>OY811983.1:2493114-2705614 GCA_963681505.1 Eunapius fragilis | reverse complement strand
TGGACTGGTGTGATGTATGTACTGGACTGGTGTGATGTATGTACTGGACTGGTGTGATGTATGTACTGGACTGGTGTGATGTATGTACTGGACTGGTGTGATGTATGTACTGGACTGGTGTGATGTATGTACTGGACCGGTGTGATGTATGTACTGGACTGGTGTGATGTATGTACTGGACTGGTGTGATGTATGTACTGGACCGGTGTGTGTAGTATGTACTGGACCACCTCACATAAACTCCATGGACTTAAATAGCAGACTTTGCATTTGGTGATATCAAACATCCTCTGTGTGTGTGTGTTTGTGTTTGTATTTACATGTAAATGGTCTCACTGGATGGAGCCTTGATAATGGCAGTGAAATTATTTCTACCCTATCTCAATAGATTTGGCCACTGGATATGCTGAGCTATTCACACACATGACTTCATATTTACCCATGACTTCAGAACTTCAAATGTAAAAATCTGAGGATGGTGCACAGGTGTGTAGTACTTCCCACCAACACCCTCCCTCTTTAATAAATGTGCAGGGGCAATGCCACACCCCCTTCCCTCCTCCATCATACAACATACCAGTCCACTACATACATCACAGCAATCCAATACACCAGTCCTGTTCATACAACATGTGGTGGAAGTTGCAAATACATAATGCCTCTGTACTGTATATAGGACTCGGGAACTAGTGAGACACACCCAGTGGTGGATCCAGGCATATTTTAGGCTCATTAAAACCGGGCAATTATGGGCACGGGCCCATAATTGCCCGGTTTTAATGAGCCTAAAATATGCTCGATCCGCCACTGCACACCCACCCAAGATCTGAGCACTTGGTGTCATTTGAAGTAGGTTTCTGGATCGTAGTGGCCTGGGCAGTGCCACTTTCAAAAGGCAATCCAGTATGTATAAGTCCAGCACATGCAACAACTGGTGTGTTGTATGTATTGAACCAACTAACATACATTCCATGGTGTTAAATGGGAGACTTTGCGTTTGGTCATAGCAAACATCCTGTGTGTGTGTGTGTGTGTGTGTGTGTGTGTTGTGTATATGTGTGCATGTGTGATATGTATAGTGATATACATGTGTGCATGTGTTTATATGCATGAGCAAATAATTAACTAACACACATGAAGCCAGCTGCTGCTCACCTAACAGTACAGAAGCAGCCCATTAGCAGAAGAGCGATAACATGCACAATGCACACACATCTAATGCACACAAACACATGCACATATTCTCAACAGACATATATGATATATTCTCAACAGACATATGCACACCCACACACAATGCGTATGATCTAGCTAGCTCCCCTTGTGTATGATCTAGCTCCCCTTGCTTGAGAGGTCCAGCTAGTTGATACTTGGGCTATATTGAGCCCCACTTATAACATGCAGAAATGTTATAAAAACACAGAAATGCACAAATACATACTCCAGACATATACCACACACACACACACACACACACACACACACACACACACACACACACACACAAAACAACGTACATGTACATGAACAAACACCTCTAGCTTGAGAGGTCCAGTTCCAATCTATTGTCAGTCCAGCTTGCCCAAATACTAGACTACTGAGACCTATGTGAGTGTATGAATGAAGTGACCCAAATGAACACACAAGTACAATATCCACATGCACACAAGCATACACATGCATGCACACAAGCACACACATACATATGGCACCAACACTATTGTGATGGAAACTCATCCAACAACTAGACAATTACACACTGTTAGGCCTATACAGTTGTATAGGCAGGCTGGTTGTAGGCTATTTCAAATGTTGTTTAGTTCTTAGTTTGGCGGGGTCTGGTAAATATACAAGATATTATTGAGTCCAGTCTGAAGCGTACGGCACCCCCCCCCCGCTTTTCGTATCGGGCCTGAAGCGGACAGCACCACCACCCCCACCACCCCACCCCCGCTTTTCGTATCGCGGCAGTGACATAGTGTGAGTGTTGAGCGCCCGGGGGGGTGGGGGGGGCTGTCGGCTTCTGGCCCGATGGGGGGGGGGGGGGGGGGGGGGGGGGGGGGGGGGGGGGGGGTACATAGCGGAAAAGAGGGAAGGGGAGGAGCCTTATATTATATGAACGCGTTTACAACTGCCCCCTGTATCTGCCGATGCGTTCGTGAGTTCTCGTTGACGCGATAATTAATTATCTCTCGTCTACTTCGACGCCCCCTCAACCCTGCGCCCGGGGACATATGTCCCCCCCCCCCCCCCTCTCTCTACACCACTGTATCGCGGGTCTAAACCTCCCTTTGGAAATTTCTGTATCCGCCCCTGGAGAGGGTGCTCCAGGTGCTTTTGAGCACCCCCCTCGGTCAAAATTGTGACCGTTAGTTATTAAATATAACGACGTGTGCCAAAGGCCTCCACTTTTCGTATCGGACTTGAAGCGGACTGCGTCCCCCCCCCCTCCCACACACACACACACTCACTTTTCATATCGGACCAGAAGCGGGCCCTCCCCTTCCCCCCCCCCCCCCCCAGTATTCCTGACCTTAAGCACCCCCTCGCTGAAATTCTGGATACGCCACTGTATATATACTACGTATGTGGGTCAAGCTATGGTTGTTACGCACATGTAGAACGCCTATAAGCACCTCAGATGTAACATACCTGAGTGAGTCACACAGTGGCCGAGCCCGTATAAAAACGTCCATTACGTCATACAAGTGGAAGGATTAATAATGGGGACATTCAGTACCTAACACCACTGAAGTGACTCTGGAACCTAGAAAAGTAGGGGAAAGAGTGTTTTATGGTATCTGGCCCCTTCCTCGATGATCTGGCTAACATGTTAATCACCGATTCTTACTGCAACTATCACAGATCCTGAGAAAAATGCACAAACATCTTGACAAAACCCAAATTTTTACACAATTTCTACATGTGTCTATGGACGTGTTGTTTTAGGGCCATGGAACCTACAGATAGACCCTGAATTTTTTTGTTTCATCAATAACGCATAGTGAAAGATGTTCTTAACTATATTTTTGACCGCTTTCCTTTTTTCTGTCGATTCCTGATTTATACTGAACAGAAATGCACTTTGTTCCATACATGTCAATGGACGCGTGCGCGGAAAATTAACGGACGTTTGCATTGACGCGTCAGGAATACGTAATGAGCGTCCGAAATTTCTGGTAATGTACTGTAAAACGGAGAGACGCAGTATCTCTACCGCTGTAACTAAACTATTCCTTCCATTTTAGCGATATACCATATGCATGCTTATAATTTATCGATCCAACATTTATCGATGCCGTATAAACGTACCTTTGGGTGGTCGTTTTGTTCTTCCTTTCGGTACCGCGCTTGACATACGCACGTTTGGCAGATCTGGCAGCATCTGGATCTTTCCACTTTTAGATGCTCGAGTGGAATCAGAATTGTCCTCATAAGATTATATGGTAAAACCATCGAATTTTATAACGCTGGTTATATTATACTGGTGCGTCATGAACATTGTGATAGCTGATGTAATGTGCTATTTGTAGATCAACACCAAATAAGGTACTACTAGCTTCAGCCAATTGCCCGATCGGTTAGGCGTCTAACAGATACCTGAAGATAACATGCGGACACATCCTGAAGCGATTGGTACACATGGCGTGCTTTACAAACGTTCCTGTCGTGAGTTATGCTATCCCGAAGGAAGAAGAAGACGACGACGACGGAGGAGAAATTTTAGGTGGGACTGGGTACGGACGATGGGGACGAGTATTTTTGTTCTCTAAAAGTACACCGTCTTATGACATATGTATAACGCAGAACTGTTCTCCTTATTGATATTGCTCGATTGCCACTAAAAGCGAAGTGACCCGACTCTTGGCTGTCCCGCTAGACGCGAGTGACGTTTTTTTAATGACATTCATGATACCGCAGGATTCCTATATGGAACCTACTCGCTTAGGTTCCGATTAACTTCACGGATAGCTTTTAGCAATGACCCTGCATTTGCTCTTCGTGCACTCAATGCTTTAGCGAGTAATGCATCTGCACTAATCTTACTCACTGCCCCATGTGCAGATCTAGTAACTACCTTTTGAGCTAGCCATGGGTGGGTCTTACAAAAGGCATCATTTGCTTCACTTAAAAGCTCACTATTCCTAAGAATAGATTTTTCTAGACCACCATTATACTCCGTTAGTGCACGAGAGTTTGGTTCATACAGGGAGTAGCTACATGAGAGAAGGAGATGGTTGCAGTCATTAATCTTGTCCTAGAGTTGTTTAAACAACCCTCAGTTAAATTAAAGCATTGGCAATGGCGGTGGCAAGTGAAGCCATATAATACATCAAAGATTACATGAACCTAAGTCAACTGATCTCACGCTATTATCAGATAAACCATGCACCACAATACATAGTCGTTGACGCTATTATCAGATAAACCATGCACCACAATACATTGTCGTTGACGCTATTATCAGATAAACCATGCACCATGCACAATACATTGTCACCAGCAACTTTGCAGGGCCGTAGCAGAGGGGTTCGTAACCAAGGAAACCCATAATAAAATCCCGATTTCACTAGCTATTTTACGGTTTGCTTGGTTACGAACCCCCCTCTGGCTACGGCCCTGTTTAGACGCCATTATCAGATAAACTATGCACCACAATATTATGAAATTGTCGTCAACGTCTAAGAGTGGAGAGAGATGCAATATCTACCGCTGTAACTGTTACATAAAATATTCCTTCCATTAAAATATTCCTTCCTTTTTTAGCGATACACAATGGCATGCTCATAATTTATGGCCGATCCAACATTCATGCTGTAACGCACCTTTGGGTGGTAGCTTTGTCGGTACTTTTAGTAGCGCGCTTGACACCGTGTTGTGTCTTGTTATATGCACTCGTTTGGCATATCTGGCAGCATCGGGGTCTTTCCAGTAGTGACTCCTTTTAGATGCCCGAACGGTATCAGAATAGTCCTTGTACTTTGCTCTTTTAGAAGCACGGTTTTCATCAATGTCATTCTGATATCGCTGTCTTTTAGAAGCACGGTTTTCATCAATGTCATTCTGATATCGCTGTCTTTTAGTAGACCTCATGGATTCAACATCAGCATTGTAGCTGTCGCGAACAGAGGCCTTCTTTTTCTCAGGATTAGCCTTGTAGCTGTCGCGAACAGAGGCCTTCTTTTTCTCAGGATTAGCCTTGTAGCTGTCGCGAACAGAGGCCTTCTTTTTCTCAGGATTAGCCTTGTAGCTGTCGCGAACAGAGGCCTTCTTTTTTTCAGCATTTGCTAAATAGCGCGCACGGGCTTTAGCTTTACACTCTTGCGATGACTTTATTTCTAACACTTCGTCTTTGGTTTGGAGGTATTCCGCTCGTTGTTGCAATCTCTTCTTCTGTTTACGTGAAGGCATTTTTTAGCCCAAGTGTGTTAGATTGCATGGGAAAACCAACGAATTTAATAACGGCTGGTTATTTTATATTGGCTGCGTAATGTACCTAGTGATGTAATGCGCTATTTGTAGATCAACGCCAAATAAGGAACTACTCGCTTTATTTAATTGCCCGATCAGTTAGGCGTCTAACAGACCCCCAAAGATAACCCGCGGACGCATCCTGAAGCGATTGGTACACTTGGCGTGCTTTACAAACGTTCCTGTCGTGAGTTATACTCTCCGGAAGGAAGAAGAAGAAGACGACGACGGAGGAGAAATTTTAGGTGGGACTGGGTACGGACGATGGGGACGAGTATTTTTGTTCTCTAAAAGTACACCGTCTTATGACATATGTATAACGCAGAACTGTTCTCCTTTTTGATATTGCTCGATTGCCACTAAAAGCGAAGTGACCCGACTCTTGGCTGTCCCGCTAGACGCGAGTGACGTTTTTTTAATGACATTCATGATACTGCAGGATTCCTATATGGAACCTACTCGCGTAGGTTCCGATTTCAGGCTCCTCACAAGTTGGCCAGGCATTTGGGAACTACGCATGGCGTTTGGTTCCCCATCCTCACATGTACTCACCTACCCTGTGAGAACAGGGGAGCTGTCATCAGCATGTCTGGATCTGCTTTAGAACTTTACAGAGGTGGCGACCATCTTCAGTGAGGATGATATGTTAATAATTTCTTTTGGGGTTCACTCACAAGTTGGCCAGGCATTGGGGAACTACGCGTGGCGTTGGGTTCCCCATCCTCACATGTACATACCTACCCAGTGGGAACAGGGAACTGTCATCAGAATGTCTGGATCTGCTATAAAATTTACAGAGGTGACATCCATCTTCAGTGAAGTTGATATGTTCATAATTTCATTTGGGGTTCACTCACAGGTTGGCCAGGGATTAGGGAACTACGCGTGGCGTTGGGTTCTCCATCCTCACCTGTACACACCTACCCTGTGGGAACAGGGAACTGTCATCAGAATGTCTTGATCCACTTTCGAACTTACAGAGATGGCATCCATCTTCAGTGAAGTTGATATGTTAATAATTTCATTCGGGGTTCACTCATAGGTTGGCCAGGCATTAGGGAACTACGCGTGGCGTTGGGTTCCCAATCCTCACATGTACACACCTACCCGGTGGGAACAGGCTCAGGTGTGTTAAGACTGATTACACTTAAAATAATTGGCTGCCATAGGAAGCGTTTATTCATAAATATTCATACACAGACATTACCACAGATTAATAATGTCCAATACGCTTTGGATGGATAACGCGTAATTAATATATAATGTTGTTTCTATGACAACGGTTCGCGCGGTGAAATAATTGACTTAATGTTAGAATTGAAAACCCGGGCGATAAATGAATAGTTTTCTGCAGTTCTTTTACTTCTGGGATACCCACAATTAATCATAATACTTGGCTTTTTGATCACTATTTCGAAACGCTTCGAGCGCTTGCAGACAAACATTACAACTGCGAAAAATTAAAAACAAAATTCATCATTTTCGTTGTGCAACTTACGCAAACGATGTTACATTTCGTTGTGCCCACCCACAATAGTTAGACCAGTATCAAATAAATAACTGTTTTTGTCCACAAACAACGATATTAAACCACCCGGGTTTTGCAAAAATGTAAAGAAACACCCCCATATTTCGGAGCGCGATGTAATAAACTACTAAGGTTGCTATGACAACTATCAATTGAATTAATTCGCGGGATTATTGAACAAAGATTTGGTATAAAGAGAATAGCTACAAGAAGTACCCTAACCAGAAAAGCGGCATGTTGCAATGTTTGAATTCGCTGAAAATTCAAATTCCAAATATAGTGTAGCCAGTCTTAACATATCTGAGGGGAACTGTCATCAGAATGTCTGGATCTGCTATAAAACTTACAGAGGTGGCATCCATCTTCAGTGAAGTTGATATGTTCATAATTTCATTTGGGGTTCACTCACAGCTTGGCCAGGCATTAGGGAACTACGCATGGCGTTGGGTTCCCCATCCTCATATGTACACACCTACCCTGTGGGAACAGGGAACTGTCATCAGAATGTCTGGATCTGCTATAAAACTTACAGAGGTGGTATCCATTGTCAGTGAACATGATGTGTGACTAATTTCATTTGAGGTTCCTCACAAGTTGGCCAGGCATTTGGTGGCGTTGGGTTCCCCATCCTCATACGTCCACACCTACCCTGTGGGAACAGGGAGAACTGTCATCAGAATGTCTGGATCTGCTATAAAACTTACAGAGGTGGCATCCATCTTATGATATATGAATAATTTCATTTGGGGATCACTCACAAGTTGGCCAGGCATCAGGAAACTAAGCGTGGCGTTGGGTTCCCCATCCTCATATGAGCACATCTCCCCTGTAGGAACGTGGAACTATCATCGGAATGTCTGGATCTGCTTTAGAACTTACAGAGGTGGCATCCATCTTCAGTTAAGATGATATATGAATAATTTCATTTGGGGGTCACTCATAAGTTGGCCAGGCATTGGGGAACTACGCATGGCGTTGGGTTCCCCATCCTCACATGAGCACACCTCCCCTGTGGGAACATGGAACTTCCATCAGAATGTCTGGATCTGCTTTAGAACTTACAGAGGTGGCATCCATCATCATTTAGGATAATATGTGAATAATTTCATTTGGGGGTCACTCACAAGTTGGCCAGGCATTGGGTAATTACGCGTGGCGTTGGGTTCCCCATTCTCACATGTACTCACCTCCCCTGTGGGAATATGGAACTGTCATCAGAATGTCTGGATCTGCTTTAGAACTTACAGAGGTGGCATCCATCTTCAGTTAAGATGATATGTGAATAATTTCATTTGGGGGTCACTCATAAGTTGGCAGGCATTGGGAAACTACGCGTGGCGTTGGGTTCTCCATCCTCATATGTACACACCTCCCCTGTGGGAACATGGAACTGTCATCAGAATATCTGGATCGCTTTAGAACATACAGAGGTGGCATCCATCTTCAGTTAAGATAATATGTGAATAATTTCATTTGGGGGTCACTCACAAGTTGGCCAGGCATTGGGTAATTACGCGTGGCGTTGGGTTCCCCATTCTCACATGTACTCACCTCCCCTGTGGGAATATGGAACTGTCATCAGAATGTCTGGATCCGCTATATAACTTACAGAGGTGGCATCCATCTTCAGTTAAGATGAAATGTGAATAATTTCATTTGGGGGTCACTCACAAGTTGGCCAGGCATTGGGGAACTATGCTTGGCGTTGGGTTCCCCATCCACTCATGAGCACACCTCCCCTGTAGGAACGTGGAACTGTCATCAGAATGTCCAATTCCGCTATATAACTTACAGAGGTGGCATCCATCTTCAGTTAAGATGAAATGTGAATAATTTCATTTGGGGGTCACTCACAAGTTGGCCAGGCATTGGGGAACTATGCTTGGCGTTGGGTTCCCCATCCTCTCATGAGCACACCTCCCCTGTAGGAACATGGAACTGTCATCAGAATGTCCAACTCCGCTATATAACTTACAGAGGTGGCATCCATCTTCAGTTAAGATGATATGTGAATAATTTCATTTGGGGGTCACTCACAAGTTGGCCAGGCATTGGGGAACTAAGCGTGGCGTTGGGTTCCCCATCCTCCTATGTACACACCTCCCCTGTGGGAACATGGGACTGTCATCAGAATGTCTGGATCCACTTTAGAACTTACAGAGGTGGCATCTATCTTCAGTTAAGATGATATGTGAATAATTTCATTTGAGCTTCCTCACAAGTTGGCTAGGCATTTGGGCAATTACACGTGGCATTGGGTTCCTCATCCTCACATGTACACACCTACCCTGTGGAAACAGGGAATTGTCATCAGAATGTCTGGATCTTCTTTTAAACTTACAAAGGTGGCATCCATCCCAGTGAAGAATAATGTACTGCTTCAATATGTTTGAACTGATCTGCACACATGCAGGCTACCTACCTATATATGTACATGACAGAACAAAGGATTGTGTCATAACAACTATAGCACTGCATGAGTTCAGTTCAATGCACTATTTTAGATAAGATAAATGGTGTTTCAGAGCATGGTGCAACTCAGTCCTCAATGTTGGAAACCAGTGGTGCATGCACTTTTCATATACATGTAAGCTGGGTGCATGTTACCCAATAAAGAAATTGATTTGGTTGACAACCTGAGCTATGAATAACTGATCATTGGTTTGGACCCGTTCTGAACCGTCGCATACATTGGTCCAACACTAAGGATGTTTGCTACATTTTTTAAGCATCTAGGAACTGTGGGCATAGCGTATGAGTTGCATGTTGTGTCATTTTTGATTTTTGATTCAATTCGTGTATAGTCATGGTATTATATTCTCTGAGTTTGGTGAGAGCTGAGACTTGATGCGTTGCGTACCTACCATGTCCTAAGCATCGCCATTAGAATAGCCATCTCGACAACCGTGGACCAACCTCATAGTCATCAAGCGCACGCATAAGCCGCCCGCCGCTAGTGGAATGTTAACTTATTCATTGTAAAATGTGCACTTAAACGGGGTTTTCGCGACAACCTATCATACTATCGTGTGTGTATGTGTGCGTGTGTGTGTGTGTGTGTGTGTGTGTGTGTGTGTGTGTGTGTGTGTGTGCGTGTGCGTGTGCGTGTGCGTGTGCGCGCAACCATGCATCCGCGCGTGGGAGTCTGGGTACTAGTAATTATGCGCCATCCACCCTGCGCATGCGTCCACGTAATTTCTTCTGCCTTTATATTTGTAAGCCGCATATAGTATCATTGCACTACCTTAATGCTAACATGCACAGCAATCATTTATAGTCCAAAACTATACATGCGCAAACCAGCTTCAGCCTCGCACGGGTTATTTAGAAACTGGTAGCCGCTTTATAGATGAAATAGATATACTTTCCGCCCGCCCCTTCGTTGAGATCATTATTGATCTTATTCCAGTCAGGAGGAGATGGGACAGGAAGGCTGTCTCCATAGATGACATTTATATCTGTAATTGGAGGTCCAAGGCTTTTGTCTGTTGTGTACATCAAGTAGATGTACTGCCCTTTAGCTCCCTTGTTCAGGTCCACATTAATGAGTTGGTACCCATAAGGCACATTGGCCTGAGGTGTGGAAGTGGACGACACGAGAAGAGCTGTTATCGGATCGCCGAAACGCCGATCGCGAGAATAGCACAGGTAGACGAAGTCTCCTCGCGCTCCCATGTTAAGGTCCACGTTGAGTCTATCATATCCAGTTTGACACTGCGGGGTATAAGGATCTGAACCGAAGATGACATTTAGCGCAGTGATTGCAGCTGCCATCGCTGAAAATACGGCCATTCTGTTATATAGCCTATAGGTGAATCAGGTATACTCCTGGCGAGGAGTCGTTTCATTATATATACACGCTAGAGCACATTACGACACTGTATAAAATTGCCTCCCTATGGCCTTTGCGGTATAGAATGAAGGAAACGTAAGGCGCTTCCGCACTCAATCCTCTTTGAACCGCATTGGCTCCGCTTCGTATAGCAATCCAGATCTAGTTGCGGAACATGCAGTGCTGCACAAGCGACCATGCATGCATCTTAAATTAATAATTTTGTAATGCCCAACCGCAAACCGTTTCCTCCGGCCTTCATTCTACCGCAAAGGCCATAGGGAGGCAATTTTATTCAGTGTCATGTCCTCTAGCGTGTATGCGTAATGAAACAACTCCAAGCCAGGAGTACATGACTCACTTTACTAAGCTTGGTTTACAATATGACATTAGCTGAACGTTGCATCAGCGTTGCCTTTTGTCAGTGCCGTTACGTGATGTTGGAATTCCATGGAAGTTTCGCTATAAACTTCCATATTGGATTTGACCCCGACTATGAACTCATTAACAAGACTCCCGACGATCGGATCGTTTATTCAGTGTCATGCACTCTAGCGTACTATATATGAAACAACTCCACGCGAGGAGTATACCTGACTCACGGCTTAAAACACTGTCTCAACAACATCCGGAAATTTCTGAGTCCGGATTATGAAAATTTTAGTAATACGCCGAACATGACGAGTGTTTAGGTCCTAAACCCGTGGTTTAGGTCCTAAACTATAAGACCTAAACCAAGCAATGCCAATATATGGGCGAGTTCACATGTTTTAATGAACATGACAAGACGTATGTTTTATAACCCTTAGCGATTACGTCCCATCTCTCGCGGACCAGGCCTTAGCTAAATACGTTACATCTAAGGAGTACTTTGTCTGCATGGGCCTATAGTACTAGTACTGAGGGCCGATACAAACGTGAACTATGCTCCGAAAGTTATTTCTACAACAATTAAAGGTTAGTAGATGTTAATGATTCGATTCGTACCGCTCGCCAGATAGTACGTGGTCGCATCGAATGGTTTTAGAACTAATACAACAAAGGTTAGCACTTTTTAAGACTCCTGCCTGTCCGACACACCACTCACACACACACACACACACACACACACACACACACACACACACACACACACACACACACACACACACACACACACACACACACACACACACACACACACACACACACACACACACACACACACACACACACACACACACACACACACACACACACACACACACACACACACACACACACACGGCACGCACTGTACAGTCCGCACCTGTTATAAGTTCAAACACACATGCCCACACTGTTCATTACTGTACACATGCGCTACACCACACACACTGTTCAGTTCACACACACCTCACACAATCCACGCGCACTATTTAGTCCACACACACCACACCACAATCACATTGTTCAGTCCTCACACCATCCACACACTTTCACTGCCCATGCACATGCTACACACACCACATGCACGACACAATTTCTCACACACACACACACACACGCACACACTGTTCAGTCTGCACACCACACATGACACTGCAGTTCACAGCACACACACTTTTTAGTTCACACACACACACACACTACACCATACTGTTCCATTCACGCACACACAATTTTTAGTCCAAGAAACACACTACACACACACACACACACACACACACACACACACACACACACACACACACACTGTTCAGTTCACATACACATTGTTCAGGTGTGGTGTGTCCCAGATCCGTGGTGTGTAGGTGTGTCCCATGCGTCCCTGGTGTGTTGATGTGTCCCTGGTGTGTAGGTGTGTTCCTGGTGTGTAGGTGTGTACCTGGTGTGTATAGGTGTGTCCTGTGTGTAGGTGTGCTCCTGTGTTGGTGTGTAGGTGTGCTCTTGACGTTGATAATAACTCTTTGAGTTCAATTGCATCTTTATATGTCCTTCAGTTCGAATACAGGCAAATGACTAACCCGCCAAGTAATCACTCAACTGAAATGCATACATTTCACATCCCAGCTGTTGGTCCAATACAGTAGCTTACCGCGAGGGCAGTTATGACGCACTATGGGCCAGGAGCTGTATACGGTACGGTAACCCTTAGCGATGTATGACCCATCTCTCAGCTCCAGGCCTTTAGTACCTCATTACTGCCCTCGGTAGGCTCTTGTATTGAACCTTGAGGACCAACAATGTTTACGATCTCATTGAAAGTTACTTCTACAACAAAGGGTCTCTTCTATACCCCAGCCTGTCCAATATCAGTGGCTTTTATATCGCAACCCCGCTTACGTGCTGTAGATGTCCCATGCAAGCTCAGGTGCGTACAAGTGTGTAGATGTGTCCCTATTTGTAACAAGTTTCCTTCCTGCAGAATGTTTCCATCCCCGCTCAAGTGTTCTTCCATTGCCCTAGCAGAGTGTTAGTTGTCTTCCTGATAGGAGTCAAGGCGAATACTTTAGGATTCTGTGTGTGTGTGTGTGTGTGTGTGTGTGTGTGTGTGTGTGTGTGTGTGTGTGTGTGTGTGTGCGTGTGCGTGCGAGTGACTGTGTGTGTGTGTGCGTGTGTGTGTGTGTGTGTGTGTTTTGGGGTGGGGGGGACAGCAAATTGAAATCCGCAGCCTATGGACACATCACTACATAAAATTTAGCCATTTAAATACCTATCTGTGCACAGGAAAAAATGAAAAATATTCAGGTGGATTTGACGAACATATTCCGTGCAGGTTCCGGGGGTTCAAACAAAAACCCAGTCAGTTCAAGGTCTTCAATCTCACCCTTGAATAAACAGTGCTTTGAAAATCCCTTTTAGTAAATAATTTGGTTGATATGTCGAACAAATTTTTGTCAAACCATTGGTTCAAAATATGGCTGGTTTAAAGGCCATACCAATATTTCAAACCAATACTGAATTAACACTGTGTCAAAAAGTAATTTCTAAGTCCGGCTTATGAAATTTTAGCAGTGCGCCAAACACAAGTAGGTTTAGATCCCGATACTAAGTACCATGCATGCATGGTTTAGAACCTCAAGCAATGCCCATATATGGACGCGTTCACATCTTAATCGATATATGTTTCATTTATATTGTAACCCTTAGCGATTTATTCCCATATGCATCTATGCCCTAAGCACGTCACTACTGCACTTGCGTACTGTTGTTAAATGTATATATATTTTGCAATCAGTGTATTGTGCCTAGTTAAGTGTAAACGCGGCAGCATTTACATGGAAGCTATATGTACATATACATAAATGCTTCCACGAATGTGAGGGGAGTTAATTCCTTCTTACTACGTGCATGCAGTCATCCACTTCTGTAATTGGCACTTACAACTGATGCTCAACCATTCGGCTGCATAGGTCCATTAAAATTCTACTTCAGAGTAACCGCTCTGTTAGGCCCACAACACCATTTAAATTCCTTGACGCTAAATCGATGGGATTGCATGCACACGTTTGTCCTTGGGTGTGAAATGTATGCATTTCACAGTTGAGTGTTTTTCACTTGCCTGTATTTGAACTGACATCA
Source organism: Eunapius fragilis (assembly GCA_963681505.1). Lineage (NCBI taxonomy): Eukaryota > Metazoa > Porifera > Demospongiae > Spongillida > Spongillidae > Eunapius > Eunapius fragilis. Next base: position 2,691,239 of record OY811983.1, on the reverse strand, counting down.
CACACACACACACACACACACACACACACACACACACACACACACACACACACACACACACACACACACACATGGAGGAGGGGCACATTAAGATGGAAATTTGACATCAGCAGTAGTCTCCTGGGCAAGTGCCTTCATGAGGCCAGGATCTATTTCAAAAATCATGTAATACGCATTGTCAAAGACAGAGACATTGACATTCAAGTACCAACCCAGAAGCACAGTTTTAGGATTATCAGCTCTCTGTCAAATTTGTGGGTTAACTGGACTAAGGTAGTTTACATAGTACATGTAGTGCTTCATGCTGTGGCCTACAAACCATGCTTGTGGTAGCATCAATTTCAAACCCACATGTCTTCCAAGCTAAAACATCCTTACTATTTTCAGGACTTATTGCCACACCATTCTTTATTTTAGAAGTGATCCATCCATCCATGTGTTGGACTGGTGTGTTGTATGTACTGGTCTGGTGTGTTGTATCTACTGGACTATGTACTGGACTGGTGTGTTGTATGCACTGGACTGGTGTGTTGTATGTACTGGACTGGTGTGTTGTAAATACTGGACTGGTGTGTTGTACGCACTGGACTGGTGTGTTGCATGTACTGGACTGGTGTGTTGTATGTACTGGACTGGTTGTTGTATGCACTGGACTGGTGTGTTGCATGTACTGGACTGGCCATACCAGTCCAATACACCAGCCCAGTACATATACCAGTTCAGTTCAACACACCAGTCTAGTACATAATACACTGTATGTACTGTGTTGTATGTACTCAACTGGTATGTTGTATGAGGGGGGGGGAGGGGGTAAGGGGGTGGGGCATTGCCCCTGCACCTTTATTAAAGAGGGAGGGTGGTGGTGAGAAGTACTAGACACCAGTGTACCATCTTTACCATCTTCGGAATGTTTAAGTTTAGGTGAGATCCCCCCAATCCTACACACACACACACACACACACACACACACACATAATACACACACACACACACACACACACACACACACACACACACACACACACACACACACAAACTAGCTCTGAAGCTTTGGAGAAGCCATGGGTTTATATGAAGCCATGTGTGTGAATAGCTCAGCATATAAACTTTCCAGTGGCCCAGTCCTTACAATCTATTGAGATAGGGTTTCACTGCCACTGTCAAGGCTTCCTTCCAGTAAAAAGCTACAGACCCCACCCTGTACATAACAAAAAAAATACGCGCACACAAGCACATAATGCGCACACAAGCACACAATACCCACACAAGCACACACTCAGTTTACTATGACGAAATGCAAAGTCTCAAATTTAAGTCATTTAGCACATGGAATGTAGAAATATGTGAGGTGGTGGCAAGCAGATAGGCCGGCTAATAACTAATGCCTCTGTACTGCATGTGGGACTCAGGAACTAGTGAGACACACCCACCCATAATCAGAGTACTTGGTGTCATTTAAAATAGGTTTCTGGATCACAGTGACCACAGTGCCACTTTGCAATCCAGTAGGTACATCACACCTACAACATACTCGTCCAGTGCATACAATAGTACAGACAACACACTTATATTCTTATGAACACACCAGTCCAGTACATAAAACACACTTGTCCGAACTTTCTATACACCAGACCAACACATTAGTCCAGTACATACAACACACCAGTCCAGTACATACAACACACCAGTCCAGTACATGTAACACACCAGTCCAGTACATACAACACAACAGTCCAGTACATGCTTGTAACACGCCAGTCCTGCATATTAACAACACACCAAACCAGCACACACCAGTCCAGTTTATGCGTTCTTAACCCTGAAGGTTACCAAATATTAGTACGGACGAGTTGTAAAGAGCTCACAGTGTGTAAAAATAGAATTAAATACTGATGTGGCAATAAGTCCTGAAAATGGGAAGGACGTGGTTGGAAGATTTGTGGGTTTGAAACTCATGCTAGTTTATATTCATTATACTTTATATACCACAAACCTGGTTTTGTCATAAAACGTCCCATATACTAGGAGGCATTAAAACACACATGCACCACACACACAAACACCAATACATACATACACGAAGAAACATGCACGCACACACATACACAAAGAAGCACACACACATACACACATACACACATAAATGCACCGAAATACACACATACCACATGCACTAACAACAGCCTTAGTCTTACGTTCTGGCACCACACAATACTTCGTTTCGAATCATGTGCCATCAGGCTCACTCAATCTGTCATCTGCATGCAGTGCCACCTTTGGGTAAGATAGAAAGGTGGAAGAATAGGGAAAGAGAGAGAGAGTGATGGACAATGGAGATTCACATTTAGCCATCACATTTTAGGCCACATCCAGAGGGTGTATTGTGTCACCAAGCTGCTTAACCCCTCACACTCTTACATTCTAGACCACATCCAGAGGGTATATTGTGTCATCCAAGCTGCTTAACACTTCACACTCTTATATTCTAGACCACACCCAGAGGGTGTATTGTGTCCGCCAAGCTGCTTAACCCCTCAAACTCTTACATTCTATACAAACATACAGAGGGTGAATGTTGTCGTCTAAGCTGCTTAACCCCTCACACTCTTACATTCTAGACCACACCCAGAGGGTGCATTGTGTTGTCCACGCTGCTTAACCCCCCACACTCTTACATTCTAGACCACACCCAGAGGGCTTATTATGTCTGCCAAGTTGCTTAACCCCTAACACTCTTACATTCTAGACCACATCCAAATGGTATATGTTGTCCTCTAAGTTGCTTAGCCCCTCACACTCTTACATTATAGACCACATCCAGAGGGTGTATTGTGTCATCCAACTTGCTTAACCCTCACACTCTCACATTTTAGAACACACCCAGAGGGCGTATTGTGTCGACCAAGCTGCTTAACCCCTCACACTCTTACATTCTAGACCACATCCAGAGGGTGTATTGTGTCGTCCAACTTGCTTAACCCTCACACTCTTACATTTTAGAACACACCCAGAGGGCTTATTGTGTCTGCCAAGCTGCTTAACCCCTCACACTCTTACATTCTAGACCACATCCAGAGGGTGTATTGTGTCGTCCAACTTGCTTAACCCTCACACTCTTACATTTTAGAACACACCCAGAGGGCTTATTGTGTCCGCCAAGCTGCTTAACCCCTCACACTCTTACATTCTAGACCACACCCATAGGGTTTATTGTGTTGGCCAAGTTGTTTAACCCTTCACACTCTTTCATCATATACAGTGACACCCAGAGTGTAAGATGGACCTTGGGTTGACTGTGAGTCGGTATCTAGAATATATTTCACTGGGGGTGACTAAGACAGATTGACGGTTAACTAAAATTTTGGCTGCACTGTAGGTGGGTGGTCATTGTGCAGTGAACCTTCAATAAATTTTATTTTAAGTGCACACCCCCTTGGATTTTATACTGTAGTATTACCCTTCTTCCCTTTTCTCATTCAATACATTCACCACAAGTCCTTGCACTGTACTATCTTTCCCATAACACCCAGCGTATTTCTGATCAGAATATCTAACTCATTGTACCTTTCCTCTTAGTGCGCACCTCTGATCCTTATGCCTTATGTCTGGCTAGGCTTAATGGCAAGTCCATATAAGGCTTGACAAACATGTAAGTTGGGCATGTGTGTCTAGACCAATCTTGTAATGTTTATTCATTTGACAGCTAAAAGCACTGAACAGGGAAATCCTTATCACCACCATGTCAAAATCTCTCTATCCCTTTTGTAGCTGTCAGAATGGCAGTTGAACTTAAAGGTTACCTGAGGGCTGACTATCATACCAGTTGTCTCTGATGTCAAGTCTTCTTTGCACAGTGCATAAAGAATTAGGCTATGACATCGCTAGCCATTGACAAGGTAAGTTGAAGTGTCTATGTATGTGCTATATCATATACCCTTTCACTTTTGCTCCCCATCAATATAGACCTTTTACATCAGCCATCCCCTATAGTTCAAATGAGAAATGGTGCAACAATGAAATTCTCATCCCTACTAGAAGTGTACTAACATGTGCATTGTGACTCTATCCTGATAAGTTGAATATTGACATTGGTCATTGAAAGTTTAATGCGCTATTTTATAACTTGGGTTTCTTAAGATTGCGTAGTATTCTGGATTGCATGGTTCTCAATGCACACATATACACACATACACACACACACACACACACACACACACACACACACACACACACACACACACACACACAGAATCCTAAAGTATTCGCCTTGACTCCTATCAGGAAGACAACTAACACTCTGCTAGGGCAATGGAAGAACACTTGAGCGGGGATGGAAACATTCTGCAGGAAGGAAACTTGTTACAAATAGGGACACATCTACACACTTGTACGCACCTGAGCTTGCATGGGACATCTACGGCACATAAGCGGGGTTGCGATATAAAAGCCACTGATGTTGGACAGGCTGGGGTATAGACGAGCTACCCTTTGTTGTAGAAGTAACTTTCAATGAGATCGTAAACATTGTTGGTCCTCAAGGTTCAATACAAGAGCCTACCGAGGGCAGTAATGAGGTACTAAAGGCCTGGAGCTGAGAGATGGGTCATAAATCGCTAAGGGTTACCGTACCGTACAGCTCCTGGCCCATAGTGCGTCATAACTGCCCTCGCGGTAAGCTACTGTATTGGACCAACAGCTGGGATGTGAAATGTATGCATTTCAGTTGAGTGATTACTTGGCGGGTTAGTCATTTGCCTGTATTCGAACTGAAGGACATATAAAGATGCAATTGAACTCAAAGAGTTATTATCAAAGTCAAGAGCACACCTACACACCAACACAGGAGCACACCTACACACAGGACACACCTATACACACCAGGTACACACCTACACACCAGGAACACACCTACACACCAGGGACACATCAACACACCAGGGACGCATGGGACACACCTACACACCACGGATCAGGGACACACCACACCTGAACAATGTGTATGTGAACTGAACAGTGTGTGTGTGTGTGTGTGTGTGTGTGTGTGTGTGTGTGTGTGTGTGTGTGTGTGTGTGTGTAGTGTGTTTCTTGGACTGAAAATTGTGTGTGCGTGAATGGAACAGTGTGGTGTAGTGTGTGTGTGTGTGTGTGTCAACTAAAAAGTGTGTGTGCTGTGAACTGCAGTGTCATGTGTGGTGTGTAGACTGAACAGTGTGTGCGTGTGTGTGTGTGTGAGAAATTGTGTCGTGTGGTGTGCGTAGCATGTGCATGGGCAGTGAAAGTGTGTGGATGGTGTGAGGACTGAACAATGTGATTGTGGTGTGGTGTGTGTGGACTAAATAGTGCGCGTGGATTGTGTGAGGAGTGTGTGAACTGAACAGTGTGTGTGGTGTAGCGCATGTGTACAGTAATGAACAGTGTGGGCATGTGTGTTTGAACTTATAACAGGTGCGGACTGTACAGTGCGTGCAGTGTGTGTGTGTGTGTGTGTGTGTGTGTGTGTGTGTGTGTGTGTGTGTGTGTGTGTGTGTGTGTGTGTGTGTGTGTGTGTGTGTGTGTGTGTGTGTGTGTGTGTGTGTGTGTGTGTGTGTGTGTGTGTGTGTGTGTGTGTGTGTGTGTGTGTGTGTGTGTGTGTGTGTGTGTGTGTGTGTGTGTGTGTGTGTGTGGTGTCGGACAGGCAGGAGTCTTAAAAAGTGCTAACCTTTGTTGTATTAGTTCTAAAACCATTCGATGCGACGTACCACGTACTATCTGGCGAGCGGTACAATAACCACGAATCGAATCTTTAACATCTACTAACCTTTAACCGTTGTAGAAATAACTTTCGGAGCATAGTTCACGTTTGTATCGGCCCTCAGTACTAGTACTATAGGCCCATGCAGACAAAGTACTCCTTAGATGTAACGTATTTAGCTAAGGCCTGGTCCGCGAGAGATGGGACATAATCGCTAAGGGTTATAAGACATACGTCTTGTCATGTTCATTAAAACATGTGAACTCGCCCATATAGTGGCATTGCTTGGTTTAGGTCTTATAGTTTAGGACCTAAACCACGGGTTTAGGACCTAAACACTCGTCATGTTCGGCGTATTACTAAAATTTTCATAATCCGGACTCAGAAATTTCCGGATGTTGTTGAGACAGTGTTTTAAGCCGTGAGTCAGGTATACTCCTCGCGTGGAGTTGTTTCATATATAGTACGCTAGAGTGCATGACACTGAATAAACGATCCGATCGTCGGGAGTCTTGTTAATGAGTTCATAGTCGGGGTCAAATCCAATATGGAAGTTTATAGCGAAACTTCCATGGAATTCCAACATCACGTAACGGCACTGACAAAAGGCAACGCTGATGCAACGTTCAGCTAATGTCATATTGTAAACCAAGCTTAGTAAAGTGAGTCATGTACTCCTGGCGTGGAGTTGTTTCATTACGCATACACGCTAGAGGACACGACACTGAATAAAATTGCCTCCCTATGGCCTTTGCGGTAGAATGAAGGAAACGGTTTCCGGTTGGGCATTACAAAATTATTAATTTAAGATGCATGCATGGTCGCCTGTGCAGCACTGCATGTTCCGCAACTAGATCTGGATTGCTATACGAAGCGGAGCCAATGCGGTTCAAAGAGGATTGAGTGCGGAAGCGCCTTACGTTTCCTTCATTCTATACCGCAAAGGCCATAGGGAGGCAATTTTATACAGTGTCGTAATGTGCTCTAGCGTGTATATATAATGAAACGACTCCTCGCCAGGAGTATACCTGATTCACCTATAGGCTATATAACAGAATGGCCGTATTTTCAGCGATGGCAGCTGCAATCACTGCGCTAAATGTCATCTACGGTTCAGATCCTTATACCCCGCAGTGTCAAGCTGGATTTGATAGACTCAACGTGGACCTTAACATGGGAGCGCGAGGAGACTTCGTCTACCTGTGCTATTCTCGCGATCGGCGTTTCGGCGATCCGATAACAGCTCTTCTCGTGTCGTCCACTTCCACACCTCAGGCCAATGTGCCTTATGGGTACCAACTCATTAATGTGGACCTGAACAAGGGAGCTAAAGGGCAGTACATCTACTTGATGTACGCAACAGACAAAAGCCTTGGACCTCCAATTACAGATATAATTGTCATCTATGGAGACAGCCTTCCTGTCCCATCTCCTCCTGGCTGGAATAAGATCAATAATGATCTCAACGAAGGGGCGGGCGGAAAGTATATCTATTTCATCTATAAAGCGGCTACCAGCTTCTAAATAACCCGTGCGAGGCTGAAGCTGGTTTGCGCATGTATAGTTTTGGACTATAAATGATTGCTGTGCATGTTAGCATTAAGGTAGTGCAATGATACTACATGCGGCTTACAAATATAAAGGCAGAAGAAATTACGTGGACGCATGCGCAGGGTGGCGCATAATTACTAGTACCCAGACCCCCACGCCCGGATGCATGGTTGCGCGCACACGCACACGCACACGCACATGCACACGCACACGCACGCGCACACGCACGCGCACGCGCACGCACACGCGCACGCACACGCACACGCACACGCACACGCACACGCACACGCACACGCACACACACACACACACACACACACACACGCACACACACGCACACATACACACACGATAGTATGATAGGTTGTCGCGAAAACCCCGTTTAAGTTAGCCGCACATTCCTCAGCCGCACATTTTACAATGAATAAGTTAACATTCCACTAGCGGCGGGCGGCTTATGCGTGCGTTTGATGACTATGAGGTTGGTCCACGGTTGTCGAGATGGCCATTCTAACTGCGATGCTTAGGACATGGTAGGTACGCAACGCATCAAGTCTCAGCTGACCAGTGTTGCCGCGATTCTAATTATATCGTCGATTACGAATTAATGGATCGCAATTAGTATGCATCGTCGAGTCAGAATATTCATAGCTCATTAAATCGTCGATACACGAGCCTAATCGACGATCTAATCAAAAATGGCTTCATAGGGCAGTGGCTATAGCAGTGTAGGGAATTTGCCTAGTAAACACTAAGCAGTAAGCTTATATTGATTGTACTGCAACTGTATTTGTTGTAAACAGATGTATGATGCTGTAAAAATGGCTTTTTTGAACCATACAAAGTGCACGCGCGCACAGACCACGCGTATAAGAAATAAACGAGTTTTGTTCATATTGATCTCTTATGATGAAGTTGAAATACAATTACGGGAAATTTGTGACTTACAAAAGGACTCATAAGTCTGCTAAAATTGCACGATTTTGTCGTAAAAATAAGACTTGGTGAAGATGGCAGGGCAAAATCCACCATCTTTTTCTCTGCTGTATGTTCTTTGTGGTTGAGAAAACACGCTCGGATGGTGCCGATGAGGCTGAAATAATAGCAAGGTACTTGCGAGCCAGAGCAGCAACGTGTGTATGCAGCCGGATGTGTTGTCCACCACATCAGAGTTTTTTTTTTTTTAATGGTCTATCAGTTTCAGGTTCATTGAGGTATCTATAAGAATTTACTATGTGCACATGTACACACATACACACATACGCACATACACACCCATGCAAGTAAAAATGGCAAGCTAGTGACAACCATGGTAAAAGATTGTCACTGTCACGTTTTGCCAGCTTGTTACAACCTTTCACGAGGTTGAGGCAGCCATATAAACCTTGTGGTGAAGATTTAATATGCATGCACCTAGCTTGCATGCATGCAGTACACCACAAAACTGGGTAAAAAAGATTTGAAAAACATGTTAAGAACACAAAAGGCACAAAAAGGGACCACTGATATTGCTGTGTTGCTTGTCATTGATAGATGTTATGATTCGACTCTGCAACAAACTTGTATTGCAATAAAAATACGGATGAAATGAATTCTTCTTAAGATTTGATTGTAGCCCTGTGGATTAGCCTGATGATTCCAGGATGGACACGGTAGTGAGTGACTTGTTGCAGGAAAATATGGATCCATTATTTCATTTTTACAAATTGTGCAGCAATCTATGTACATACATGTACCTGCTGCATCTTCAAATTGTTTCCGTAGCTCAGGTGTAGTTGCATTTTGTCCACACTTAGATGTGACCGGTTAAGACAAACAGCGCCCTGCACATGCGTGAACCACGGCTAGACTGAATTGAAGAACAGTACAAAGTGACTATAAAAATTGTAGTTGCAGGCTGTTAACATAAATAACCAGAGCAGGTAAACGCTGTTGTGATATTCCATCATCTGTATGGATCACAATAATTGCAAATACCCCCCCCCCCCCCCCCCAGGTTAAGCACTGCTATGTCTCTCCCCCACCCCAGGACAGACTTGTAAATGCCTGCCCCCTGGACAAGCTTCTATTTTGTTTCCCCCCCCCCCCCCCCCCATACACACACACTACCAATGGCTAGTGATAGCTATACATTATATGTAGGAATCACCTGTGTTCTTCATTGTGGCTCCATCTGTTGTGATGGTTACTGAAGATGCCTGTGCAAGACTTTTCTTTAGCTGCACGGACGGGTTATTATTATTAGAATCAGTTCAATATCTGATGAATCTACCAGGTCTTTCACCTCCTCATATTATTTAGTTTCAACTCTGTGGCAGTACAAGAACCTCGTGTGTGAGATTTTTGAATAAACTGTCGAAAAGACCCCACACAATGGCATTCACTAATAAGTCATTTGCTTCCTTCACGCTTTCCTTGCTAAAGTTAGGTGGCCAGCCAAAACATATCTCGGGGCTGCCAATGAGAGGCTTAGAAAGTTCTGGCCTGAAAAATCGTGCACCACACACCACCAAGAAGGAATAACAGCAAACTCTTATAGCAAGCAGTTTCTTTTGGATGTGTTGTTCCGCGCGCACGTGACACAACGTTATGACACAGCTTACTTGGCGGGAGGGGAATCTCGCAGCAGGCTGCCGTTCTATTGTGAAGTGCTTCCACTCAAAGCTTTGCGCATTCCTTGTGGTCGTACTGCTACATGTACAACACTCACGATCCACTGCACACTCCCTTCAGACATTTTTGTCATTTTAAGTAAAATTAGTGAGTGTCGCTATGAATAAAAGGCGGTATCGTCGAGCCTCGCCGATACCTACTTATTAAACATCGCCGATTATCGATACCGGATGCGATACAGGATATGCATCGACGATCGCGAGATCGTTTCCGGATCGCGGCAACACTGCTCAGCTCTCACCAAACTCAGAGAATATAATACCATGACTATACACGAATTGAATCAAAAATCAAAAATGACACAACATGCAACTCATACGCTATGCCCACAGTTCCTAGATGCTTAAAAAATGTAGCAAACATCCTTAGTGTTGGACCAATGTATGCGACGGTTCAGAACGGGTCCAAACCAATGATCAGTTAGTTTTCATAGCTCAGGTTGTCAACCAAATTAATTTCTTTATTGGGTAACATGCACCCAGCTTACATGTATATGAAAAGTGCATGCACCACTGGTTTCCAACATTGAGGACTGAGTTGCACCATGCTCTGAAACACCATTTATCTTATCTAAAATAGTGCATTGAACTGAACTCATGCAGTGCTATAGTTGTTATGACACAATCCTTTGTTCTGTCATGTACATATATAGGTAGGTAGCCTGCATGTGTGCAGATTAGTTCAAACATATTGAAGCAGTACATTATTCTTCACTGGGATGGATGCCACCTTTGTAAGTTCTAAAGAAGATCCAGACATTCTGATGACAATTCCCTGTTCCCACAGGTGTGTACATGTGAGGATGAGGAACCCAATGTCACGTGTAGTTGCCAAATGCCTAGCCAACTTGTGAGGAAGCTCAAATGTAATTATTCACATATCATCTTAACTGAAGATAGATGCCACCTCTGTAAGTTCTAAAGCGGATCCAGACATTCTGATGACAGTCCCATGTTCCCACAGGGGAGGTGTGTACATAGGAGGATGGGGAACCCAACGCCACGCTTAGTTCCCCAATGCCTGGCCAACTTGTGAGTGACCCCCAAATGAAATTATTCACATATCATCTTAACTGAAGATGGATGCCACCTCTGTAAGTTATATAGCGGAGTTGGACATTCTGATGACAGTTCCATGTTCCTACAGGGGAGGTGTGCTCATGAGAGGATGGGGAACCCAACGCCAAGCATAGTTCCCCAATGCCTGGCCAACTTGTGAGTGACCCCCAAATGAAATTATTCACATTTCATCTTAACTGAAGATGGATGCCACCTCTGTAAGTTATATAGCGGAGTTGGACATTCTGATGACAGTTCCACGTTCCTACAGGGGAGGTGTGCTCATGAGTGGATGGGGAACCCAACGCCAAGCATAGTTCCCCAATGCCTGGCCAACTTGTGAGTGACCCCCAAATGAAATTATTCACATTTCATCTTAACTGAAGATGGATGCCACCTCTGTAAGTTATATAGCGGATCCAGACATTCTGATGACAGTTCCATGTTCCCACAGGGGAAGTGAATACATTTGAGGATGGGAAACCCAACGCCAAGTGTAGTTACCCAATGCCTGGCCAACTTGTTAGTGACTCCCAAATGAAATTATTCACATATTATCTTAACTGAAGATGGATGCCACCTCTGTAAGTTCTAAAGCGATCCAGATATTCTGATGACAGTTCCATGATCCCACAGGGGAGGTGTGTACATATGAGGATGGAGAACCCAACGCCACGCGTAGTTTCCCAATGCCTGCCAACTTATGAGTGACCCCCAAATGAAATTATTCACATATCATCTTAACTGAAGATGGATGCCACCTCTGTAAGTTATATAGCGGATCCAGACATTCTGATGACAGTTCCATATTCCCACAGGGGAGGTGAGTACATGTGAGGATGGGGAACCCAACGTCATGCGTAATTACCCAATGCCTGGCCAACTTGTGAGTGACCCCCAAATGAAATTATTCACATATTATCCTAAATGAAGATGGATGCCACCTCTGTAAGTTCTAAAGCAGATCCAGACATTCTGATAACAGTTCCCCTCAGGTATGTTAAGACTGGCTACACTATATTTGGAATTTGAATTTTCAGCGAATTCAAGCATTGCAACATGCCGCTTTTCTGGTTAGGGTACTTCTTGTAGCTATTCTCTTTATACCAAATCTTTGTTCAATAATCCCGCGAATTAATTCAATTGATAGTTGTCATAGCAACCTTAGTAGTTTATTGCATCGCGCTCCGAAATATGGGGGTGTTTCTTTACATTTTTGCAAAACCCGGGTGATTTAATATCGTTGTTTGTGGACAAAAACAGTTATTTATTTGATACTGGTCTAACTATTGTGGGTGGGCACAACGAAATGTAACATCGTTTGCGTAAGTTGCACAACGAAAATGATGAATTTTGTTTTTAATTTTTCGCAGTTGTAATGTTTGTCTGCAAGCGCTCGAAGCGTTTCGAAATAGTGATCAAAAAGCCTAGTATTATGATTAATTGTGGGTATCCCAGAAGTAAAAGAATTGCAGAAAACTATTCATTTATCGCCCGGGTTTTCAATTCTAACATTAAGTCAATTATTTCACCGTGCGAACCGTTGTCATAGAAACAACATTATATATTAATTACGCGTTATCCATCCAAAGTGTATTGGACATTATTAATCTGTGGTAATGTCTGTGTATGAATATTTATGAATAAACGCTTCCTTTGGCAGCCATTTAATTATTTTAAGTGTAATCAGTCTTAACACACCTGAGCCTGTTCCCACAGGGTAGGTGTGTATATGTGAGGATTGGGAACCCAACGCCACGCGTAGTTCCCTAATGCCTGGCCAACCTATGAGTGAACCCCGGAATGAAATTATTAACATATCAACTTCACTGAAGATGGATGCCATCTCTGTAAGTTCGAAAGTGGATCAAGACATTCTGATGACAGTTCCCTGTTCCCACAGGGTAGGTGTGTACAGGTGAGGATGGAGAACCCAACGCCACGCGTAGTTCCCTAATCCCTGGCCAACCTGTGAATGAACCCCAAATGAAATTATGAACATATCAACTTCACTGACGATGGATGCCACCTCTGTAAAATTGTATAGCAGATCCAGACATTCTGATGACAGTTCCCTATTCCCATAGGGTAGGTATGTACATGTGAGGATGGGGAACCCAACGCCACGCGTAGTTCCCTAATGCCTGGCCAACCTGTGAGTGAACCCCAAAAGAAATTATTAACATATCATCCTCACTGAAGATGGTCGCTACCTCTGTAAAGTTCTAAAGCAGATCCAGACTTGCTGATGACAGCTCCCCTGTTCTCACAGGGTAGGTGAGTACATGTGAGGATGGGGAACCAAACGCCATGCGTAGTTCCCAAATGCCTGGCCAACTTGTGAGGAGCCTGAAATGAAATTATTCACACATCAACTTCACTGAAGATGGATGCCACCTCTGTAATTTCTAAAGCAGATGCATACATTCTTTTCTTATTGTAAAATTAATGACAACACTTTTGCAACTGGTCTTAGTAACTCCTCAGATTTCATCTATTAATACCTGCACACCAAACCTTTCAACTAACACATGCTCCACACCAACCCGAATCCAGGTTTTTAAAAGCATAGACATGCACTGAAATGTATCATTGTTTTGCATATTCCAAATTACAATACATCGGTCCTGCAGCACCATTCAGATTACCATTCAGATTACTTGTTATTCTTAAAAGCGTTGTCTAGTAGGCCATTGAAAAGATGGTCCCAGGAAGGAGACAGCACCCAGGAACTAGCCATGGCATAGTGTTCTCCATCCTCACATGTAAACACCTACCCTGTGGGAACAGGGAATTGTCATCAGAATGTGTGGATCTGCCATAAAACTTACAGAGGCGGCATCCATCTTCTGTGAAGATGAGATGGGAATAATTTCATTTGGGGGTCGCTCACGAGTTGGTCAGGCATTGGGGAACTACGTGTGGTGTGGGGTTCCCCATCCTCACATGTACACACCTACCCTGTGGGAACAGGGAATTGTCATCAGAATGTCTGGATCTGCTTTAGAACTTAACAAAGGGTGGCATCCATCTTCAGTGAAGATTATATGGGAATAATTTCATTTGGAGGTTACACGTTGGTCAGGCATTGGGGTTACGCGTGGTGTTGGGTTGCCCATCCTCACATGTACACACCTACCCTGTGGGAACAGGGAACTGTCATCAGAATGTCTGGATCTGCTTTAGAACTTAGAGGTGGCATCCATCTTCAGTGAAGATGATATGTGAATAATTTCATTTGGGGGTTACTCACAAGTCAGTCAGGCATTGGGGAACTACGCGTGGTGTTGGGTTCTCAATTCTCACGTACACATCTACCCTGTGGCAACAGGAAACTGTCATGAGAATGTCTGGATCTGTTTTCATAGGTGGCATCCATCTTTAGTGAAGATGATATGTGAATAATTTCATTTGGGGGTCACTAACTAGTCAGTCTGGCATTGGGGAGCTACGTGTGGCGTTGGGTCCCCCATCCTGACATGTGCACACCTACCCTGTGGGAACAGGGAACTGTCATATTGATATCAAATGTATCATATTCCACTTACCACATTTCAGAACAGCAAATTGCCCAGTCAGGGAAACACAAGTGACTGCAGTATATGTATGCATGTCTAGTAAGTTTATTTTACATCATTTTTTATGCACATTGCAATAATATCACACAACAGGCTGCTAGGCTTTTGTTGGAAAATGTTACTATTGAATACAACCAAGTACACTGCTAATGTATCCAGCAGGCCTTTCAAAAGTATTTCACTTTCAGGATATGGTGGAATGGTTTCGTCTCCAAATGTTGTATGAGCTCTCAGTTAGAGATTTGTTCCCTATGAAGATATTAACAGGTCAATAACTATTCAGGATAAAAAGCATGCGTTACTGTCTTTTTAAAACTATGTTTCATAATAAGAGAATGCTGTGGATAAGGTATGGCTTTCGTAGTGACATTAGCTTATTATCCTTTCTTGTTTACTTGGATAGGAAACATTACTTCATCGCCCATCAATGCTCATTGTAAAGCTGTTATTATACCTGAAGACAGTAGGGTATGCTATACATGTGAAATAAATGGTGATGCATATATTTTACCGTTTTTCCCCCGCTCCAGTGCATTGTAATTACAATAAAAGTGACACATTTTCGAATCAAAGTACCCCTGACCACTATGATAGCAGTAATGACAACATTCGTAGTAGTGAAAGAGGTTGTTTTGGTTCTAAGAATGTGGAGAAATTCCTGATCCCATCTTACTACAACAAGCCAGATGTGGATGATATATGTGCTCTGAAGTGGCGTTTACATGCATCATTATATGTTAAGTTCTTTCCCTCATTGAGAAGACCTCGAGCTCATTACACGTAAGATCACCTACAGTTTTCATTAATAATCCTTGAAATACATAGTGAACAACGAATGCCCTTTCAGTAGAAACTTCATATAAGGAAAGTTGTGAAGGGCTATCACCGCTCTTATAACGACGAAGTTTGATACAACCCGAGAAGCGGCTATTTCGCATGTCTTTACCCACACATTGCCATAATAACTGCAAATACAAACCTATGCATGGCACAATCAATGAATATTCAAAACGAAATGATTATCATTAGCCGTACGGCCTAATTGTAAGTGATAATTGCTTGGAATGTGAGGCCGAAGAATGTGAGGCTGAAGAATGTGAGGCTGAATGTGCGGCTAACTTCAACGGGGTGTATATATAGGGGTAAAATGCCTATCAACGATTTAGATCGTTTATGTGGCGGTAGAATTGCTTCCGTAATCAGGGTTGTGCTGTGCTTTTTGACTATGAGAGGAACCTGTCAACCTTGTTGTGGATACATCGATATGTTCTCCGGCTGAAGGGTGCTGCTGGTCCTCAGTTATCTGGCATATAGTACTTTCTAGCGTGTTGAAACGGGCACGTATTGATTCGGCCCCTTGTTCTCAAAGGAGGCCAAATCCAACATGCCCTTCCTTTGCCCAAGGAACTATAAGGCCAATAGATGCATTTTGGATGAAATGGGGGAATCGGGGAAAGAGGCTCTGAAGTTTCCCATGAACTGTGGTATTGCTGTTTCTGTTGGTAAAATTAATCATTTTGTTATGTGAGTTGTAATTTGTGTCATACTGTACCTAGTTCCTTGCACTGTGCTTCTGTGATGAAGTTCATGTATACAATGACACTGGCAAAGCAGAGGTGGTGTTTTAGTGAACTTTGTGCACACTTCTGTGACAGAAGCAATCATGCAGTGTGGGGCACATTACTATGGCAACTTCATGATCAATCATACAGTTGCACAGTTTAGTAATGTTTGATGGCTAGTAGAAATAGGATTAATGTAACCACATTTAATTCAACTTGATAACCTCCATGTATACCTGTAACACCTTGTGTATATGATTACCAACAAAGGCACCACCAAAGTATTGTTGCCTGCATGTGTACATGAAGAGCTGCATCCAAACCTTTCAAAAATCATGGATGCTGAAGCCATTCTGGACTACTTTGGTGATAGCCGCAATCTTGCCATCCTGTGTGTGTGTGTGTGTGTGTGTGTGTGTGTGTGTGTGTGTGTGTGTGTGTGTGTGTGTGTGTGTGTGTGTGTGTGTGTGTGTGTGTGTGTGTGTGTGTGTGTGTGTGTGTGTGTGTGTGTGTGTGTGTGTGTGTGTGTGTGTGTGATGTAGTGTGTATATGTAAAACAACTCAGCACTGGTCTTATCCTTACCACTTTCTTCACAGATTGTCTCATATTTCATCAGTGTGCTGAAGGAGATTTTCCAGGATGGTATTTTCCTCACCAAATGCAATGGCTACATAAGTGAGCAGTTCCTCTGCACTTGATAGTGCACTCCGGGTCTGTTTTTGCTTAGATTGTGCAGCTTGCAGCTTTTTCAGTTCATCATGTTGGGAAAATGGGTGAAGCTAGATGTGCTACTTCATGCAGGGTTTGTCAGGGCCAACTGCAAATCTAAACTGTGACAAGCATCCTCTAACAGTTCATATCTCTTTGTGAAGATGCCCTGAGTGATGAGGAGTCCAGGTAGGCATACCTAGTACATGTAATGAAAATAAACTTGTAGTCATATGATAGTTAAAGTTCTGTACAGGTATACCTGTGATAGGGGAACGTCAAGAATGCCATCAGCCACACAATTGTAGCAGTCCTTGACTTTTTCGATCCTATCCCCACCTGCTGTCATGAAACTAGATTGCTGTAGTTGGTCTGGATGCTCTCCACAGTGTGTCTCTTCCGCTCATAAGGAATTGTACTAACTGTGTAGCGAGATTGTTGGCATTGTGCTTGATCCATAGCTTGTTTGCAATGATAACAGAATTTGAGTGGGTGAATGTTGACAGCATCATTGTGAGTATCGATGCCAAATACTGATTGTAAATCTTATGCAAACTCTGTGCATTCGTATGACCGCCTTGATTTCTTATCCCTAGGTGCCACAAGCAATCAACAACACACCCTGCATAGCTCCTGAACTTTGTTTATGTGGTGTTGCTCCATTCAAACCGCACCTATTATTCATACAATGCACACGCCGCGTAAGGTGCTAAAACAAAACTGTGGCTTGTTCTAATTGTTGTAAATATGCCTTTTGATCTGTCTTGTTCATGTTTATAACTCGCTGGCCTTCGAAATATTGTCGCCGTCCTTGCTACGCACGATCAAAGTACCCCCTATTAGATACCGCCTCCATTACATGGGCGTGTAAAAAGGATGCGAGGCCGGGCTAGGAGAGTAACATTGTACGTCGCGCGCGTAGGTAATTTTATTAACTGCGGTGGTAGGGTGTATGAAAGAACGAATGATCTCAAAGAGATGACTTGAAAAAAGTATTAAAATATGGGTTGCAAAAAGTACGATTTATAATGAGCTCTTTGAGCAATTTTTTTTTGCATCATTCGAAGTATACCGTAATGTCTAATTATCTGAATTGTGTCTAGCCGCAAACAGCAGTGCAGAGTGTCCGGAATCGGAATCAGTGAAATTGAAAGCAGGCCCGCAACCTCCTAAACGTAGAAAAGAGGCAAAGATCACTAATTTCTTCATCAACAGGAATGCTGTAATTAAGGGGGTGCCGCCGCCCGTGCCGGGGTGGGGCTAACAGCGCAAACCCAACCGGTGAAAACAGCTTTTTCTAACGCGTTTCATGATTGGAATATAATAAAGTTGCAAAGCTTCTGAACCCGATGGGGGAGTTTACAGCGCTCCCCCATACCCCCCATACCCCCCAACTGGGGCAGGAGGGGTACCCCCTAATGCACCCACCATTCGCACCCTCCCTCCCACCTCCGCCCACCCCCCTAAAACCTGGATCCGCCACTGGAACATGATGGATTGCCCTCCTTTTCTTCCCCTTAGCCACTAGCTATAGAAGGCTTCCACAGACTCTACAACGCTTCTGGAACTGGTCTCTGTGGTGCTCTACCTAGGCTATGTAACCGAATTAAGCAACAAAGCCACATTATTCATAGAAAAGAGCAAAACCGTTTATTGCGTGCTGAAAAAAATTAAAGTGTGGCTTCATCTGAACGGTGTTTCTGTATACCTAACTTTGTATAGTTGACGATACGGCATGCTGACCTTCTTGAGAATTTGTCTGTGCTTGGTATTTACAGCCTAAAGTACCCCCTCTCCCTTGCGATGTCCATATATATATAATTATAATAATATTATATATATATAATTATATCGGCTGCGCGTTATTAAGTATTGCGATATGAAGAGTGCGCATATGGAATAGTAACCGCTACTACAATGATATAAATGAGATGGTCTGGCAGGCATTTCATGATAAAATGAACGTTAATGTTAATCTCCCGCAATCCTTATTTAAGGATGGCCATCCGTAAATAAGGATGATGACACTTTCTAAAAGAATGATGTACTCTTGATGCTTTTTTTTATATTAGTGATTCACTAGATTCAAGATCATGCAGATCAGTGATACTGCCGCGATTAAAACAGGTTTGGTTTGCTCAAAAACCGGTATTACAGTGTAAATACGGCGAAACCGCCATTTGCCGCTGGCGATATAGTAGTGAGCAAATTAACTCAAAGCGACGTATGGCAAGGAAGGACAGGCTTCTGGTAGCTCTAGGAGTAGAATATACACTGACAGATGGATCTGTGGAACAATATCCACGGCTTCAACAATCTACGCTTACGTACCGGCCATGCAGTATACTTCCAAAGATCGAAGCGATTGCATACACTCGAAAGCGTCAAGCTAAGTAACCCTGCTTAGATACCGAGGGAGCCACAGAAAGCGACGGATGTAGTTCCTCAGTACGGATGGATGACATACATGTAGGCCCAGGTGACCAAAGCGGCAGCACTGCATGATTCGTCAAATGACAGTGACAGCGACGGCAACAGTAGGCTTAGGCAATGGCGTGGTCTCCTCGAGTCTAATTAATTGGAACTAAGCTACACTAATCTCGAACACATATCGTATGCCAATTGGCAAATGGCAATGCTTCATAGATCTCCCGACACCCCCCCCCCCCCCCCCCCCCCCCCTCTCCATCAATGCATCATTGTATATGGTACTGTACTCAATGATAGAACTAGAAAGCACACCGTTCGATGGAGCGGCGGCAGAGCACTCACATGCGGTGCACGTGGTTTCAGTGAGGCTAGGGTACGTCCATGCTGGCGTTTGAGCTGAAGCAAGCATCTACATCAGTACACGTCATTATACAAAATTGCTTGATATTAATTTTTAAGCGTTATGGTGTAAATAAGCATAACTTATTAACCACAAGTTATTTATTCGACGAATCAGGTTGTGAATCAACAGGCTATCAGAGAAAATCAAAAGTTTTAAAACTATTGTGGTTTTTATGGTCAATAATCTCTACTGTTGTGATCCTTAATTAAGGATGGTGTCAATCCTTCAATAAGGATGTGCCACTTCCTCCCTGTTTTACCACATGGACATTGATCATATTGACATCATTTAAAGTTTGTTATGGAGGCTAATCAGTATACAATTGACTAATAGCATTTATTTTATCTTGCTTACTTGGTTAGCAAAAATATGCAATGTAAAAGACGATCCTTATTTAAGGATAATGACATCCTTAAATAAGGATTTTTCCCTGGAGATTAAACATTAACATGATACAGCTCTCTCAAAATGCGCCATTGTAATGAGGTGGTGGCGCATCAAGGCGCAATGTTACGGTATAGTCAAATTATGGACCAACCGCAAAGGGCTGTGTGTTCCGAGCCGGTACTGTATATTTAAATCTCTCATGTCAGCAGACAATTATTACTTACACAGCCATTGAAAGTATGGACAAAAGAGATTATACCTAATGGCAAGTGCGCTAAAGGCACCATGCATTTTGAAGAGATTGCAGCGGTAAGACTCCATCGTCCAGTACAGTTAAGCTTGAAGAGAGAATTGCGAATCTGTTTTTAAAATAAAGATATGACTTGCATGTAATTGAGAGAAAAAGTAACGAGGGATTTTTTTTAGAGGGCGTAGACCCTACGGCTACGCCCCTTACATTTTTGTATCTATTTGTTTCGCTTCAGATTCACGTGGGAGTCACACCGATCGATTCCTCGCAGTAAAAGTAACTAATTTGCAAGCAAGTACAATCTGTAAACCCTCGGCTAAAATCTAGGGCTATGTAGTTAACGTTTTAACCCGGTCGTACGTAAGGTCGATCCTTGCGTACGCCGTGTCGTATCGAGGAAACTTGCAAACTATTTGAGTTTAAAAGTAACATGTAATTTATGCGTATCTCCTTTTTTTTTCATGTGCGCGTTATTTCTGAATTGTTGCACTTCTTATTTTGAGTTTGAGTTTAGTCCGTTTAATTATATTAGTCTTGTGCATGTGGCGAAGGGAGGCCTCCCTAAATACGCCCCTGTAATAAGCTAGCCATTCAAAATGAAATCGGTAAGCATTTGTTTACATTTTTTAAATCACTAATAGCTAATTAACTTTAATGTGATCAATAAATTAACTTCGTACAGCAACGTTTAATTCAGTGGGATTTATAAACTGCAGAATAACGTAAATGAAAAAATTATAAATTCTATTGACGTTAATATTCAAAACAACAAATCAAACTCGAAAACACTAGAAGACCAGTGCAATTTTGATGAACTGAGTTTAATAACTCACTGTACATAATTTAAGAATTAAATTTAATGTTTCCCACTTCATTTCATAATGGACTAATGCTGAACTCAGTAACTTAAATCAACGCTCATATTCAGATCTTGTGTTATTTATAAATAATAATTCATAATTATTATCTCTAACCTTGATAATATTGGCTTTGAATATGTTAATTTATGAGGGTTTTGATACAATTACTTAACAGCTTACAATAATTTAAATCTATTTGCCTAATGATGGTAATGTATATTCATGTCGTTAATTAATTTCTATCCTAACAGGTATGGTTCTTTTGTACACCATGTATAAGAGCCTGTTATGGAAGTTTTACTAATAAGATTGACATACGTTCAGAAGTATACCAGAGGGGACTGGTTATCCGTTTTTTTGACATACAGAGTTGTTAAGAAAGGTGATATAATCCAAAATGCAATGGAGTTTACATTTATCATCAGCTGCTGACAGTGAGTTCCGGAAGTCATAATTTGGTTAGGGGCAAAAATAATGATTCTCCACACTCTTAAAAGGGAACTGACCATCAGAGCTGTCAGTTTGTGTGTAAGAGGATCACACACAAAATGGAGAAGCAGTTTAGGTTTTAATGATGGTATAACCACATTTATCATGCAACTAACATGGCTAGTAGCTTATTTCTAATTTTCTACTGCTAATTTTCTCTATTTTATGGTTTCGTTTCATTAATGATTTATGCTGTTTGATGGTTTTATTTACTCAAGACATAATAACCACATGCTTAGCTTTTGCAAATGAATCATTTACTTCACTACACAGTAATTGGACCCCTTGTGAATGGTGAACTGATGGTGACAGTGTTTCAACTCTTTAAAAACAACGGATTAATGTCCAGTAATAAAGATGGAACAGCAACATCTCCAAATCTAAAATAAAAATTTGCATTCTGTAAACAAAGCTGAAAACAACCTCTTTTGACTCTCAGGTTATGTATCACATATTTTTCTGAGCAGTAATAGTGAACATTTTCAAGTCTTCTGCAGCCTCAACATTAGTGCTGCCCAAAACAAGTCTTGCTTCCTCTACAAGGACGTCCACACTCTTCTCATCAGTACTCAACACAGCACCACTGTTCCTGTATCTCTGGCTAAAGTGGGTAAGAATGAGCCGACCAGCTGACACAAGGTTGCAAAACTCAGCTGCCATAGCTAGAGTAGAGAAGAGGAAGAGGAGGAGAGGAGGAATTCAATACATACATATTCTAATGGTGTAGATGAATAATTGCACATACCCACCCCCTCTCCGCCTTTCCCCCTCTCTTCCCTACAGCTCTCTGTCCCTCTCCCCCGCTCCCTCTTTTCCCTCCTCCCTCTCTTCCCCTCCTCCTCTCCTCTCTCTCCCCCTCCTCCCTCTCTTCCCCTCCTCCCTCTCTTCCCCTCCTCCCTCTCTTCCCCTCCTCCCTCTCTCCCTCTCCTCCCCTCCTCCCTCTCTTCCCCTCCTCCCTCACTTCCCCTCCTCCCTCTCTTCCCCTCCTCCCTCTCTTCCCCTCCTCCCTCTCTTCCCCTCCTCCCTCTCTTCCCCTCCTCCCTCTCTTCCCCTCCTCCCTCTCTTCCCCTCCTCCCTCTCTTCCCCTTCTCCCTCTCTTCCCCTCCTCCCTCTCTTCCCCTTCTCCCTCTCTTCCCCTCCTCCCTCCTCCCTCTCTTTCCCTCCTCCCTCTCTACCCCTCCTCCCTCTCCTCCCTCCTCCCTCTCTCCCCCTCTTCCCCTCCTCCCTCTCAAATAACTTCAGTGCGGGTTTAAACACTTACCTGGGGTAGAATGACCATTGTCTCTGCACTTCTGACCGTCACAGTTCTCATTGGTGGATTCATGTACCACCACATCAGCATTCATTGCCAGAGGGACTATCTGGCTGCTGTCACAGGTGTCACCCAGGATCACGATCTTCCTTCCAGGCCGAGGTGGAGAAACCACATCAGTAGGGGCCACAGTCACACCTTCAGGTGTCTTTATGCTCTCTCCCTTCTTGAGCTTAGCGTACAGGGGGCCTGGGGGGATACCCAGCGTCTTCAACTTCTCAACACACAGCCTACAGAGGGGAGGAGTGGGAGAGGGGAGGGGAGGGGAGGGGGGTGATGACGTGGGGGTGGCAATCACAATATAGGGTTAAGAGGGAGGGGTGAGGTGGGATGTATGTGACCACACCCACCTACCATGAAAGGTGAGGTGTTGGGACCACATTAACTGAAATAAGGAGCCACACAAAACAGAACAACTAGAACTTGCAATCACATCCTTACTAATGACATGACAGCCTTGCTGGGTCTACCTATTTTATTGTGTATGTGCGTGTACAGACATCCAGGCTACGTATACACCAACACACATGACCACACCCACCTCCCCGGCAAGGAATCCTCGATGACTACGTAGCCGAAGCAGACAATCCTGTGAGTAAGCATTCCAGCGCACACCTTGAAGCTTCCTTCCTGGCAACTGATTGCACATACACACACACACACACACACACACACACACACACACACATAAACACCCACATCAAGCTAGGCAATGGAAATTTAAACACTACCATCACATTTGACCTCATGATAAGAATTAGCAATACAAATGAACATGATGTAACATACACGTCCCAAAACCCCTGCGTGTTCTGTATAATGTCCTTTCCCAGAACCTCCTGGGGATGAAGTGGCTCTGTTGCTGCATAATCCGGATTCCATCCTTCCTGTAAATTTCAATTGGTTTGCGAATGAGAATACTTGAACGATTGTGACTAACCAGGCCATCAAACATAGCTGGATGGACGTCTGCCAGCAACTCATGGACGCAGTACTGAAACCCGAGCATGGAGCGAGAGAGATGCATAGCCGTGCGCAGAAACTTCCTCAGCCCATGTGGGCCATATATGTTGGTGGTGGAGGGGGAGGAGCTGTCGTTGGAGCACTGGCTAATGGTACACAGGAGACCAGGCAGTCCAAAGAGCTACCATCACGTCGGGGCAAATACATAGGGTTAACCACATGTGGGCAATACAAAGGGTTAACCACATGAGGGCAATACAAAGGGTTACCCACATGAGGGCAATACAAAGGGTTACCCACAAGTGGCAATACAGAGGGTTAACTACATATGGGCAATACAGAGGGTTAACCACATATGGGCAATACATAGGGTTAACCACATGTGGGCAATACAAAGGGTTACCCACATGAGGGCAATACAAAGGGTTAACCACATGAGGGCAATACAAAGGGTTACCCAATACAAAGGGTTACTCCATGAGGGCAATACAGAGGGTTAACCACATGAGGGCAATACAAAGGGTTACCCACATGTGGGCAATACAAAGGGTTACCCACAAGTGGCAATACAGAGGGTTAACTACATATGGGCAATACAGAGGGTTAACCACATATGGGCAATACATAGGGTTAACCACATGTGGGCAATACAAAGGGTTACCCACATGAGGGCAATACAAAGGGTTAACCACATGAGGGCAATACAAAGGGTTACCCAATACAAAGGGTTACTCCATGAGGGCAATACAGAGGGTTAACCACATGAGGGCAATACAAAGGGTTACCCACATGTGGGCAAATACATAGGGTTAACCACATGTGGGCAATACAAAGGGTTAACCACATGAGGGCAATACAAAGGGTTACCCACATGAGGGCAATACAAAGGGTTACCCACAAGTGGCAATACAGAGGGTTAACTACATATGGGCAATACAGAGGGTTAACCACATATGGGCAATACATAGGGTTAACCACATGTGGGCAATACAAAGGGTTACCCACATGAGGGCAATACAAAGGGTTAACCACATGAGGGCAATACAAAGGGTTACCCAATACAAAGGGTTACTCCATGAGGGCAATACAGAGGGTTAACCACATGAGGGCAATACAAAGGGTTACCCACATGTGGGCAATACAGAGGGTTAACCACATTTGGGCAATACAAAGGGTTACCCACATGAGGGCAATACAAAGGGTTAACCACATATGGGCAATACAAAACATCATATGAATGTATTATCGGAAGTTTCGCTAGAAACTTCCGTATACGATTTGACCCCGACTATGAAATCATTAAAAACACGCGACCCGTTTATAACTAGACTCCTGACGATTGGATCATTTAGCTAGTTGTTGTAATCGAACGTGAAGACAAAAGTGAGTTGTTTCGTCGCATGTTTTATGTCACAGAACCGCGCAGTTGTAGAGAACAAAAGGGACTGCCCGTCCTCGTACCCAGTTCCAGAATTATTCTCCTCCTCCTTCTTGACCATGCATAACTTGGGACAGGAACACATTTAAAGAATGGAAATTTCACCAATAGCTTCAGAATTGGCTGGAAGAGTGCATACTGTGATCAATAGTCGATGGTATATTTTGGTAATTGTATTGTTAGATTTGGGCCGTACTAAACGTTACTCGTATCATTACGGCCGAATCTTGACAAGTTTAAAATTGTCGATACCAAACCAGAAAACTACAGGAGCAGTGGCAAATGATTTACAATCAACTATGCGGTACGTATGATTAGATATGAGAAAAAAATCTATGAAACAATTAACTATAAACATTCTCTATGAGAAAGTTGGTGGAATATAGGATTTGAAGGCAATGGTGGTGTAAAAAGCAAGGAAACAAGGGTCTGTAATAGTAACGAAAATGTCATAGTCCTATATTTAGCCAACTTTCTCATAGAAAATGTTTTTAGTTACTTGTAATGATATTATAGTGGCATCAAAGGACAGCAATAACAATTTGATGTAAAGTAAATGGTTCTGTAGGTATCTGTGTACATTGAGTGGCACAGATGTGAAAACACTCAGCAAATGAAGCCAAATGTGTGAGTCTTAACCAGTCAATGTGTGTGATATCACGTCCGTGTAGGGGAGGGGTGGGGGTGGGGGGAGAAATTGCAATACTACTAATCCTTCTTCCTCTCCTCTTCCTTCTCTCCTCCTCCCCATCCTCTTCCTCCACCTCCTCTTCCTCCCCTCCTCTTCCTCCACCTCCTCATCCTCCTCCCCATCCTCCTCCACCTCCTTTTCCTCCCCTCCACTTCTTCCTCCTCCTCCTCCTCCTCTTCCTCCTCCTCCTCCTCCACCTCCTCTTCCTCCTCCTCCTCCTCTAAACCCAAGTCTGGCTCGAACATGAGAATAAAAAGATGGGGGTGTGGATAAATCAGATGATAAAAGTACAGTTGACATGTGTTACAAACATGTCAGCATCTTGAACTTTTATTCTTGTCTTTGACTTGACCTTAGCTTAGGAAAGGTTATAGTGATCACTTTATTATCTCCAGCTTTTTAGCTTAGGGACCAATGAACTACACAATTGTCCTTCCTTTACATATTTCCCTCCATGATGTCCTCACTTCCCTTTAGTAACAGACTAATGCAATACACAATCCCTCAACACAACCCCCTCTGGCAAACTGTCACTTCCCTACTCACACCTCTACACACCTTAAGCACACACACCCTCCCCTGATGCACACACCCTCCTCCCCTGATGCACACACCCTCCTCCCCTGGTGCACACACCCTCCTCCCCTGGTGCACACACCCTCCTCCCCTGGTGCACACACCCTCCTCCCCTGACCTTTCCCTTCCAACTCTTGTGTACATAACTAAAATTACAAAATCTGCAGGCATAGAAGGAATTCAACACCTCACAATATGTATGACAACTTTGGGTTTTTAAAAATGTAACAGCTGTAACAGCTATTAGTGCACACAGCATCTTGTATTCATTTACAAGCCACTGTGAAGAAGCAAACACACCCTATGATGAACATAGCCTGTGATGAACACAGCCTGTGATGAACACAGCCTGTGATGAACACACCCTGTGATGAACATAGCCTGTGATGAACACAGCCTGTGATGAACACAGCCTGTGATGAACACAGCCTGTGATGAACACACTCTAGGAACCCCACCTGTAACTCATACCAACCCTATGATGACCCCACACACACACAGTCCTTAACATCCACTCACATGGTCTCCATGGAGATGGGTAATGAAGATCTTGTTGACACGCCCAGGACGCACGCTGCTCTTCATAAGTTGGGTCTGGGTACCCTCCCCACAGTCAAACATCCAGCATCCTTGCTCTAATAACAAAGGATACTATGAAATTACGCAGGCAAGGCCCACCACGTAACAACACAGCCAACATTCAACGCAGCAGCAAGCCGCCTGCACACTTTAATGTGCTGTACAAGTGAGCATTTTAGTACCACCTCACCCCCCCCCCTCCAACAGCCGCCTTCAATTCCCCCCCCCCCCCCTCCTCCTCCTCCTCCTCCTCCTACCCCCCCTTTGTTCCTCTGATGTGTACAGTGTAAACAAGTACACTATATACGTCTAACTACCCTACCGCTGCCAACAATAGTCATGGCATACACTCAATGGCTCGCAATTATGTCTCCGTTGATTGCACCAACAAACTCCATACACGTACTAAAAGCCTCCTACACATGAGGAAGAGGGTACAACATGTGCCCTTACACAGCTAACCATGTCATACCCAGGATAGGCATGTGTTGAACATGCTTCCTTGGCTAGAACAGGTAGACATCATATATCTCCAGGAGACAAATTATATGGGAAACAAATGTTTCTGGTTAAAGAAAGGAGATCAAGTTGATAAGAAACATTACCTATGTTGGGTGCTAACCCTTAGCTGTTCAGCAACCCCTTTTTTTTACAGGCACCTACATGTAAGGCTCCAGAGGTGTGGTGCATAAGAGAAAATAAAATTATTATTAAGAAGGACCTTCCTCCCTTCTCTTCTCCATCCCTTTTTCCTCCTCCCTCTCTCCACTCCGTGTCAAACCGTGTCTGTTCCAATATGAGAAAATCACTTTATGTGCACAGCACGATTTGAATCCACAAAGGTCACCATGGTACACATGTGGTAGTCACATATGACAATCACCATCACACCGTGGTCATGTGCTAGTCACATGATGGTCACCATGATATACATGTACATGTATCACTGTAAGACTATCTTTGTTCAGTAGGGTCCAACATGCCATTGCTGAAGCCTATCATCATTGTAGCTTTTCATTAGAAGCAGGACGATAACGAAACACTCCTGTGGTTTGCACTTCAAGATTAAGACTTATAAAACTTTTTACAATAGTAATGTGTGTTCAGCCATCAGTGACATTTCTGATTCCAATCAGTACTTACATCATGCTCCACCCAGTCCCCAGTCCCTTCTGCACCATTATTAGTTTAGAACACAGTATGAGCAGCATGTGCAAGAGTATCAGTGCATGGTGGGTAGTGATGGTGGGTAGTGATGGTGGGGTAGTGATGGTGGGATAGTGATGGTGGGTAGTGATGGTGTGGAGTGATGGTGGGTAGTGGTGTGGGTAGTGATGGTGGGGTAGTGATGGTGGGTAGTGATGGTGGTAGTGATGGTGGGTAGCGATGGTGGGTAGTGATGTGGGTAGTGATGTGGGTAGTGATAGTGGGGTAGTGATGGTGGTAGTGATGATGGGTAGTGATGGTGGGTAGTGATGGTGGGGTAGTGATTGTGGGTAGTAATGGTGGGTAGTGATGGTGGGGTAGTGATGGTGGGTAGTGATGGTGGGTAGTGATGGTGGGGTAGTAATGGTGGGTAGTGAGGTGGGGTAGTGATGGTGGGTAGTGATGGTGGGTAGTGATGGTGGGGTAGTAATGGTGGGGTAGTGATGGTGGGGTAGTGATGGTGGGGTACACAATCAATTCTTACCCCCCGTAACGTGAGCGGTACCCAACTTTGGCGTAACGGCAGCGTAAACAGGCCCGTAATAGCCCTGTTAAATGAATAACGTATCACTATTCATTTACTTGAACTGTTGCGGGCCCATGTACGCTGCCGCTACACCAAAGTTGGGCACCACTCACGTTACGGGTGAGACAAGAATTGGTTGTGTAGTGATGATGGGGTAGTGATGGTGGTAGTGATGGTGGTAGTGGTGGGAGGACTCATTGGGGAGTTTTTAAGTGATTGGAGATAAGTGGCCTTAGGGTTAGCTTTGTCAGGTCACAGTAATGCAATTTGTCTCCGCCCACATTCTTGCTGTCCACACATAACCTACGTATCAGAAAGGAAATGCATCAGCAAACCTTGACCTGGTGTTCAGCTGCTAATAATCTAAAACTTTCAACCATTGCAGTGCCCAACACATGTCTATGCACAGCATGGGTTCCTGCAGGGAGAGGCGTTCTAAAGGGAGCCATTAGGTCTATGCATAGCATGGGTCCCTGCAGGGAGAGGCGTTCTAAAGGGAGCCATTAGGTCTATGCACAGCATGGGTTCCTGCAGGGAGAGGCGTTCTAAAGGGAGCCATTAGGTCTATGCACAGCATTGGTTCCTGCAGGGAGAGGCGTTCTAAAGGGAGCCATTAGGTCTATGCACAGCATGGGTTCCTGCAGGGAGAGGCGTTCTAAAGGGAGCCATTAGGTCTATGCACAGCATGGGTTCCTGCAGGGAGAGGCGTTCTAAAGGGAGCCATTAGGTCTATGCACAGCATGGGTTCCTGCAGGGAGAGGCGTTCTAAAGGGAGCCATTAGGTCTATGCACAGCATGGGTTCCTGCAGGGAGAGGCGTTCTAAAGGGAGCCATTAGGTCTATGCACAGCATGGGTCCCTGCAGGGAGAGGCGCTCTAAAGGGAGCCAGCCATAGGGAGCCCACTAGGAGCCTTTTATGAGCTCTGCAGAGGGTAAAATAGCACTGTAGTTTATTTAATTTCTATAATTGTATTCCGCTAGTGTCTTTCATTTTCAAAACATAAGAGCTTACAGTACCCACGACTTGTGAGAGCTTATAGTACCCATGAGAGCTTATAGTACCCATGAGAGCTTACAGTACCCATGAGAGCTTATAGTACCCATGAGAGCTTATAGCACCCATGAGAGCTTACAGTACCCATGAGAGCTTACAGTACCCATGAGAGCTTATAGTACCCATGAGAGTTTATAGTACCCATGAGAGCTTATAGCACCCATGAGAGCTTATAGTACCCATGAGAGCTTACAGTACCCATGAGAGCTTACAGTACCCATGAGAGCTTATAGTACCCATGAGAGTTTATAGTACCCATGAGAGCTTATAGCACCCATGAGAGCTTATAGTACCCATAGTACCCATGAGAGCTTACAGTACCCATGAGAGCTTACAGTACCCATGAGAGCTTACAGTACCCATGAGAGCTTACAGTACCCATGAGAGCTTATAGCACCCATGAGAGCTTATAGTACCCATAGTACCCATGAGAGCTTACAGTACCCATGAGAGCTTATAGTACCCATGAGAGCTTATAGTACCCATGAGAGCTTATAGTACCCATAAGAGCTTATAGTACCCATGAGAGCTTACAGTACCCATGAGAGCTTATAGTACCCATGAGAGCTTACAGTACCCATGAGAGCTTACAGTACCCATGAGAGCTTATAGTACCCATGAGAGTTTATAGTACCCATGAGAGTTTATAGTACCCATGAGAGCTTATAGCACCCATGAGAGCTTATAGTACCCATGAGAGTTTATAGTACCCATGAGAGCTTACAGTACCCATGAGAGCTTACAGTACCCATGAGAGCTTACAGTACCCATGAGAGCTTATAGTACCCATGAGAGTTTATAGTACCCATGAGAGCTTATAGCACCCATGAGAGCTTATAGTACCCATAGTACCCATGAGAGCTTACAGTACCCATGAGAGCTTACAGTACCCATGAGAGTTTATAGTACCCATGAGAGCTTATAGTACCCATGAGAGCTTACAGTACCCATGAGAGTTTATAGTACCCATGAGAGCTTATAGTACCCATGAGAGCTTACAGTACCCATGAGAGCTTACAGTACCCATGAGAGCTTATAGCACCCATAGTACCCATGAGAGCTTACAGTACCCATGAGAGCTTATAGCACCCATGAGAGCTTATAGTACCCATAGTACCCATGAGAGCTTACAGTACCCATGAGAGCTTATAGTACCCATGAGAGCTTATAGTACCCATGAGAGCTTATAGTACCCATAAGAGCTTATAGTACCCATGAGAGCTTACAGTACCCATGAGAGCTTAAGCATATAAGAGCTTAAAGGACCCAGCTTTCAAAGGCTCTTCCTGGTGCTCCTGCAGAACCCAACATGATCCTATTAGTACCCTAGGACTCTGATAAGCTCCTTATAGTCTAGGCCCGTGTAGAAGCCCCCATAGAGGAGGGGTCAGTATATTTTATCATTTGATCCAGAGTCCCACACGCATCTTTCAACGCAACGATACACACATTCCAATGCAGAGCAGAAATTTAGCACTAATAAATTAAGATTGCGTCCGTGCACGAGGACCCGAGATGTGTACTGTACCAATTCCTCACACCACTCACACCCACACACAAACCCACACCCCATCCCATGGTGTGGGCAGCTCAATGCCCCGGAAGTATGCAAAGCCAAGTAGAATCCCTAGATGACGTCACTAACATGAGCAGGTGGTGGGCGTGCTGCTCACAACTTGTAAGAGTTCAGCAGCGTGTCATCTGTATGCACTGAATATCCTTTGTACCTCACGTCGGACACACTGAATTTCTAATTGGATTGCCATTTGAATATCAGGATGATACATGCAGCTGAGTGCGTGTTTGTTAAACAGGTTGGCTGGATGCCAGAAACCACAGCTGGCTCGAGCTAAAGATGGCTGCAAGAGCAACTGGAGATGAGAAATGCAGGCATTTGTAGGAATTCTGTAGGTGGTAGGATTATGTACGGTTATGAAGGAGTTATGAAGCACGGTTGTGAAAGACGTTATGACGGGTTTATGAAGAGGTTATGAAGAGGTTATGAATGGGTTATGAAGGGGGTTATGAAGAGATTAAGAGAGCTTATGAAGGGGTTAAGAAGAGGTTATTAAGGAGTTATAAAGGGGTTATGAAGGGGTTATGAAGAGGTGATTTGGATTTCGATTATGTAATGGTTATATATGAGTTTTTGCAGTTACAACACAGTCACAGTACCTCACTACAAATGATCGTGTTTACATTCTCACATAGATCTGGTACATATTAACAGACCAGGTTCACAATTATGTATGGTTGGTTGTAAGATATCCAGGAAGCTATTGCAACTGTACTTAAAGTGCCAGATCTCATATATATATATATATATATAGTTGCTGAAAATGACCAGGTTGCATGCATTCATCTGATGCAGGGCAAAGTGAACATGTCCTACCATTCTACAGCTTATCTCTTACATTGTTCCTCACCTAATACATATTTCAAAGGCTATTTTGATTTCAGTTCACATAGAGAGACTTCAGTCATCAAAATGATATGTATACTACAATGTCACGATACTTACAATGGTACTGCAATGTCACGATACTTACACAATACAATGAAGAGACTCTCGTTATGAAGCACCATAAGCTGGCCTGATTCACAGCTTGGCATACAAACCAAACTGCATCACTAAAGCTGATCACTAACAGGGTTAACATGTGTTATACAACCTAGCCATGTTTGCTTTACTCCTCTGCATACACATCATAACATTCAACTGCTAAAGGCACACACACACACACACACACACACACACAGTTAGATCTTATAGATCATGAATTATTACAGCAGCCTATCGATCTTTAACTTTCAAATCACAACATCAGGTGACGAGAGCATGATAGTACTTTAATGTCTTGTAGGTACATGTATGTGGGAGGATACATGTTATGGAAAACATTTTGTGTTCCCATTTATTGGGGATTTTGAACCATTTTTCCCAGGGTGGAATGGCTTAAATCATTATCGCATGAGATTTAGTAAAGTAATTTGCCTGGGAAAATGAACCAAAATCCAAAGATGGACGCACAAATATTTTTTTCCCTTGAGATAGCCAGCGCTTGTACCATTGCCTACCGCCCACACAAGACCCAGACATAACAACTAGCCTGCACCAGAGCCTACCACCCACTATACAAATATGTTGCAACGTGCCAGGCGCCTGGTTACCTAGATACGTATAGAAGTTAGTACTAGTACACGACTTTAACAGTACAGTACTGGTTGTTTCACATATAGCTGTGCATGAAACATTCTCTTCTCTTCTCACCTGAACGCAGAACCATAGAAGAAGCGCCTCGTGATGGCGAGGGGTAAGCTGAGCCAGTTCCCAGGAATACGAGGTCCAAACCGGCCATCTTGAGCCACGCCCACAACGGATATCCGGGAAGCCGGCTTACTGCAGCGGAGCGATGATTTAAAAATGTGTTCCCTTGCGGCTTAAGCTTGCACTAGAGTTGACCAGCAAAATAAAATTTACATCAAGGTAAGTAAGTATGCGCTATAGTATATTGCTATACACACGCAATCTGACGACGGGCTGCGAGTTATTCAAAGCATCATACGATCCGTTCGTTGTAGAAATAGAGACAAAGGAAATTGTCTTTTACACACACGCACTCTCTCTTTTCCATTCACTCCATCACCACTCCTGAGGCAGAGCATTCCAAAGATTAATTCAGTGTTTTGATTTTTGTATTTCATTTATTTATTTTTACAGATGAAAGCTAGCAGATCTACAACCTTCTTCTTATTGCAGACTGTGGTGTCCGCAACTATAGGTAATGCCTGCATGCACGCTCCTCGGTAACGAAATGAATATTCATCCTGTGCTTATTTTCAAATTGAAGCACTATTAGTAATTCCACAACAGAACCCGCCGGATTACGGAAGTACCCTACAGCCCCCTTCTACTGTGGCCATACTCACCTGCATTGTTTCGAACGTCTCCTCGCCCACCAACTTCACCACCAGATGGTTCGTAAATGCAACAACAGAACTGCGCGACAGTGGCAGATACATTGCGCGTCAAGGCACTGCTGTGATCCAGGGATTGCTGAGCATTGTCACCGTACTAACGATACAGAATCTCACTTACAAAGATGAAGGAAATTACACCTGTTCTGCGTCTCCAATGCCCTTGCAAAGCATGGAACTTTCCTCCTCTGCTACACAACAACTCTCGTTACCAGGTAAGTCGTACAATGCGATAGAGCTGGAAATTCATTTTTTAATTTGCAGCCGGGTTGGAGATTTTAAATTCTTCTGTCTTGACGGTAAATATTAGCGATCCATCCCCGGTGCAGTTATGGTGCGAGATGTTCAAGTTCATCAGACCGGACAGCAGTTTCCTGTGGTACCGTAACAATAACGAACGTTTGACCACTGGAAGCAAGTACGACATAAAATACAGCTGGGGCACGAGGAAATACTTGATTGAAGCCAATTCAACGAGTCGCTTATCGGTTCTAACTATATCAAACTTTACGTCAAACGATCTGGGGAATTACTCCTGTCGAGTTGGCGATGAGGCAGTACCAGTGTATATAGGTATGTATCCTTTCTTAGTGCATGCGAGACCGGGAAATCAATTCTATACCGGCCCTCCACCTCCAACGAAACGTGCGTATCTCCGTAACCGCGAATGTGCGTCATAAAATGCTTCCCGTTAAATGCAAAAAGATACACGGAATTCGAAGCGTTTGCGATTACGAAGATACTAGCATTTAAGCACGAGCCTTTTCGTTGGGGGCGAGGGGATACCTTACGGTATTATTATTCAATACTGTTAGACACTTAAAAAAAAACTTGCTGCTAAGCTTATAGCTTCTTTAAATCTTGCACGGTGGATTAATTAAATTAACATGTACACGCAGAATCCGCACTTTCAACAAGTATTCTTTTGATGAGTCTCACTGAAATTTACAAAACAAGTCTACTGATGGTATTCATTTGTAATATGTACTTCCTTTTCCAACTATGCAGTAAATTTTAATACGCCCGCCCGAACTAGCAAGCTACAAGTGAATGGTGATAGCAAACTAATGTTTACTTTACGTGTCATTAAAGGTTAGTACTCCCTTTCTGACATGCATGTGCACTTCAACCTTATCTCCACGTACAGCGACAGAGTTTGAGAAACAGAGCAGTGAATCAGCAGGCGCTACTTGTGCCAGACTACACTATTCTCTGCCACTGATCGTCAGCTTCCTTGTTCTGTGCTATGTGGCGTTGTGAAGGCTACGGCAATGAACATATATCAAACACGACACACCAAATCAAAACAATAATTTATTCATATTTATCAATTCTGCTTGAAATGTCACTGACTTTCTTCATAACAGCCTGAATAAATAAAATAAATAAATAAACAAAAACAAGTCCCATTTGCACAGGCAGAATTGCATACCCACACGTACCTGGACTCGCAAAACTAAAGCCTTTCGACGACTACGAATCAGCACTTCAGAGGCTGGTATATCCTGCATAGTGCAAATGACCAAGTCATTATGAGATAAGTGGACACATGCAAATGATTTCTCACCACAGCATCAAGCTTCTCCAAGTTCTGCATGAGGTGTTCACTGCAGATATCACATCTTTTTTGCAATCCTCTGCAAGCCACTGAAACTAGTTCCTTTTGCAAGAATCCCTATATAATGTAATTAAAAGGGGATAGGGCAGCTTAAATGAATTGCACGTCAGAGTAAGTGCTCTATAGACCTGAACGCATATAAATGAAACATGTATTGATAATGAAGACAGTCACAAGAAATGCGGAAAATCGGACAATTCTTGGCTGGCTCTGAACACATACATCAGAGATTATCTCTGTGCACATGTACATTATTATCTATTACGCATTGCATGTACTTATTTTTCACAATGTTAATTATCTGTGGTCGTAACGGTAATTAAGGCAACAATACAAAAATGACATGTGTATATGAGCGGGTTGTCTGAAGTGACTTTTTCCCATTATCAAAAACAGTAATGAGCTAGATAATGAATAACCAGACAATCCATTTTAAAAGCCAGCACAAGCATGGAATATCCTTATGTGTTGACTACCCGCATGTTAAGACGGTCCAACTAGTCAAAACAAGATGTCAGGAAGGGGAAGATTTGGTTGGGAAAGGAGGAATCATATATGGAAAACAAGTCATGAAAACAATGAAAGTCATAATATTACATAAACACACAATAATGGGCAATTCAATAGTGTTGCCTTGGCACCAAAAAAACTATTGTTATGGGCTCTGTCCAAATAAAGTTACAACTTGCAACTATATTGGCATCAAATTATAAGTGGTAAAAAACAAACATTACATGATGGAACCCTCTATGGTTAGGATCCCTCAGAACATGGGGTTTCCCTCCTATTGAGGCCCAATTTATCCATTATAACTTTAAACCTTGTATGTAACTTCTCTGCCTCCTTCTATCCCTTGGCCACATTCCCTTACCTTCTCAATCCCATCTACCTCAGCACATATTCCACTGATCCTTGTTTCAATTTCATCAGTAGCCTTGTCGACATCATTCAAAGGCTGTGACAGCACCTCATGCTCTGGGGAACACTGTGAAAAGAATACATCAGCAGGCACAGGATCCAAAACGTGCCACTGGCTAACAGGTTGCGATAATCTCAGGTGCATATACAGTAAACTAGTTCATGTGTATAGTGTACTAGTGTAACAATTTTTACATGCACATTGACAATCTCAGGTAGAAAACAAATGCTCTTTCCCCTTCCTTCAATATATGATATACAAAACTATATACAATTAAGTGCAATTAGGGTCAGCCATTTGGTTATCAATTACACCACTCAGTTTAGCAGACAGAAATATCATGCAGAAAATAAAGCACTTCCTCTAAGCATGCCCAAAGACTAACAACTGTGCCGAGCAAGTGGGCAAATAACAGGAGTGTGACAGGGTCCTTAGGACAGCGCCCAGTCTGGCAACCAAAGGTCAGAATACCACATCGCCCACATAGCTGTCAGCTTGCAGATCATGTGGCACTATCCCCATCTCGACATCAAAGTTAAGTTAAGTGGCCAATTTGGAACACGCTACATCAAACCAAATAGGGTGTGCAACCCATAAATTGATTGTTTAGCCAAATTTTCAGGCTTATTCTTAAATTAATATATGTTATTAGAAACACAAAATCAATTTTAGTGATTACTACATTGCTGATTACCAGGTTATTGCACACCTGTATATATGTATTACCATATAATTAAAATAAATAAAATCCCATGTAAATAATAGCTTGAGTGTATCTTTGCAACCATAATTGCTTTAGTGTTTTTCAACATTTCATGAAAGAAATGTACTCTTAACGTGATTTTCAAAAAATTACGTTGACTAAGAGATGAGCCATTTGTGTAGGGCTAGTGCCAGCTATGATTATTATTAAGCGCTAACTGATTACTCAGTGAGGCAGTGGACACAAAGATAATAAAGGTGTAGTTGATCTTATGGGAAAAAGTGAATGTCAACTAATTGCAATTTATAATAATTCAACTTACACAATAGTCAACTGAAATAGGTAATCGAAAATAGTCTTATAACCCTAGAAACCTGACACACTAACCATATGCTTGTTGCTCACATCAATGCAGGTGAATAATCCTCCATGACACTAGTCCCCACGTTTGACAAGGAACTAGACGATGCTCTTCAGTCAAAAGTTTCCAACAACAGTACTCATGACATCGGCACAGAGATTACTGGCCCAATCATGCATCAGTACTCATGACATCACAAGGATTACATCAGCTCTACTTCCTTTTAATTGATACTATACATGCAGACAGCATTAGAACTGTATGCATGCCTATATATGGCATGCAAATAACGAATTGAAGCATCAGCTAACACATCCAATTAAATTTATGGCCGAGTTCTAGGCTTCCTCTCCAACTGAATCTTTAACATTAAAATGCATATGAATTGACTTTGAGTAAAATGCTGACATGTTGCACATTGGCATATAATGAAGAACAGGCTGCCAAGTCCAAGCAGGTGACCTTTGATAGCCTCCCATGGGAGCCACTGCACATGCCAATTTCAAAATCAACTTATCTTTTCATTCTTTCCTCTTTGTATGTGTAACACTGAGATCGTAGATGACAAATTAGCCTATGTGAGTGATTGAATCTACCAACGCAAGCATACAAATAGCTACATATCAAATATGGATGAGAGGCTTTTTTTTTACATTGGTGGAACTATCCATTTGTTTCTTATGAAAAAGCAACAAAACACAAGATAGTCATGAGTCCTGAAATGATAACCCGGGTGAAAAAATACACGTTGTAACGCGTTATAACGCGTGAAAATGGGACATAAATAACGCCAAAACACGCGATTTTCAAGATGATTATCTCCTTGATTGTGCAATACAATAGAGTAGAATTTTGCCTATACACAAAGCGGTCCAGTGTGTATAAAGTTCCAAAGACTGGTTGGTTAGGCATGCATCGCTCCGATGATATTCACATTCAATGTACTAGCTTAATTTCGCGGGCTTTTGTATACTTTCCCGCGAAATCAAGTTCGTACTTGAATGTGAATATCTTCGGAACGATGCATGCCAAACCAACCAGTCTTTGGAACTTTATACACACTGGACCGCTTTGTGTATAGGCAAAATTCTACTCTATTGTATTGCACAATCAAGGAGATAATCATCTTGAAAATCGCGTGTTTTGGCGTTATTTATGTCCCATTTTCACGCGTTATAACGCGTTACAACGTGTATTTTTTCACCCGGGAATCCAGGGCAACAGTGAGCACACCTCAGACCTTAATGTTATTGTATCATATCACCTTCAACAATGGTCAAATCCATTGCCACAAATCCTACACTTGTATTGTAGCTCCCTGCAGTGGTAGATCCATTCTGTAATTCAGGAGTACTATCGACTTACAAGTTACTGCTGATGCTAACAGATTTCAATATTACTTGTTGCAGTGTCAGCTGGGAACAGCTCAATACACTATGCTCAGAAGACTGGGTACCCGGGAAACTATTATGGTCCACATGTACATGTAACCTGGTAACATGAGGAAAGACTAACCGTATCGCATACAAGGCAGGGCCTAAAACAGTACATATCACAACACAGTCTTACGTTTATTCACATTCACACCTGAACCAGTACCACATAACTTTTGTTTTACCTTTCGCCCAAGGAGCATCGCCTTGCAGCCTTCCTTCATGCCAATAGCAACTAAACACTGTGCATCATCCTTCAGCGTCTGCCCTGCATATGCGTGTGTGTGTGTGTGTTTGTGTGTGTGTGTGTGTGCGTGCGTGCGTGTGTGCGTGTGTGTGTGTGTGTGTGTGTGTGTGTGTGTGTGTGTGTGTGGCACATATACGGTGAACGCGAGTCCCTACTAGATGCTGTTGACACGGGCACGTGATTGTGCGAGGCTATTTTCACCTTTGAACAGTATCTTTTGTGACTGCGCGGGCACCCCGGTTTTGCTTTCAAGCTCTTGTTTAAGGTTCTGAAGGGTGAACGACGCGTTCGGAATATCCACTTGGTGCTTATCAGCGCCTTTTGAGAAAGAGAGCAGGTTAGAGCGTGAGTGTCTTATACCACACAGCTGATAGGCTGTGCGCACCGTAGGTAACTTGTATAGAAAAGGCCATGTTACAATAATAAAGTTAATAAATGTGAGTAACGCAATAACTATTGGTTACGGTTAGTTACTGTTAAAGGGTCAGCTCCCCTATACAGAGCTGCGATGGCTATGGATTTATGGGCAGTTCTGTCTTGTGCCAATCGGGAAGCACGATAGCGCCCACTTCACTTCTGTACCCCCAGCAACCATATTTCTCCACTGCAAGTGGGATGGACGCTCATGACATCCCAGTTCAGCACATTTGGCATCATTGGACCTATGCTTGCGTTCCTCGGCGGCAAAGGGTGCAGACCCCGCTGTCACACTCGCTTCAGGTAAACTGTTAGAAACAAGAGATGATGTGACAGTGAAGTCGAATGCAGCCGGCTTGCCCAGCGTCCAATTGTTTGGGCATAGGGCACACAGGGAACCATTGGAGGTGTCCAAACCAAGCCACCACTTGACTGCTACCTGGAATACTGAGGGCTCAAGATTAATGAAATAAATGTAAATATTAAGATTTAAAAAATAATTCTGTTTGTCTTGGATTGCGTCTTGAATCTTATGAGTTCCATAATGCAGTGAAATGGTGGCTTGACATGAACTGTACTGCTAGATCCTCTTGCCCTTTCTGTCCAGACATTGCTTTGGACCCACTTGGCCACCATGCAGTTTCATGCAGACATGGGGGGTGATGTGGTCATTAGATACAACCGCTTGCGAAACATCATTGCTGATTTGTGCCGTCGTGTGCCCACTTATCTGTACAAGTTGAAGTTGGTAGAGGGCTCTTGGGATCTCATAATTATGCACGGCCAGCTGATGTGCTTGTTGATGGATGGGATAGGGCTAAGCCAGCTGCCTTTGATGTAACTGTCACCTCTCCTCTTACCCCGGTCACCCTGAATGAGGCCAGCATCCATGAAGGAGCAGCAGCCTTGGCTGCCGAGACCAGGAAGCATGCAGCTAATGCTAGATGCCAAGCACTCGGACGGTCATGCATTCCTCTTGCCGTGGAAACATTTGGCAATTGAGGAAGAGAGGCACAATGTGTCTTTTCTTGCTTGGCCACTCTGCTGGCCCTACAACAAGGTCGACCTAAATCTACTGCAGCCAGAGACATCTATGGTCACCTCAGCATCTCTCTGGTGAGGTCTGTGGCTAGGTCCATTATGGGATGAGAGACAGTTAATTAAAACCTTTGTAGGTAGGCTAGGCTTTTAAATTTTTTGTGAATAGTGTATATCTCTGTAATAGTACTGTATTGTTCAATTCAATAATAAATAGTTCATGTAATAACCGATCAAACAGACTTGTAGTCCCTAGATCATCGTACCTACACAATGGCATAGTATATAGATGTATTGTTCAGAAGGTGCCGGAGTAATTTGCATGATCCACCGGCCCTAAGTTCATGCACATTGCTCACAACTCATATGCATATGACTACACAAGTCAGTGCATATATATAGTGTCATTTGAATTATAAACAGGCCATTTATTAAAGGTCTTAGGTAAAGTGAGTCCAAACTTTGAGTGCAATGTGGTTGCACGTGGGTGAAAACTTTTTTATATGGGACAGGCAGTGTCCAGCGTAATCACCCTTCTGGGTAGTTTATCAAGTTTTCAAATTTTTTTAACAATTATATTTTCTTTGAACTCTATCAAATGATCATTATGAATCCAAAATTGGACTGAGGTGGATGGGGTGGTGCTCATGTGACCTGTGAAGTGGTGTGGGAATTGTGTGGCTTTCATATGACCTAAGGTGGGGTGGTATAGTAATGGGGTGGCCCTCACATGTGACCTGAGGTGAGGTGGGAATGGGGTGGCTCTCATTGGACCTGAGGTGGGGTGGGGTGGGAATGGTATGGCTCTCATGAGACCAGAGGTGGGGTGGCATGGGGATGGGGGGGGGGGGTGGCTCTCATGTGACCTGAGGCATGGAATTCTCAGTCATGTTAAAGTACTGCGCTTTGTTGCAATGGTGGGTGGGGGGGGGGGGGGGGGGGGTGAATCTTCATATAATTTTGTAATATGGGCACTCCAGTTGTGAATGCCCTCACATTTAAGCTGCAAGGAGACAATTCAATGTAACAATTTAGTGCTACTAAACTGACACCCATTGTCCCAAACAATTTATCTAATGGATACATACAGTTGATCATACATCTAATTAATGTAACACATAAAACACACACATACTGTCTTACAGCAGATCACCATAATGTAATGTGCCTTAGATTAAACTGTACAAATCTGCAATACCTACAATGTATCCCTTGAAATTTAATGCATAGCAATTCACATCAGCGCCATACAAGATGTGGAACATCCACATATGAGATGATGAACGTTCACATAACTTCCTACTTTAGTTCCATGACTGCACAAAAAGATAGACCACATTATTTAGAACAAAACTATGAAGTTTTGCATCTTGATTGGAATGTATGTAAATTCACATTGGATGAGCCACAGTTTATATGCACATGCAATGCATAAATTGTATCATTGCTGACACCTGCAAATGTTTTCCCATCACATGAGAGCCAACCCCCCCACCTTCCCCCCCCCCCCCCCCCCCGCCCCCCACCGCCCCCCCCCCCCCCCATGGTATTATGTGGCCAATACCTTTATGGCATTAAATATATATTTTTCAATGCATGTAAATGGACGTCTAAAGTGCAGGCACAGTGGAAGGTCATGTTAAATCATCTTTGAATATTTATAATACAATTTGCTTGGATTTCAAATCTTCAAGCAATCAGCAATTGATTCAAAATCATATTTATGATTTCACAATTGATGTATCAGCTGCACCCTTATGTATCAGCCTCTCCCCTTGATGTATCAGCCACACCCTTATGTATCAGCCCCTCCCCTTGATGTATCAGCCACACCCTTATGTATCAGCCCCTCCCCTTGATGTATCAGCCACACCCTTATGTATCAGCCCCTCCCCTTGATGTATCAGCCACACCCTTATGTATCAGCCACACCTGTGATGTATCAGCCCTTCCCCATCATGGAGCTGCCACACCCCAGAGAGATAAAGAGGGAGGAAGGGGGTAAGGGAGGGAAAGCATGCCACGCACCGCCTCCTACTTTAATATCGTGACGAGGGCTGTTGAGATTGCATGAGGATCGAGCGGCCCCAGGGCTGTATCGCCTTTGTGTGTGTGTGTGTGTGGGGGGGGGGGGGGGGGGCACGCCATGTAGAGAAAAGAAATTTCGTGAGAGATTTGTCCGCCTATACCATGCAGCTGTGCAAAAATCCATGCTGCGTGTACTACATAAGCTGTTAATACTATACATCCCCCAGGTCCACTATAGGTGTGGCATTTTTGTTGGAGGAGCACACATGTTGGTTTACTGCATTGATTTTGGAGTATTATATACTGACTAGAGTAAATAGTGCAGCGCTGACCCGCGAAGTGCCAACCTATAACAACTACACGATATGCACATTTTGATCAGCACTTTATTGTTGTAATACGAGGCAACTAATGGCATACACCAGGGTGCAATGAGTGTACAAATTTTGCTCGAAACAAAGGGTTAAGGCATAAATAAAATAACACAATTCGCCTCGTACATCAGACAG
Organism: Eunapius fragilis; assembly: GCA_963681505.1. Classification (NCBI taxonomy): domain Eukaryota; kingdom Metazoa; phylum Porifera; class Demospongiae; order Spongillida; family Spongillidae; genus Eunapius; species Eunapius fragilis. Next base: position 2,647,962 of record OY811983.1, on the reverse strand, counting down.
TCACTTATAATTAAATGTACAGCTTACAGAACAACTACTCTTCAGTTAGAGCAGAAAAATGAGTAGCACTGTTCTGGCATGACTGATCATGAGTAATTTCATTGGTGGTTACAGATAACCCGGTTTTCCGTAGCGCAGGATTTTTCATTCGTAGGAGACCCTGTTTCCTTAAGCGTCGCACTACACAAAGATGAATAATAAAGAACAGAGATGTGGAGAAGCTCCAAATGGGAGCGCATATCGTAAAAACAAAGAACGAAGACGAGCCAGAATAAATTAAGTCACGAACAGAAAATCCAAATATTGGTATTGTAAGAAGCAGAAACAAGATCGGGTACAAGATAAGAGGTAACATCTCACACAGCGCCTTCTTATGTTGTTTGTCATATTCTGAAACAACGAAACTCCTCCTTCGACATGCGCGATAGCAGAGGACCGTTCCCGTGACGACGACTAGCGGCAACGACGCTAGCGTCAGCACTGCAAATGTGATGGTGTACATTACGCCATGTATGAAGCTTGAGAGCAGGTGATGCGGCTCAGTAACTAATCCTACAGCCAGTAAAACTGCAGTCACTATCAGCGGTATAAGCAATGAACTTGCCACGTATAATGGTTCCAACTTCTGCAAATTCTTATGGAATACCGCCAGAGCAAAAAGATGTATCACTATCCACACGGTAAACATCAGCATGATCAGCATTGAGCCTAGAATCAACGCTTGAAAAACGATACCAGTTAGGATTACACCTTCTGAACACGACCCAAAGGTCTGTAATAATCCAAACTGAAGCGTAGATGTGGCAATCCATAGAGCAGAAAATACCATTGCACTCAGAAGTTGATACAGAGCTAGTCGATAGACGAGTGTCTTGTGCAGTTTTAATACGCACACCAGTACGACCGGTACCAGACACGTTACCGCGGAGACAACGGAGACCAGGAGATAAAATAATAGCTCATTAAAAAGCAGTGAGTCAGAATCCAGAAAAAAGCACCGTTTTGTATTGTTGGTAGTGTTGTTCATTTCTGCAAACCAATCTAGCAGCCGATAACAAAAAGGAATGACAATTAGAATACTGAATCGAAGTGTCCAGACATGGTAATTGCGTAGGATACTCAAAAATGTACGCGCGAGACTGAACAAGGACACTCAAAATGCTGACCAGGCCGCACATGCGCGCATGCACTGACTGCATGTATATTGCGCCTTACTGAAAAAAGAAAATCGGAACCTACGAGAGTAGGTTCCATAAGGAATCCTGCAGTATGATGAACACTTATAGTGATTAATTAATTAATCCCGGCGCTCGAACAAACTGTAGATCATTGGACCTACACAAGGACACAGTATATAGATATACATGTATTGATCGGGGACATGCATAATCAGAAGGTGCAGGAGTAATTTGCATGACCCACTGGCCCTAGTTACTACTGAGTTCATGCACATTGCTCACAGCTCATATGCATACGACTACACAAGTCAGATTGTAGATGAGCAACATATAAGGTGTCCTTTGAATTGATAAACAGACCATTTATTAAAGGTCTTAGTTAATCTCAATGAGGTTTAAACTTGAAATTTTCTGCTTCAACTTGAGTGGTTATTACAAAAACCTTGGAGTTATTATTAATCTTTTATTTTATGTATAGGACAATGTCCAGCAAAATCATCATTCTGCGTAGTTTTTCAAGTTTTCAAATATAAGAGGGGTAGCATGGAAATGGAGTGGCTCTCATGTGACCTGAGGTGGGGTGGAATGGGAATGGGGGGTGGTTCTCAAGGAACTTGAGATGGGGTGGCATGGGATGGGGTGGAATGGGAATGGGATGGCTCTAAGTGACCTGAGGTGGGGTGGCATGGGAATGGTGAATTACTATATGTGGTAAATCATTTGCAAACACCAGCCAGCACTGCTTGTGCATATGATAAGAACTATGGCTCATCCGTTGTTGATGTTAATGAATTTACATATACAGCCAAATCAAGATGCAAAACGTTTTGCCATTTTGATCGATCTAATAACTTTATCATAAAATTCTCCATGAGTGTCTCCTAGTTGTTCAAGGCTTCTGGATTGATCGCTTTAAAGAAGTCTAGGATATCTTGTACTCCTGGCTGTCAAATTTGGTAAGGTGCATCTGATGATAATCAACTTCATCAGGATTGAGTAAGATCCGTAATACCATCCAGAACACTTACATATAATCAAGCTGCTCCAGAGTGCATCAACCAGAATACTCTTTCCTTCATAGGTGACTTAATGAAGCACTCGCAATACTCCAAATCAATCAAACGGCCTCAAAGTGGCCCTCAGTTGTTTTTTCCAAACGTATATTTGGTAGATGAATATTCAAATGAGCATACATCATGGCTGTGAAGCTCATCAACAGCTGCCTTGACACTCTCAAGAAAACTAATCAAGCACGCAGCCTTCAGCAGTCTCCCTGCTGATGTGATGTAGTCACCCAAACACATGAAATGCACTGGAGGGTACATATGTAATGTAATTGAACTGCGCTTTGTTGCAATGGTGGGGGAAGGGGGGGGGGGATCCTCATATAATTTTGTAATATGGGCACTCCAGTTGTGAATGCCCTCACATTTAAGCTGCAAGGAACAATGTATCTAATGGATTCATACAGTTCGTCATATTAATGTAACATAAAAAAACACACACATACTGTCTTACAGCAGATCACCATAATGCAATGTGCCTTAGATTAAACTGTACAAATCTACAATATCTACAACGTACAGAGAACATACTGTATCCCCTGAAATTTAATGCATAGCAATTCACATCAGCGCCATACAAGAGTCACATATGAGATGCTGAACATTCACATAAATTCCTTTTTTAGTTCCACGACTGCACAAAAAGATAGACCACATTATTTAGAACAAAACTATGAAGTTTCACATCTTCATTGGAGTGTATGTAAATTCACATTGGATGAGCCACAGTTTAGATGCACATGCAATGCATAAATTGTATCGTTGCTGACGTCTGCAAATGTTTTCCCATCACATGAGAGCCCCCACACCCCACACCCCCACACCCACACCCACACCCCACCACCCTCATGGTAGTATGTGGCCAATGCTTCTATGGCATTAAAAATGTATTGAGCTGCCACAACTCACTGCCCCCAGGGCTGTATCGCCTTTTGGTGCGGGGGGGGGGGGGGGGGGGGGGGGGGGGGCGGGGGAATGCCATGCACAGAAAAGCAATTTGCTTTGGTATTGAGAGATTTATGCGCCTATACTATTTACACTAGTACAAAAATCCGCTACATAAACAGTTTATATCTATACATCCCCCAGGTCTACTATAGGTTTGACATTTTTGTTGGAGGAGATAGAGTTACATGTTGGTTTACTGCGGATTTAGAAGTATTATATACTGAATAGAGTAAAAGTGCAGCGCTGACCAGCCAATTGCCAACCTACAACAACTACAATTTGATCGGCACTTTACTGATATAATACGAGGCAAGTAATGGCATAAACCAGGATGCAATGAGTGTACAAATTTTGCTTGAAATGAAGGGTTAAGGCATAAATATAATAATACAACACGAGTCACTCACTTTAATTAAATTTACAGCTTACAGAACAACTACTCTTCAGTTAGAGCAGAAAAATGAGTAGCACTGTTCTGGTATGACTGATCATGAGTGTTTTCATTGGTAGTCACAGATAACCCAGTTTTCCGTAGCGCAGGATTTTTCATTCGTAGGAGACCCTGTTTCCTTAAGCGTCGCACTACACAAAGATGAATAATAAAGAACAGAGATGTGGAGAGGCTCCAAATGGGAGCGCATATTGTAAAAACAAAGGACGCAGACAAGCCCGAATAAATTAAGTCACGAACAGAAAATCCAAATATTGGTATTGTAAGAAGCAGAAACAAGATCGGGTACAAGATAAGAGGTAACATCTCACACAGCGCTTTCTTATGTTGTTTGTCATATTCTGAAACAACGAAACTCCTCCTTCGACATGCGCGATAGCAGAGGACCGTTAACATGACGACGAGTAGCGGCAACGACATTAGCGTCAGCACTGCAAATGTGATGGTGTACATTATGTCTTGTATGGAGCTTGAGATCAAGTGATGAGGCTCAGTAACTAATCCTACAGCCAGTAAAACTGCAGTCACTATCAGCGGTATAAGCAATGAACTTGCCACGTATAATGGTTCCAACTTCTGCAAATTCTTATGGAATACCGCCAGAGCAAAAAGATGTATCACTATCCACACGGTAAACATCAGCTTGATCAGCATTGAGCCTAGGAGCAACGCTCCAAAAACGATACCAGTTAGAATTACACCTTCTGAACACGACCCAAATATCTGTAATAACCAAAATTGAAGCGTAGCGCTAGCAATCCATAAAATAGAAAATTCCAGTGCACTTAGAACTTGGTACAGAGCTAGTCGATAGACGAGTGTCTTGTGCAGTTTTAATACACACACCAGTACGACCGGTACCAGACACGTTACCGCGGAGACAACGGAGACCAGGAGATAAAATACTAGCTCATTAAAAAGCAGTGAGTCAGAATCCAGGAAAAAGCACCGTTTTGTATCGTTGGTAGAGTTGTTCATTTCTCTAAGCCAATCATATAACCCAAAGGAATCACAATTAGAATACTGAAGTGTCCAGAAATGGTCTGGTAATTGCGTAGGATGCTAGAAAAGCTGGGGGGGTGCCCATGGGTTGTTCAACATTTCTGGATTGATCGCTTTAAAACGAAGTCCTGTATATCCTTTACTATCTTGTACTCCTGATTGTCAAATTTGGTAAGGTGCATCTGATGATAATCAACTTCATCAGGATTGAGTAAGGTCCATAATACCATCCAGAACACTTACATATAATCAAGCTGCTCCGAACCAGAATACCAGTTGTCATTCTCTTCCTTCATAGTTGACTTAATGGAGAACTCTCAATGCTCCAATCAACCAAAATGACCTCGTGACCTCAGTTGTTTTTCACAAACATGATGAATATTCAAATGAGCCACATCATGGCTGTGAAGCTCATTAACAGCTGCCCTGACGCTCTCAAAAAAACTAATCAAGTAACCTTTTGCAGTCTCACTGTTGATGTAATGTAGTTCCCTGAACACATGAATGCGCTGGATGATACATATGTAATGTAATTGCTTGAAAGGGAAAGTTGCACACGATTTTTAGCCGAGCACTCCTCAGACTTGTTAAGATGAGATTGTATGCTTGATAGAGAAAGTGATTTCAAGAATAAATTGGTTCCATTGTTGGACTATTTGAAGACATGCTCAATTGTGAATTGTGACTCCTCCCAGTTTACAAAGCATTTTGATTTCAAATATGACATTACTTTTACTTCAGCTTGCATTGCACGTGCATGTGATATAAACTGTGACTCATCCAGTGTGACGTTAGTGAATTACATACAGCCGGCCAAATCAAGATGTGACATACTTCTGGGCAGTTTTGATCTAAATGATGTGGTCTATCTCTCAGTGTGGTTGATTGAGCTAACAAAGGAAAGTTATGAGACTGTTCTGCATCTCATATGTTATGTGGCTGTTCTTTTTCTTCACCATCCTTCTTGAGAATACTTATTTTATAAAAGGGATCAGGTGTAGTGCATGGATCCAAAGTCTTCACTTTTTGAGTATGTTCTCTATGCATTGTAGGCATCACATTGTAAGTATGGTATGGTACCACAATTTTGTCACAGCTTAAATTGCATTGATCTCTAATGAGGTGATTAATTGGCATAGTGCATCCTCTGAAAGGATTTGTTTTAACTGATAAGAATCAATCAAAAGTGACATCTGTTAAGATTGATTGATTCTTGGAATCATTAAATGATTTATCATTCTGATGTTTTCATGATCAAACATAATTGGTCCAAAATCATTATCCTGATGCCCCCCCCCCCCCCCCATGGGGAAGGGTGTGCTATAGAGCATCGGAGGGACACAACTTGATGCATTGTGTTACGATAGAATGTATTTAGCTCTGAGTGTCACAGCTACAGCCATTAAAACTATAAATTTACAATGAAGCTTTAACTATTCTTGCATGGCGCAACATACAATTGGAACTAAGGCTCTGTATGTCATAAACAACCACATATATATTGGCATTCCATTAGATATACGATGAACTGTATGTTAGGCATGTACAAATGAACAGTATTTGTATCCATTTTATCAATTGTTTGGGACCATCGGTGCCAGGTTTAGTATTTTTTTAAAGTGCAAAATCATCACATTGAATTGGCTCCTCGCAGTGGCATGTGCCCATGTATGAGAATCATTCGTGCCACCCTCACCCCCCCCCCCTCCCTCCCACCATTATAATAAAGTGCAGCTTACTCAGTTTTACACCACTGAGTATTAAAACCCTGACAGCAGACAGGCTAAGAGCTCTCAGTTTCAAATAAGCTCTTCATTCTCTTCTACATGCTTCCAGCGGTTCATTCATGTGCTATCAGTACATGGTCCCAGTAGTTCATTCATGTACTATCAGTACATGTTCCCAGTGGTTCATTCATGTGCTATCAGTGCATGTTCCCAGTGGTTCATTCACGTGCTATCAGTACATGTTCCCAGTGGTTCATTCATGTGCTATCAGTACATGTTCCCAGTGGTTCATTCACGTGCTATCAGTACATGCTCCCAGTGGTTCATTCACGTGCTATCAGTACATGTTCCCAGTGGTTCATTCATGTGCTATCAGTGCATGTTCCCAGTGGTTCATTTACGTGCTATCAGTACATGTTCCCAGTGGTTCATTCACGTGCTATCAGTACATGTTCCCAGTGGTTCATTCACGTGCTATCAGTACATGTTCCCAGTGGTTCATTCACGTGCTATCAGTACATGTTCCCAGTGGTTCATTCACGTGCTATCAGTACATGTTCCCATGCAGTGGTTCATTCACGTGCTATCAGTACATGTTCCCAGTGGTTCATTCACGTGCTATCAGTACATGCTCCCAGTGGTTCATTCACGTGCTATCAGTACATGTTCCCAGTGGTTCATTCATGTGCTATCAGTACATGTTCCCAGTGGTTCATTCACGTGCTATCAGTACATGTTCCCAGTGGTTCATTCACGTGCTATCAGTACATGTTCCCAGTGGTTCATTCATGTGCTATCAGTACATGTTCCCAGTGGTTCATTCATGTGCTATCAGTACATGCTCCCAGTGGTTCATTCATGTGCTATCAGTACATGTTCCCAGTGGTTCATTCATGTGCTATCAGTACCTGTACATACTGGTTTAATGTACAGTAGTCTCTTATCATTGCCATTACATTTATATGACAATTAGACAAACATATGTATATTCCATACAAAATAAACATCATTACTGTGACTGGAAGCCAGTAAGAAGTAAGTAGCTAACAATGAATGCCAGACGGTCAGATGCTTTGCCACATACAACACATACCACACACACATATATGACACACACTCATCCCATGTGATTTGCAGAGGAGGATGATGATGATGGGGAGGTGGAGGAGGGGATGGTGGGGAGGGGACTATTTGGCCTTTGTGCATGCCACTTTAGAGATGCATTTGTACAACATTGGTTCGTCCCTCTTCTTGTACATGGAAGGGGTGAACAGGGCAACCCCAGTACCCAGCAGGACCATGCCAGCAGAGAGGAGCATAGGCAGAGCCACACTGGTGTCCACCAGCTCTCCAAAGACAACGTTGGCAGCTATGGCACCTAGCCTTCCAACTCCATTGTGAAGCCCAAGAGCCGTAGACCTGGCACCGTGAGTCAATGAATGGACAAATGGTGTGCGCAGGGGTGTTGAGGGAAGGAGAAAAGGAATAGGTCAGTTAGATATAATTGCTGGATTAAAGTCACTTTGCCCCACCCCTGACATGCCCTACCCTGTCACACCCCAATACCAATACTACATGAAGTTAAAACCCATTGTCGCTGGGAACATGGTTCCGTTATTTAGGCCACATTCCCATCTAGATGTCTTGCTTTAGGGTGTTTTAATGTGCTTGAAGGTAGCATGCTTTGGGAGGAAAGGGGAGGAGGGGAGAAAGGAGGGGAGGAGGGGAGGGGAGGAGAGGAGAGGGAGGAGAGGAGGGGGAGGAGAGGAGGGGAGGAGAGGAGGGGGAGGAGGAGGGGGAGGAGAGTATGGAAAAGAGGACAATTCCTTCAAGCGAAAGCTGTCTTACTGTGGGATGGTTGCTTTGTGCCTAAAAAGTGTGATCCACAAATGTCTGAATGTACAAACCTCCCCCATGGATGAACAACAAGATCTCTACACCTCCACCCTCCCCCCCTTTTTTCCACACCTCCACCCACATCCCTACTTTGTCCACACCTCCACACTCCATGTTTGGCCACAACCATAATTTTCCCTTAACCAAGGCCAATTCTTTAAACCCAATATCACAAACAGTTCAATCTTTAAAGTTCCCTACAAAAACAATGCAAAGTAAGAAAGATTATAGGAGCAATTAAATATACAGTGCTTCACATCTTCTTAAAAAAGAAATTTGGCGTGTACCCATATGAAGTGAAAGAGTATACCCCTCTCTCCCTCGCTCCCTCCCTCCCTCTCCTCTCTCTCCTCTCTCCCTCACCTAATAGAAGTCGGGTAGATATTTGCTGCTCCAATTTTCAATGAGCTCAGTGCAAGTGTGATGCCAGCATTGTAGACGCAGGAAAGGACCAGCACTGTGTCATGTTCCATAGGCGCAAACCACATATAAATCCCAGCAGACGTGGCAACAAGACCGCTACCAACTAGCAGGAGTGGGAGGGAGGGAGGGAGGGAGGGAGGGAGGGAGAGAGTGAGGGAGCAATGAGGGAGGTCAGGTTAGAGCAATAGGAACACATGGAGGCAGTAAAAGAAAAGGGGGAGGGGCTAGAGACAAGGCAATAAACAAAATGGTGGCCACATATAATTTGACAAATGGGAAAGTAGGTCAACCATAAAAGAGTGCAAACTTTATTCTTTTTTTTTTCTTCTCGTGACTATGCATAGCAGCAAACTAGCACAAGGAGGCCAGAGAATGTGAAACATGCACCATTATTTGGCAGACGTGTGCGATCACTCCCATACACCGTGTCCAACGTTTCTTTACATGGCGCTTGTGCGCATTGCCAAAACCTCACCCAGCAATAACTTGGCTCCCAGGGTTTTAAACATCACCACGGCAACAATGCTGCTTGGAATGGCACTGAGGGCTATGAAGAGGGCGTCCTGGTAGTAGACATAGGGCACTTGGAACCCACTTTGGTTGTGCGAGGGGGTGATGGGCTTTATTTGAAATGGGTGAACGTCTTTGTAAAGTGGTATGCGCTTGAAGATCTCAGGATACCACAGTTTAGCTCCATAGTACCTGGGTAACGTTTAAATAAACCGTTCATATGTGCATTATATGTTATACAATAGTCCCAAAAGCCCCACCCACTCCCATCCCTCCTATCCCAAATGCCGGTACACACACCGCCATACCCAAATAAAGTAGTGAAGAAAATGACGTGGAAGATGATGGTCTTGTAGACATGTGGCGTGCAGTAGAAGGATGAGACCAGTTCAACGAGCTGTAGGAGAATGGCAGCATTTTGGTGGTGATGTGCCCTTATTTGGTGGTGATGTGCCCTTATTTGGTGGTGATGTGCCCTTATTTGGGGGTGATGTGTCCTTATTTGGGGGTGATGTGCCCTTATTTGGGGGTGATGTGCCCTTATTTGGGGGTGATGTGTCCTTATTTGGGGGTGATGTGCCCTTATTTGGGGGTGATGTGCCCTTATTTGGGGGTGATGTGCCCTTATTTGGGGGTGATGTGCCCTTATTTGGGGGTGATGTGCCCTTATTTGGGGGTGATGTGGCCTTATTTGGGGGTGATGTGTCCTTATTTGGGGGTGATGTGGCCTTATTTGGGGGTGATGTGTCCTTATTTGGGGGTGATGTGCCCTTATTTGGGGGTGATGTGCCCTTATTTGGGGGTGATGTGCCCTTATTTGGGGGTGATGTGGCCTTATTTGGGGGTGATGTGTCCTTATTTGGGGGTGATGTGGCCTTATTTGGGGGTGATGTGTCCTTATTTGGGGGTGATGTGCCCTTATTTGGGGGTGATGTGCCCTTATTTGGGGGTGATGTGTCCTTATTTGGGGGTGATGTGTCCTTATTTGGGGGTGATGTGTCCTTATTTGGGGGTGATGTGCCCTTATTTGGGGGTGATGTGCCCTTATTTGGGGGTGATGTGCCCTTATTTTGGGGTGATGTGTCCTTATTTGGGGGTGATGTGCCCTTATTTGGGGGTGATGTGCCCTTATTTGGGGGGGTCACGCATCAAAACTACCACACCTAGCCCCGCCTCCTTCCCCCCCCAGCCTAACTTTATGGAGCATGTCCACCACCACCCTGCAGCAGCTGTGTATACAGAAGTGTTCCGTGATGACGTCGCGCTCGCTGTACTGTTTCGGCTGGCCGCTGGTGTCATCTTGATCGCCACCAACCAGCTCCAGCTTCTCCTGCGGTGAGTCCCTTCCCTCATGGCTGTCCCCCTGCTCAGATCTTGTGTGGGTGACCACACCTTTCCCCTCCTGCTGACCCGCATCCTTTGGTTCCTGCATGCCTGCTGGTGGTGCATCAGAGGTCTGGGGACCATCGGTGGTCTGGGGACCCTCCTTCAGCAACTCCACATTGGACAGACTCTTTTTGACCTGTGGTGAGTGGGAAGAAAAGAAGAGGAGCCAGAAGCTAATGGGTTAAGGATGCATCAAACAACATACATGTTAACACCTACATGTGACAAACAACAGCCATACCTTTCCTCCTGACAAACAACAGCCATACCTTTCCTCCTGACAAGCCACACCTCCAACATCCACAGCTATTCATTGCCTTCATCCTCAGAAGCAGTTTCTGCAGCTTCTCATTCCTCCCCTTCTGTGAAAATTAATCACACATATGGAACACACAAACATGAACACACATACATACATGCATGCATACATACATACATATATACATACATGCATACATACATACATACATACATACATACATACATACATACATACATACATACATACATACATACATACATACATACATACATACATACATACACACCTACATACATACATACATACATACATACATACACACACACATACATACATACATACACACCTACATACATACATGCATGCATACATACACACACACGTACGTACATATATATGTATGTACGCACATACGTACATACATACATACATACATACATACATACATACATACATACATACATGCATACATACATACATACACACATACATACATACATACATACATACATACACACCTACATACATACATGCATGCATATATACACACACACGTACGTACATATATATGTATGTACGCACATACGTACATACATACATACATGCATGCATACATACATACATACACACACACATACATACATACATACATACATACACACCTACATACATACATGCATGCATACATACACACACACGTACGTACATATATATGTATGTACGCACATACGTACATACATACATACATACATACATACATACATACATACATACATACATACATACATACATACATACATACACACACATACATACATACATACAGACATACCGACAGACAGACACACATACACCCACACAAATGCACACACACACACACACACACATGCACACAACCCTACATGAAGCAGGAACAGCGGGCTCTCTGGAGAGCACATCAGAGGTAAGACCATCAGCAGGACAAAGAAGGCACAGAGGATGAGGTACAGCCTCCACGCCACAAAGCGCAGCGACCCGAGCGGCAGGGACATCTGGCTGACCTCGCTGTTGGAACCCATGAGCCACCAGGCCAGGAACGTGGTGCAGGCAATACCCAGGTCCTGGCCCGTCTGCACAATGAGCAGCAGTGGACCCCTGAACCTCTCAACTGAGCACTCTGCAACGTAGGTCAGAATGGGAGCTATGGTCCCTCCTGTCCTGTGTGTGGGGAGGGGGGGGGAGAGGGAGGGTAAGCTGTAGTAAGGAATGGTGGGATAAGGATGGGGTGATGAGGGAGGTTGCGATATAGGGATGTGGAATAGGCAACACTGAACACGATTCGAAATGGCTGTGTGTGTGTGTGTGTGTGTGTGTGTGCATGTGTGTGTGCATTTGTGTGTGAGTGTGGTGCTGCATTGATTGCCTCACACCTTGCCCTCAAGCACCTTGAGCCCGGCCAGACCCACTTCTAGAAATTAAAATTTGTGGTAGTCGTCAATGGAATGTCAACAAACATGCAAACCAAGTTCTTCATATAACGGATGGTAACCAGAGAAAGCACTTAACTTTTGGTTTGCTTCAAACACCAGCACTGGTAAGACCACATGCAGGTACAACTGGGGTGTACTCTGCTAAGTTAAAACAAATGTGTGGGCATATTGTCAGTAAGGCACACAATGCCCACCCTTGGTTGGCCTGTAACTCCAATATGAAGGCACACAATGCCCACCCTTGGTTGGCCTGTAACTCCAATATGAAGGCACACAATGCCCACCCTTGGTTGGCCTGTAACTCCAATATGAAGGCACACAATGCCCACCCTTGGTTGGCCGTAACTCCAATATGAAGGCACACAATGCCCACCCTTGGTTGGCCTGTAACTCCAATATGAAGGCACACAATGCCCACCCTTGGTTGGCCTGTAACTCCAATATGAAGGCACACAATGCCCACCCTTGGTTGGCCTGTAACTCCAATATGAAGGCACACAATGCCCACCCTTGGTTGGCCTGTAACTCCAATATGAAGCTCAAATATGGACTGTAATGTGAACGAACTATTGGCTGTGAGGAGCCCTGCAAGTGAGGTTGGATAATTTTCTGGTACAGATAATTACTTCTTTAAAAAAAAAATGTTTTTGCCAGTTGAACGTAGTGAAATTAGATGGTAACTATGCCCCCACCCCAGCTTTCAGCAACTGCACTAACTGTCATCTGTCCAAGGAGACTCCTAAGTGTACACAAACTGTACAAGATATAAAATATACATACATACCAAGGAGAAAAAGTTGATAGCCACTGTGCAATCACTTAGACTGACTCAGTCTGGAAATCCAAACCTCCCCGTGGAACCAGACCCTCATGTGATTTTTATAATACCTACACCACATACAGGACAGGAGGTGGGGAAGGGGGGGAGCTGGAGCTGTTTATTGACTGTGGCGATAGTTAAGGTAACCCCCCCCCCCCCCCACCCAATGTGGATTTTCCCCTCTAGGAGGGTTTGCCACCATGAGGAGGTGTGGACGGACACCTCATACTCTCTGCTCAATCCCCCTTTGTGCCAGAGTGGTGTTAGGGCTATTTATTCTATTGTTGTATTTTTGTTGTATTTTTAGTCCGTTAACTAACCATGTGCACATGCAAGTGTATGTGTACTTGTGTGAGTGTCAGAGTGAATTGAGTTGCTTGTGTGTGTGTGTTGTGTATGTGTGTGTGTGTGTGTGTGTGTGTGTGTGTGTGTGTGTGTGTGTGTGTGTGTGCTCACGAGACAATTTAGGGTATTTGTATGCAATGTGGTGGCGACAGAGTAGACATGCAACATATATAATGTTGTTTGATCAGTCATAACTTTGCTTAATTGTTGCCATACAGAAATAAAGTATTCCAGAGTGATGAGGACGATATGGGTATACACTGTATGGTCTTTTAACTTGCACCCGCCTCACTACCCTATAAAAATTCCATGACTACACATAAAAATTGTGCCAGTAATCACACAAACAACAACATACACACACACACTTACACACACACAACATACACATATACACACACACACTTACACACACACAACATACACATATACACACACACTTGCACACACAACATACACATACGCACACACAACATACACATACGCGCGCACAATCTCTCTCACACACACACACATACACACACAAAAACACGCGCGCGCGCGCACACACACACACACACACACACACACACACACACACACACACACACACACACACACACACACACACACACACACACACACGCACAAAACACAATTAACCTCGGAGGAAACTCACCCAAAGCCGACAAAAAAGACCGTAACCAGAAAGAACACCCAGTGGAAGCTGAACGCGCTGAAAAACAGGCTCGTGCCGGTAACGGGCAGCGCCAACAGCAGCGCCGTTCTTCTTCCGTAAGCGTCCGACAACCAACCGAACAAAACCGTTCCGAAAAGCATTCCCACGAACAGGCAAGCTTCGATACCCCCTTTCCGAGAAGTGCTCAGTTCTAGGTCGCTTCCGATGACAGGCATCACGAGGGAGATGCTGATGACTGCCGAGTTGACGCATAGCGTTATGCAGCTACCGAGAAGAAGGATCGAGAGATGGAAGCAACCAAAGCCAATTTCATCATCCAGCCTCTTCAGGACAATGTTCTCGCGCTCGTCTAATTTCATCTCTAAGTCGCTTCTACCGACACATTATTTTGACTACAATGACGCTTTTGTAGCCACGAGCGATGCCCAAGCCCTAAAACGTCACCGCAGCGGATGGATTACATCACCGTAGCGTTGCGATGTTATCGCACACTTAGGGCCTGGGCACGACCGAAGCCAACAAACGCGCTCCGTTTCATCCGGATAAAAACGAGAGCCGTTTTACTAACGTACTATACATGTACAGGGTGTTTACGAAAGAACTCACTATAACTCAGGATTGAAACTAATAAACTGCTTCATATGCATATGTTGCAGTAGTTAGCCAAATACTAACAATCAAATTACATTGTAAGTGGTTAAGTAATTGTATCAAAACCCTCAAATATTCTGTTAACAAAGTTATTCAAGATTACAGTTTGAAATAATTGATTTTAATAACTACTAGTAAGTAACGTAAGATCTGAATATACGCGCGGTGGACTGATTTCAAGATACAAAGTACCAATAGTGAGTTATTAACATTAAAGACCATAATTTGCTTTAAAGTTATTAACCTCTGGCAACATGACCACCATGTGATCAAGCATATAGGTGAGTTAATGTTGTCCTGCACAGTATTCATTACTACATACACTTACACACCATCACACAAGTGTGTGCTCCAAATTCACAAAGCACAGTCACACTCACAATATTATATATAACTCACCCAACACTTCACCCCCGACATGTGTACACTCCCAGCACACACAACTATATGACCTCCCATCAGCATACATATCCAACTCATACTCTCCACCAACACACCAACAGTGTGTGCACTCCCAATGACCCTACCATATTTTTGCCCCCTCTTTAGCAATTAAGGGTGTGAAGTTCTTGGAAGCCGATGTTATTAGATTCTCGAAGGCAGCATGATACACCTAGCCTAATTACAAATCACTCTACCTCAATACGGTATATATGTATAAATAGGATATGCAATAGTTTCACATATACACCACAATCCTTCCTTTCATTCAGACATCGGGATCTGAGTAGCATGCTGGTTTCTTGATCGTCCGTCCATACCTAGTGATAATTGTACTACGTGTCTGCCCATCACACAGTTGTCTGTCTGGTCCCTGAGTGGGTGGGTGTGTCGCCGTGGTAACTTGGGAGAATGGCACTGTTGTTGAGGTTTGTTTCCCAACTGATCCAGTGTCCCTAGCCTGAGGGTCAGATAGTCCAGGAACTGCAGCCACTACAGCCGATGATCCTTTGTCAACAGAACCAGATAACTGTCCAGGGGTTGCATCTCCATCAACTGGCCTCGGTACCTCGGGTATTACTGCTGTGGGATCACCTTGTTCCCACCCTGGTTCCTCCGTCGTTCCCTTCTCAATACGTGTAGCCGTCATCTGATCTGCATGTCTCTTCCATACACCTCCCCCATCTGTCTCCACTCGGTATGATTTGCTGCCTAGTTTGGATAGTACTCTTGCAGGTTGCCACCGAGAATGACCAGGCCTGTAATCTCTCACCATGACTCTGTTTCCAATATCAAAACTGCGCTCTGCAGCTGCAGACCTTGACAGTATCTGTTGAGTGACATTCTTAAACACCGAGTCCCTCAAGCCTGGCTTCAAGAGGCTGAGTCTGCATCGTAGGTCCCTCCCAATCATCAGAGTAGCAGGCATTACTTCTGCCTAGCATTTCGGTAGTTCAGTAGGAAACTTGCCAGTCGGTGCTGCAGTGTTGTCCGTCTCCTTTGGATACTCTCAATGCGTGTTTTAGTGTATTCAGCTAGACCATTTGTGGCTGGATGGTACGGGCTAGATCTAACATGCTTGATGTTGTTTAACGCCAGGAATCTTTCAAATCCAGCCGAAGTGAACTGAGGCCCATTGTCCGTCAACCCTCAGGAAATTCCCACGGATGTAGAGGAGTTAGTTTGGGGTCTCCCTTCATCATCTGGCATCCTCCACAGCATTGTGTGACACCCTCAATCTCTTTGTCTATGTGAGGCCACCACATATGGGAACGGGCCAATGCCTTCATCTTAACCACACCCAAATGACCCCCATGTAGCTCCTTAAGCACCTTCTGTTGGTATACTTGTGGGATAACCATTCGAATTCCCCACATCAGGCAACCTTGCTCTGTGGTAAGCTCTTGCCGTTTGTCAAAAATATATCTGCAGGCTGTCCTCTACAGTTTTCGGCCATCCTGCTTACATAAGCACTCTTGACAGTTGGGGATCTCTTCCCGTTTCTCTTTTTAAATGCATTGCTGTGATCGGGAGCAAGTCAATTTGCTGCAAAGCAAACACATCTACTTCCGTATCAACACCCAGATCCTCATGTGGAACAGGTAGTCTAGACAGGGCGTCAGCATTTGCATGTTGGGTTGTCCTACGGTACTTAATAGTGTACGAGTATCCTGAAAGGAACACTGCTTGTCATTGCAACCTGGATGCTGTAGTTGCAGAGATGATTCGTTCAGGACAGAACAGGGCAGTCAGTGGCTGGTGGTCAGTCACAAGCGTAAAAGGAAGGCCATACAGATATTGATGGAACCGTTTCACCCCCCATGCTACTGCCAACGCTTCATTATCTATTTGAGCATAGTTACGCTCGGCCGTTGTCAATGTTCGTGAAGCATATGCCACTGGCCTCTCCACTCCATTAGGCATAATGTGAGACAGCACTGCCCCAAGCCCATATGGGCTTGCATCACACGATAAGGTAAGTGGAAGTTCTGGGTTGAAATGTACCAGCACCAAGTCAGAAGCAATCAGCTGTTTGATTTCTTGGAAGGCCTTTGCAGTCTTCTGACCACACCCATTTTGCTTCCTTCTGTAGTAGATTATGTAAGGATTCCAGCCGTGTTGACAGATCGGGAAGAAACCGGTGGTAGTAATTGATCATTCCTAGAACAGCACGCAGTTGTGAGAGATTGCCAGGAGATGGAGCGTCCACTACGGCCTGGATCTTTTCTGGAGTTTTATGCAACCCTTCTCCATCTACCCGATACCCACAATAGGTGATCTCCTTCTGAAAGAAGGCACTCTTCTTCTTATTCAGGTTAAGTTGTAGCTATCCAGATGGCTGAGGACCCTTTCCATCAGTTCTAGGTGCTCCTTATCATTGGCCCCCGCTACAATGATGTCAACTATAAGACAAGCTATTTTTGGAATTCCCTGTAACACTTGTTCTATTGCTCTTTGCCAGATGGCTGGTGCTGAAGCTATTCCAAAGGCTAGACGATTGAATCGGTAAAGTCCCTTCTGTGTGTTGATGGTAAGAAGTTCCTTAGACGTCTCATCCATCTCCATCTGCAAATTAGCCGGATGAAGATCTATCTTGCTAAAGATACTGCTTCCCCCCAGAGCTGCAAAGATGTCTTCAACTCGTGGGAGTGGATACTTGTCTACATTCAGGGCTGGGTTCAGCGTTACCTTGAAGTCACCACACAGTCGGACAGACCCGTCTGGTTTGGGTACCACAACGATGGGAGTTGCCCAGTTGCTCCATGTCACTGGAGTAATGATTCCTTCTTTTTCCAAGTGTGTCAGTTCGTTTTCAACTTTTGTTCTTAAGCTGTAGGGAACTGGCTGTGCCTTCAGAAATACTGGTTTTGCATCATTCTTGAGGGAAAGATGACCGTTGATCCCCTTCATCACTCCAATGGAATCCTTCATCAAGTTGGGGTATTTGGACAGCAGCAGCTTCAAATTTCTCACCCTCTCTACATCTTCATTTTCCACTGTTCCTGCCTTAATGTAATCCCAGTTGACAGGGATTTCAACTAGCCAATTCCTCCCCAGCAATGGTGGTCCAACTCCGTCCACAACTAGCAGTGGTAGTTTGCTGTGACTCTCTCCCTTTTGCACATTCACCGTTATTTGTCCATGAGGGTACAATTTCTCACCTGTGTAAGTCTTGAGGCAGGCCCTGGATTTGTGGATAGGTAAGTGGGAAAACCGTTCCTGGTATAGTCAGTAAGGCAGTAGAGAGACTACTGCTCCAGTATCGAGTTCCATTTTCAAACACTGACCTTCAATTGAAACCTCAACATACAAGGGTTTCCTTTCCATTGTTCCATTCCCAGTGCATGTACCTCTCCCCAGTTTACTTTCTCGTCATCCTCTGTACTGTCTTGTCCTTCCAGTGTTTTAACAGCTCCTTGTGCTCTTCTGCTTGCACCAGCCTTAGGCTCTCCTTTCTTTGTTCTGCATGCCCTCTCAATGCAGTGGCGTAGGAACGGTTCAAAAAGTGTGGGGCTGAAATTAATTATTCATAAGTGGGTGTGGTAATCCTGAGAAATATCTGCAAAAGATATTTTGAAGCAGTATCAGTGAACCTTTTAAGCAAAACTTGTAACCTTATTGCTGGTAGCGCTAAACTTTAATACCTTCCGTTGTCTAAAAAGATAGTGAAAACATTCACATGTACGCGCGCGCGTGATAGGAGTGTGGGTAAATGTAAGTTATGCACAATTTACATCATGATTTTATAAACATCGAATGCACAGAGTATATAAATCAAGTTTAAATTCAAAAGCTACCAAAAAAATTTCTTCGACGGTCATGGCTACAGTGCAGTGTACTGTAAAATAAAGAAACGCTGATTACCATTGTGGTGCTGCAAGCGCTATTTGTACAATGCACGATGCCAAGTACGGGCTACGATAAAAAACCAACCTTTGGACTTCTTTATGTTAGGACAGATGGATAATCAGTTTCCGCTTTGTCTTTGTCGCCATGGTCACGGCCGTTTCGAGATGGACATTAGGTTTTCTAATTAGAACCGTATTACATTTACGGTATTCTTAGTGTCCTGAGGAGCTCATTAAAATGTCGTTTATGTTCTTAAACTTATTTTTATCACAAAAAGCTTGCAATAAAAGAAGGAAAATCTTTTAAGCATTTCTACATTCATTTATGTACTAGATAAGATATATGCGCACAGTCAAGGCGTGTTATTTTTTTTACCTACTAACTCCGCGCAGGTCATGGTCATATTAAGGGATTATGAAACGCTCAAACGGCAACCAATTTTTCTCCGAAAAACGCCTGATAGTTGGGCATGAAACTTACCTTTTCGTAAAGAGGAATCATAGCACATTCTATACGTGTTTAGACATATTTTCTGGTGAGAGAACAAAACGGTTACTTTTCGTTTGTTTAGTCATGAATAAATCGAAGTCACGTGCTTTGATTACATGTACCGTACGGCAATGGATATTCCACGATTCCAAGTACACCGTTTGTGCAGGGTCTGTGGACACAGATTGTTGAAAAAACCCTCGGCTGGTTATCAAGAGACAACATATAGCTGTGCTAGCTTCTCAGTGGAGCTCAGGACATGTTTTGAAATTGACATCAGCAATGGCACAGCTGACTTTCCCTCCAGCTTCTGCAAATCTTAACTTGTAGACTTGCTTTGTCCAGGATTAAAGAAGCTTCTGAGAAGATTCTATACAAGTGTATGTTAAAGCCATACAATTGGTCCCTACACTGTCCCAGTACATGCAAGGTAAACATATTGACATGACCTCATAAGTTTAATCATATGTACATACACATGCACACAATAATACATGTACACATTACAGGAAACCATACATGTACACTCATGGATCCACTTTAAAGAGCCACGGAAAGCAGGGCGACAACCATGCAGGCATCACACCAAGTACTCTGCTTCTTCATCTAAACACCATTGCACCTCGAAAGATCATGTGGGGTAAAAAGGACCCTGCATTAGCACCAACACAGGTCATTTCAGTCGTAGACTTACTCACATGTCCTATGTGCAAAGGAAAGTTGTCACAGCCACTGAAGTTGCATTGCAATGTTGTAGTGTGTTAAGTGCATTGTTGATGCCATTACAACATCGGCCAGTACTCAGTGTCCATGCTGTGCGGATGCTGTTAACTTGGTACCACGTTCTGTGCAACCAGCTTCAGACATAATACAATGCCGTCTATGTAACATGCAATAGGGATGTATGAGCAGGTGACTATGACTCACACGAGTGCCAAAGGTCTGGAGTTCTTGAAGAGCAAATGGCTTGTAAAGTGATTAGAAGAATCATGTCTGAAAGTACAAATGACAACACCTTTAGAAATTAAGACAGGAGGAACTGTAAGTTATAACAACAAAGTTGGTAATATTTAAAGTAATATTTAAAGCCTATTTCTTATCTTATACAGCCACTGACTTTAGTGCGAGGGACAAAGGCTCGTTTATTTCAAAGTGAGAAAAACTATAGCACTAAAACTCTTAAGTTACCAAACTCAATCCACAGTACATGTGTGTTTGCATGCTTTGAGGCCCAGGACACCATTGCAAACTTTCACATAGCCCTTGATAGATACAAGGGCGAAGTGACAAATTTAGGCATGTCTCAATGGAAGTGAAGTATAAAATATCTGTTCACTCCAATATTGCTTTATTTACAATTGCAACTGTTACAGAGGTTACAATATCGATCAGACTCTTTCTATCAGGGGATTACGAGTTTTTATGTGCATTAAATTGCCATTCAGGCGCAAGTGGTATGCGAGCTGAATTTTTAAAAAAGGGAAACACACAACATGTATATACCTTAACATAGGGAAGCAGCCATGTTTATGATGTTTAGTGACACTTGATGACCTAGAAAGTAGTTGCAGTTTGAGAGCCCCATTTCCCGAACAGACCCTTCAGTCAATGTTTGATGACTACAAATGCTTTGTAGCATCTCGAGGGGATATAAGGAAAGTGAAAATTTTCAATAACTGCAAGGGAGAACCCTTATTTGCTGACCCAGGTAAATATTCTGATTGGTCAATTCATTTCCATGCCTTTTTAAAGGTCTGCCTTCCAGAACTACATATATCCATGGGCATATTCTACAAACTGTACTCCTTACTTGAGGAGGAATGCCGCCTCTTGGATTTTAAGGCTCAGCTTGCAGCTATCTACAAATACAGGACTAACAATGGCATCCTATGCAGAGTATGCAACTGCATCGAGGGAGCTGACTGCACTCAAGGAGCAACTGGAAGTGTTACATCATGAATGCTTCAGTCTGAAGGATCTCTTCAACTACTCTGCAATGATTGAGAAATCAGTCCTCTTCTCTCTAGCCTAGCAGAGGAAGACATAAGCTACAGCAATAAAATAGCATGCAGAGTTGGTTAGTTACTGGATATTAGGCAACACATGTTATCCTCATGCCAATGGATGTAGGCAAAAAAGATCAGTGATGTGATGAATCTGAAGTTAGAAAAGAGGTTTGCAGTGTCTGCATGAGGGACCATTTGTGAAGGGGGTAGAAGCTGTACTCCAATCTCTCAATGTACAACGCCAGCAGTACCATGGTGGAGCATTTATTGGTAATCATATACACAAGGTATTGCAGGTAAGTAAAAAAAAAAGCAGCACTTTTGGCTTAATTCAACTTTATATTTTCTCACATAGGCTCAACACACACATGCACTGATATCGGATGCTTACAATAGTACATGCACTGAATATTCATCCGTGAATCAAAGAGACCGCGATCCGCCATGTTAAAATAACTGCCATATTCAGAGCTTTGGTACGTCTCACAGAAAATATGTCTAGTAACAGAGATAGCCAGAATACGTAGAGACAGCACTTTTGTATACACTCATACCATTTTATAGACCACTTTCAGGCAGAAAAAAGAAAAAAGTTTTTTCGAAGATGACGACTCCAAATGGAGCGCTATCAGCCCGGGCTCAATATCATGGCGTACGTTAACATAAACAACATAACATTGGTATGTCTGTAGTCCTCCAAGGATGCCTAATCCATGTCTTCAACTGTATTTACCTTTCCTTGAACGGATTGCACAGGATAACCCACATTTCACAGCTATGCTATAATGAGGTCCCACTTCATCGTTCTACCGCCAAATATGGGGACGAGACCTAATGTCCATTTTTTCAATGGAATGAAACACCCGTGACCACGGGCGTTTCTGCCTGACAAGTGGTCTATAAAATGGTATGAGTGTATACAAGAGTGCTGTCTCTACGTATTCTGGCTATCTCTGTTACTAGACATATTTTCTGTGAGACGGAACCGTTCCGCAATTAGGAACCAAGTGCGCAGTGGCGGAGGGAGGGGGGGGGGGGGGGGGGGGGGGGGGGGGGCAATTGCCCCCGGGCGCCGGGACAAAGGGGGGCGCCTGCTAAGGCCAATAAAAAAAAGGCTAGGCCTACTAAACAAAGGGAAAACAATGATTCCATACAAGTTTAACTTAAGCTTGATCATATGATAGCCAAGCCTCGACTTCAAAGTGTTAATAGGGTAGTCTCAGGTAAGTTCGGCAGGGGGGAGTGTTCGGCAATCTAAGATTCAAACGAGGTGCAACGGCTTAACCGAAGCGCAACAATTCCAACACAAGCTGGAAAATATTCTTCAATGAGTGTGTTCGCAATGAGCTAATTGTATGTTCTACGAAAAGGTATTATTCGTGGATTATAATTTTTTTTGTTTACCTATGTCTAATTTTCTATCAAAATGGCGCGTCAAACAGTGCGCAAGTGTTTTGAGGTACAAAAGGGGAAGCTGTAGAAAGTGCTGATCCAACTTGGGCTGCAGGAAGGTCTGACACTGGCTGGATGACAAGTGTGACTTTTTATGATTATATATCGCAGGTATTTGAGCCTTGGTTAACAGCAAATCATGTGCCACGACCTGTTCTGGTTTATGCAGATGGACATAAGCCACACCTTTCTTTGGAGATTGCAGAGTTTTGTAGAGAGAAACGTATACTGCTAGTAGCTCTCTATCCAAACTCTACCCATCTCCTACAACCATTGGATGTTTCAGTGTTCAAATCTTTGAAGAACCTGTGGACAACAGCAAAGAACTTGTGGAAAGCATCCAATCCACTTGCAAATATAAGCAAGAAAGTTTTCCCTAATGTTTTTAAGAAAGCAGTTGACCAAGTGAGTATTGCAACAGTTGTGAACGGTTTCCGAAAGACTGGTCTTTACCCATTGGATCCAGAGCAGGTAGACTACAGCAAATGTGTTAAAGACCAGCAGGTTCGTGAAATAGAAAATGCAGAAGAGTTGACCATAGAGGATTGTGGTTTGCTTCATTTAAGAACTGGTCGTCGCTTTCTTGAAGAAAGGATTGGACATGACAAGTTGCAGATGTTTGAATCACAATATGGTGGTGAATGGCTCGGAGATGTTGAAGACACCTCATTATTCTTGTTATGGTCAAAGCTTCAAGATGATATTAGATCTTCTGAGCATGATTTGTCCAGTGAAAATCTTCAAGAAGCAAGCCACCCAAGTGATGCCCTTCAAGAAGCAAGCCACCCAAGTGATGCCCTTCAAGACGCAAGCCACCCAAGTGATGCACTTCAAGAAGCAAGCCACCCAAGTGATACCCTTCCAACTGAAGATCTTGCAGCTGAACTTCTTCATTCCAATGATTCATGTTCTGGATCTATTAGCAATAACATGGCAGATAACATTGAATCATCATATGAAACCTCTGCAGCAATTGATCCTCCTTGTGACTCATCCAATGTTACTTTGACATCCTTTGTTCCAGATGTGTCTGAACCACCAATCACATCTGGACTTTCAAATGCCAAACAATCACAGCTGCCTTCTGCAGTCACACCAATTCTAACTAAACACCTGGTCGAAAGACTCGTTTCTCTTTCCAAGCCAGCCAATAAAATAGGGAAAAAGAGAAATCAACCTTTGTCCTGTGGTGTATATGCTCTTACTAGCAAGAGATGGAGAGAATTACGAGAAGCTGAAGAGCAAGAGAAGTTACTGAAAAAAAGCAATAAAGGAAAAGCAAAGAAGGTAAAAGGAGGTAAAGGAATGGTAGCAAGCAAGAAGAAAGGAGGAAAAGAGAGGGTGGAAAAAAATGACAGTGACTGGGAATGCATAGTGTGTATGTCAAGTTTTTATCAAGATGAGGAAAAGGGTAATGATTGCAAGTGGGTACAATGTGATAAGTGTAAAGAGGCTACACACATTGATTGCATACCAGAAATACATAGGATGCTTTTCCGATTTGACACAGACGAGGAAGATGAGTATTTGTGCCCTACCTGTTGGTTTATTGAAAGTGAAATAGATGCTTAAAACTAGTCGCACTTAATCTTTTCAAGCTGATCGCGCACATACACTGTACACATGCTGCTTATTTTTTGAATGCTTCTCTTGATTTTTATTTCAAATTTGTGTGTGTATTTGTGTGTGTGTCTGTGTTTTTAATCATGACTTCAATCGTGCATGATAATTAGATTCGCGCTACAGCGTCAAATCATAAGATTTTGTACTATCTATATATCTGTTGTGTCGCGGTATGTGAATAAATTGCTATGCCGAACACTGCCTAACTCTACTGCCGAATATACCTCGTGCGGTGCCGAACACTACCTAACGCGACATCAATTGATTACAACCTCTATGATATTTACAACAAATGGTAAATTGATTAAGTACTAATTTTTCAGTATTCCACGATCACTAAGGATCCCAAAGCACTAGCGAACTTAATTTAATAAGCTCCTGTATCCGACATAGGTAAGTTTAACACTATGTCATACCGCGCAACTGCCGAACACTCCTGATCCCACCCTACCGCAAATACCGCTATAGGTTATCTCCACTGTCAGGACCTCCACAAGGATAGCAATTAAGACTGCACGGATGCGGGGGGGGGGGGGGGGGGGGGGGGGGGGCGCCATATCATAATCTGCCCCGGGCGCCAGAGACCCTCGCGCCGCCACTGCAAGTGCGCGGTGAGAGCGTCCGTCAACTGCTTGTATGTACTGGCTGCTGGTTTATTAGGAGCCATTAATGCGCGTAGCAACCCATACGTGTCTCTTCCAATACAGCAGAGGAAAGCGTCTTTCTTTTGTTCTTTTGTTCATCTCATTCGCCGCGAAGTAGTGGTTTACTGGTAGTCTTTCTAGGTAGCTGCTCCAATTTTCCACCGCTGCATCGAACTCGCCTATTTTCCCAATAGAAACTGCCATAACGCCTGTTCCGAAATCCCACCCTCGTCGCCAATGTGAAGTTCTCAGAAGCCAATGCTATTAGATTCTCCGACTCGAAGGCAGCATGATACACGTAGCCTAATTACAAATTACTCTACTCAATACGGTATATATGTATAAATAGGATATGCAATAGTTTTACATATACACCACAAACACAGGGGAAAAAATCGTGTTCCGGACCTTGGGTTTTACGGACTTTTACCCTATCGACCTTAGGATCTGTTCCATCAAACGTATTCAAAGTGCCTAAGACAACAGTGAAATATTTGATGGAACAGATCCCAAGGTCGATAGGATAAAACCCAAGGTCCGGAACACGATTTTTTTTCCTGTGAAAGGGATAACAAGTCGCGCAACCCATGCACAGAATTGCCTCGCTTGGTATAAATTGCTCCTAAAAGTGTCTCTCTCCCCCCCCCCCCCTCCCCCACTCACTAAAGTTTTTTTCTGCAACAGTGCACTCCCAATCCATAAATACCAGTCCACTAATACCAGTCCGCTAATACCAGTCCACTAATACCAGCATAAACACTAGCACTCCCAACATGTAGTATCTAACTATATGTGTGTGTATAGATATACTTGTATGCGCATGCGCATGATTCAGATTACGCTCTTTCGTGCTAGTCATGGCGTCGTTGTGAGAGTCTCTTAAAACGTAACAGTGGCGACGAGGGTGGGATA
Organism: Eunapius fragilis; assembly: GCA_963681505.1. Lineage (NCBI taxonomy): Eukaryota > Metazoa > Porifera > Demospongiae > Spongillida > Spongillidae > Eunapius > Eunapius fragilis. The sequence continues at coordinate 2,621,735 of OY811983.1, read as the reverse complement.
TGGCTGTCTTGAGTTGTGCCCATGGTACCAGTTTCTGACCTTTCCACGCCACTGGGCTGCTCAGCAGTCTTCCCTATGTTGGTGCATGGCTGTTGACCTGGATCAGACAGCATGGTATCTGATCCCGGGGTATTGGCTGTTCTAACATCTGCCATTTCCTGTTGTGCTGCATTGTGAATAACACCCAGACCAAAACGAAACCAAAGGAGGGTTTGTGGTCGGTCTAGCAACCAAGAGAGTGATCTGTGTATCGCTTGAGGGGGTGTGTTGAAAAGTGCAAGCGTAGCACTGACAGGTGACTAGTTGACCTTTTGGCTCAGTGGGTATTTCAACAGGTTATGGGCCCAGAACGCCTGAGTTCGAATCCCGGTGATGTGGAGGTTTTGATGGCCTAGTAGAGTGTCTCCTAGGGGGTGGCATATGGCTGTCTTGAGTTGTGCCCATGGTACCAGTTTCTGACCTTTCCACGCCACTGGGCTGCTCAGCAGTCTTCCCTATGTTGGTGCATGGCTGTTGACCTGGATCAGACAGCATGGTATCTGATCCCGGGGTATTGGCTGTTCTAACATCTGCCATTTCCTGTTGTGCTGCATTGTGAATAATTTCTGTCTCAGTCTGAGAGCGTGCTGCATCTTTCTCCAATTGGGGCCTTGTCCAAGTCTTTCCTTGCAATGGTGCAAGCTGCTTCCTTGATATGCCTGGATCTAACTGTTCTATCACCTCTTCATTCTCCTGCGATACATCCATGAAGTCTGATGGTAGCGGTGATTCGGAACGCCTCTGTAAATGATCAATATGTGCTTTTCTCTGGAAGCCACCTTGGGTGCTGACTGTATAGTGCAATGGACCCACTGATGACAGCACAGTACCCGGCATCCACTTGCAGGGAGCATTTGGTCTAAAATCTCTGATCCACACACATGCGCCTTGACTAAACACTCGTGGTACGGATAGTTCTTCCTGTGGTTGCAACTGTTCTTTTACCCTCTCGCTCATACAAGGTAGGACAAAGGATAGTCGGGTACGAAGAGCACGTCCAAATAGAATTTGAGCAGGTGATCTCCCAGTGGTTGAATGAGGGACATTGCGGTATGTACGCAAAAATTCAGACAAGGCAACTCCAACCCGTACTTCACATCTCTGCTTTGACAGCCACTGTTTGACGTTCTTAACCATGTTCTCGGCTAGTCCGTTTGTAGCTGGATGATAAGGAGCAGACCGTCTGTGAAGGACACCATTATGTGCCAAGTACTCAGAGAATTCTTTTGATGTAAATTGTGGACCATTGTCGGAGACCAGGATTCGAGGCAATCCATGTGTAGCAAAAATGTCCTGCATCACTTCAATGGTATGCTGAGCAGTCGTTGAAGACATGGCTCTAACTTCAGGCCATTTGCTATAAGCATCTACCATCACCAAAAACTGTTTCTTATTCCATTCCCCGAAGTCCACATGAACACGGTCCCATGGTGCACTTGGATACTGCCAAGGGTGACGTGGTGCCAACTCAGGCATCGATGCTACCCTTTTGCATTGATCACAAGAAGCAGCCAAGTCTTCGATATCTTTGTCTAGCTCAGGCCACCAAATATAGCTCCTTGCTAGTGCTTTCATTCTGCTGATACCCACATGACCTTGATGTAATTCTTCAAGCAGTTTATGGCGCAAAGATGTGGGTATAATCACCCGTTGACCCCACAGCAAACAATCATCTTGACAGCTCAACTCAGTCTGTCTCCTGTGATACGGTTTGTAACTTTCTGCTAAAGACGAAGGCCATTTACCATGTCGAACAAATTGGAGTACCATTGACAAATCTTTGTCCTTTCTCGTGCCCTTAGAAATATCCGTAGCAGTAACTGGTAAAGAAGATATATCTATAGCTAAGATGTCAGTGCCCTTGGCTAACTTCGTTTGATCTGGTAACCGTGACATGCAGTCAGCACACACATTTTCTGCCCCTGGGATATACTCAATTTTGTATTGATATGCCCCCAATATTATTGCCCATCTCTGCATTCGTGCTGCGGCTAGTGTTGGAATACCTTTGTCATGCCCAAAAATGGTGCACAATGGTTTATGGTCTGTAACCAACACAAACTCTCTGCCATATACATACTGATGGAATTTTTTTACAGCAAAAATAATGGCCAAGGCTTCCCGTTCTATTTGAGCATACTTCATTTCTGCTTGTGACAATGTTCTAGAAGCGTAAGCAATCGGTTTTTCTTGACCTCCAATAACATGCATTAAACAAGCCCCAACGCCATATGATGAAGCGTCACAGTATACCCTTACAGGTTTGTCAACATCGTAATGGACTAAAGTAACAACCTCACACACCAACCTCTTAGCTTCTTGAAAGGATTTCTCATGACTAGAAGTCCATGCCCATTTTTCATCCTTCTTGAGCAATTGGTATAAAGGGTGAAGCACACTAGCTAATGCTGGCAAGAATCTTGCATTATATGTCATCAACCCCAAAAAGGACTTTAATTCTGACTTGTTTTGCGGGATGGCAGCATTCTGGATTCCTTCTACTCTCTCCTTGGTTGGCCTAATTCCCTTTGATGAGATGATGTGGCCCAGAAATTCCAGTGAGTCTTGGAAAAATCGACACTTTGGCAGATTCACACGTAACCCATACTGCTGAAGACGTTGAAAGACCGCTCGCAAATTCTGTTCATGTTGCTGCCTTGTTTTTCCGGTCACTAGTATATCGTCAATGTAGTAGACAACCTTCTTGCATCCTTGCAACACTACTGCCATTGCCTTCTGCCACATGGCAGGAGCTGTAGCTACTCCAAAAGGTAACCGGCAGTAGCGAAACAGACCCAAATGTGTGTTGATCGTGAGAAATGGTCTATGACTTTCAAGCACCTCCATCTGTTTATATGCACGAGCCAGATCAATCTTTGAGAAAGATTCCCCTCCTGCTAAGGTGGAAAACATTTCATCGACAGTAGGTAAGGGAAAAGTCTTAGAGCAGAGATGTGGATTAATAGTCATTTTGAAATCCGCACATATTCGAATATTGCCATCCTTCTTCTTTGCAATGACAATCGGGGCTGCCCAGTCGCTCCGCTCCACTGGCTCCAGTTCTCCTTCCTTGACTTGTTGCCTTATCATCTCTTCCACTTGCTCCCTTAATGCGAAAGGCACTGGTCTGTACTTGCAAAACACCGGCACTGTACTCTCTTTCAGCTGAATTTCAGCCTTGGTCCCCTTAAGTAATCCCAACTTTCCATCCATCACATCTGGGAACTCGTTCAGCAAGTTTACACTGTGGATGGCGTGTATCCTGGGATCATCTGCAGTATTGCTCCTCAGCATTTTAGACCAGTCCAAACGAAGCTTACACAGCAAATCACGGCCCAGCAAAGGAAGTTGCTTGTCTGCATTCTCCACAACGATGAAACAACCTTCTGCTGACTGGTTTTTCATCGAAACCCTTGCTCTCAACTCCCCCAAGGTAGGAAGGATGGTTCCATCGTATTGACGGAGCACTACTGACGTTGGTTGCAGGGTAATTTGCTTCAGCCTTTGTCTGTACATTTTTGCTGGAATTGTAGATACTTCTGCTCCTGTATCGATCTCGAATTTCACTACACTCCCATGGATGTCCAATTTAGCAGTTAGCTTGGGATATCTATTCCTATTGGCAACCTTATGCACACATACTGGTGTCTCCTCATCACTGCTTCGGCAGTCACTGAGGTCATTGAAGAGCTCTGAATGTCTGAACTTAGGGGGGAGGAAACTGTAGTATCTAACTATATGTGTGTGTATAGATATACTTGTATGCGCATGCGCATGATTCAGATTACGCTCTTTCGTGCTAGTCATGGCGTCGTTGTGAGAGTCTCTTAAAACGTAACACAACACACCCACCAGCTCACAATGACAGCATATACAAACCAGGTTACCCCACTAACACACTAGCACACACTATCAGTGAATAGCCGGCCAGCCCACCTAACCTACACATTGTTAGTACAACACCAATATAAGTTTAATTTACACACACACACACACACACACACACACACACACACACACACACACACACACACACACACACACACACACACACACACACACACACACACACACACACACACCAATAGCTCTAAACATCAGCACACACTAGAACAGTGAACATAACAGTGAACACTACTAGTTCCACATACAGGGATTCTTGGAGGAAAAAACCTTTGAGGGGAATTTTAAAATGTGTTGCTAAGGCAACTCTGAGGGTTGTATCACTTATTGCCAAAGAGGGGCAACAAAATGGCAAATGCCCCCACCCACACCCCTTACACCAAACCATACATATAGTAGATAGGATGGGGGTGGGAGTAGATAGTAGATAGGATAAGAGGGTGGGGGTAGATAGTAGATAGGATAGGGTGGGGTGGGGGTAGATAGGATAAAGGATTATCCCTCTAAATGCCTACCAGAGAAAAAGTGGCACCAGAAATTTCAACTGACTAGTTACTCGTGACTAGCATAGGGCACTTTTGAAAAGCTCAGATGTACAAGTGTAATTGGTTCAATGGAGGCTCCCAAGGACTTGATTGCATAGGATGACATCAGAATAGTTTAACACAATCAGACTGCCGTTTTAACACTTAGTGAAACAAAGCGTATCACGATCCATGTACAAGTGTACATGCTGTGGTTTGTTTTAGATTGGGAAAACTAAATCAAAACATACATGGTACGTTCTTAAGAACACACATTGTTATAATGCACAATTTTAAATACGCTTTCAAAATAAAATAAAATAATTAAATAAAATTACACCTTCCCCAACCCAGGTTTAATCTTCGCCTTGAACTTTAGGGCTTCCCACGAGTGAAAAACTGCCCTTGATCATGTCCTCTTAGTCACCATGCTTTGTCATGCAAAAATGGTCTGGATGTGGTTGCCCGCCACTGGCACCACAACAGAATACAGGACACACCCTTTTTGATTTTTGTCAGCATGCAGAGTTGAGTGCATCTCGAAGCCGGGAGCAGCCTGGGTCATGAAGCCGGGAGCAGCCTGGGTCATGAAGCCGGGAGCAGTCTGGGTCATGAAGCCGGGAGCAGTCTGGGTCATGAAACCAGGAGCAGCCTGGGTCATGAAACCAGGAGTAGCCTGGGTCATGAAGCCGGGAGCAGCCTGGGTCATGAAGCCGGGAGCAGCCTGGGTCATGAAGCCGGGAGCAGTCTGGGTCATGAAGCCGGGAGCAGTCTGGGTCATGAAACCAGGAGTAGCCTGGGTCATGAAGCCGGGAGCAGCCTGGGTCATGAAACCAGGAGTAGCCTGGGTCATGAAGCCGGGAGCAGCCTGGGTCATGAAGCCGGGAGCAGCCTGGGTCATGAAGCCGGGAGCAGTCTGGGTCATGAAGCCGGGAGCAGCCTGGGTCATGAAGCCGGGAGCAGTCTGGGTCATGAAACCAGGAGCAGCCTGGGTCATGAAACCAGGAGTAGCCTGGGTCATGAAGCCGGGAGCAGCCTGGGTCATGAAGCCGGGAGCAGCCTGGGTCATGAAGCCGGGAGCAGTCTGGGTCATGAAGCCGGGAGCAGTCTGGGTCATGAAACCAGGAGTAGCCTGGGTCATGAAGCCGGGAGCAGCCTGGGTCATGAAACCAGGAGTAGCCTGGGTCATGAAGCCGGGAGCAGCCTGGGTCATGAAGCCGGGAGCAGCCTGGGTCATGAAGCCAGGAGCAGTCTGGGTCATGAAGCCGGGAGCAGCCTGGGTCATGAAGCCGGGAGCAGTCTGGGTCATGAAGCCGGGAGCAGTCTGGGTCATGAAACCAGGAGTAGCCTGGGTCATGAAGCCGGGAGCAGCCTGGGTCATGAAACCAGGAGTAGCCTGGGTCATGAAGCCGGGAGCAGCCTGGGTCATGAAACCAGGAGTAGCCTGGGTCATGAAGCCAGGAGCAGCCCGGGTCATGAAGCCGGGAGCAGCCTGGATCATGAAGCCGGGAGTCGCCTGGGTCATGAAGCCGGGAGCAGCCTGGGGCATGAAGCAGGGAGCAGCCTGGGTCATCAAATCGGGATCAGCCTGGGTCATGAAGCCGGGAGCAGCCTGGGTCATGAAGCCGGGAGCAGTCTGGGTCATGAAGCCGGGAGCAGTCTGGGTCATGAAGCTGGGAGCAGCCTGGGTCATGAAGCCGGGAGTAGCCTGGGTCATGAAGCCGGGAGCAGCCTGGATCATGAAGCCGGGAGTCGCCTGGGTCATGAAGCCGGGAGCAGCCTGGGTCATGAAGCCGGGAGCAGCCTGGGTCATGAAGCCGGGAGCAGCCTGGGTCATGAAGCAGGGAGCAGCCTGGGTCATCAAATCGGGATCAGCCTGGGTCATGAAGCCGGGAGCAGCCTGGGTCATGAAGCCGGGAGCAGCCTGGGTCATGAAGCCGGGAGCAGTCTGGGTCATGAAGCCGGGAGCAGCCTGGGTCATGAAGCCGGGAGCAGCCTGGGTCATGAAGCCAGGAGCAGCCTGGGTCATGAAGCCGGGAGCAGCCTGGGTCATGAAGCCGGGAGCAGCCTGGGTCATGAAGCCGGGAGCAGTCTGGGTCATGAAGCCGGGAGCAGCCTGGGTCATGAAGCCGGGAGCAGCCTGGATCATGAAGCCGGGAGTCGCCTGGGTCATGAAGCCGGGAGCAGCCTGGGTCATGAAGCCGGGAGCAGCCTGGGTCATGAAGCCGGGAGCAGCCTGGGTCATGAAGCAGGGAGCAGCCTGGGTCATCAAATCGGGATCAGCCTGGGTCATGAAGCCGGGAGCAGCCTGGGTCATGAAGCCGGGAGCAGTCTGGGTCATGAAGCCGGGAGCAGCCTGGGTCATGAAGCCGGGAGCAACCTGGGTCATGAAGCCGGGAGCAGCCTGGGTCATGAAGCCGGGAGCAGCCTGGGTCATGAAGCCGGGAGCAGTCTGGGTCATGAAGCCGGGAGCAGTCTGGGTCATGAAGCCGGGAGCAGCCTGGGTCATGAAGCCGGGAGCAGTCTGGGTCATGAAGCCGGGAGCAGTCTGGGTCATGAAGCTGGGAGCAGCCTGGGTCATGAAGCCGGGAGTAGCCTGGGTCATGAAGCCGGGAGCAGCCTGGATCATGAAGCCGGGAGTCGCCTGGGTCATGAAGCCGGGAGCAGCCTGGGTCATGAAGCCGGGAGCAGCCTGGGTCATGAAGCCGGGAGCAGCCTGGGTCATGAAGCAGGGAGCAGCCTGGGTCATCAAATCGGGATCAGCCTGGGTCATGAAGCTGGGAGCAGCCTGGGTCATGAAGCCGGGAGCAGCCTGGGTCATGAAGCCGGGAGCAGTCTGGGTCATGAAGCCGGGAGCAGCCTGGGTCATGAAGCAGGGAGCAGCCTGGGTCATCAAATCGGGATCAGCCTGGGTCATGAAGCTGGGAGCAGCCTGGGTCATGAAGCCGGGAGCAGCCTGGGTCATGAAGCCGGGAGCAGTCTGGGTCATGAAGCCGGGAGCAGTCTGGGTCATGAAGCTGGGAGCAGCCTGGGTCATGAAGCCGGGAGCAGCCTGGGTCATGAAGCCGGGAGCAGCCTGGGTCATGAAGCAGGGAGCAGTCTGGGTCATGAAGCAGGGAGCAGCCTGGGTCATGAAGCCGGGAGCAGCCTGGGTCATGAAGCCGGGAGCAGTCTGGGTCATGAAGCCGGGAGCAGTCTGGGTCATGAAGCAGGGAGCAGCCTGGGTCATGAAGCCGGGAGCAGTCTGGGTCATGAAGCCGGGAGCAGTCTGGGTCATGAAGCCGGGAGCAGTCTGGGTCATGAAGCCGGGAGCAGCCTGGGTCATGAAGCCGGGAGCAGTCTGGGTCATGAAGCAGGGAGCAGCCTGGGTCATGAAGCCGGGAGCAGTCTGGGTCATGAAGCCAGGAGCAGTCTGGGTCATGAAGCCGGGAGCAGTCTGGGTCATGAAGCCGGGAGCAGCCTGGGTCATGAAGCCGGGAGTAGCCTGGGTCATGAAGCCGGGAGCAGCCTGGATCATGAAGCCGGGAGTCGCCTGGGTCATGAAGCCGGGAGCAGCCTGGGTCATGAAGCCGGGAGCAGCCTGGGTCATGAAGCCGGGAGCAGTCTGGGTCATGAAGCCGGGAGCAGTCTGGGTCATGAAGCCGGGAGCAGTCTGGGTCATGAAGCCGGGAGCAGTCTGGGTCATGAAGCCGGGAGCAGCCTGGGTCATGAAGCCGGGAGTAGCCTGGGTCATGAAGCCGGGAGCAGCCTGGATCATGAAGCCGGGAGTCGCCTGGGTCATGAAGCCGGGAGCAGCCTGGGTCATGAAGCCGGGAGCAGTCTGGGTCATGAAGCCGGGAGCAGCCTGGGTCATGAAGCCGGGAGCAGTCTGGGTCATGAAGCAGGGAGCAGCCTGGGTCATGAAGCCGGGAGCAGCCTGGGTCATGAAGCCGGGAGCAGCCTGGATCATGAAGCCGGGAGCAGCCTGGGTCATGAAGCCGGGAGCAGTCTGGGTCATGAAGCAGGGAGCAGCCTGGGTCATGAAGCAGGGAGCAGTCTGGGTCATGAAGCCGGGAGCAGTCTGGGTCATGAAGCAGGGAGCAGCCTGGGTCATGAAGCCGGGAGCAGCCTGGGTCATGAAGCAGGGAGCAGCCTGGGTCATGAAGCCGGGAGCAGCCTGGGTCATGAAGCCGGGAGCAGTCTGGGTCATGAAGCCGGGAGCAGCCTGGGTCATGAAGCCGGGAGCAGTCTGGGTCATGAAGCCGGGAGCAGCCTGGGTCATGAAGCCGGGAGCAGTCTGGGTCATGAAGCGCACTGGCAAACACGACCTGCTGATATTCTTATCCTAACTGGGAGCTGATCTCTGCATCACATCCCCGCTTTGTTACGAGATGATTCAAGTAGCATGTGCAATGGCAGTATCAGCAGCAATGCAGGCTGAAGAGTGGAAGCACCACTGTAATGATGAGAAGTGTAGTGAGTTAGGTTGGGTTTGCATATCTATGGTGGCTAGTTGAGTCTTTTGGATGTTGAGAATCAGAAGCTCAACATACCAGTAGTCGCTGGCCGACTAGCAGCCTGATCAGAGCTAACTCCAGGGCCATGGCATTCTTTCTAGGCAATGTGGGTCTGGGGACGAGACTACGCAATGTATTTGACAATGCAAGCTGTATGTGCGTTGCTAAATGTAAAGGAAATTGCATCTCAACAAGAACATATACATTACGTGTACGGGAATCATTTACGGAAGCATTTGTTTGGGCAATATTTACGGCATGAACTTAAATTAAACGAATTTGTAAAGATTTTTTAAAATCAGGCCAGGACGTGCTTTAGTTATTGTTGTTGGTATGGGATCGGGACGTACATATATATAAACAAAAACTATCTAATACATGTATTAAGAGAGTCGATCTCGAAATGTCGGAAGCGAAGGACGACTTTAACGAGCTATCCGATGGCGGGGGGCTACACCGCTCTCTCGCGGGACTCTCGCTCGAATCCAACGAAGACGAGCACCTAATCGAGGAGGAAACGCAGGAGGAAAACGAGATCGAAGAGCTCCTGGAGAAGACGGGGTTCGGCGCCTTCCACGTCCTCTTCCTCCTTCTCTTTGGCCTCATCACAGCCAGCAACACCATCGGAGTCCTTTGCATCCCCTTCGTCATGCCCGTAGCGGACCAGGAGCTGGGACTAACGTCCCGCCTCAAAGGGGGCATCAACGCCGGGCTACTGGCGGGCATGACGGTCGGCACGTACGTCCTGGGGCGACTCTCTGACGCCTTCGGGAGGAAGATTAGCCTCATGGTCGCCCTGTTAATCATGTCGCTCAGCTATGTCGTCGCTGCGTTTAGCTTTCACTGGATATTCTTCCTCTTCGTGGCCACCATGGCTGGCGTAGGGTGAGGTGGTGTGTTGTGGGGGAGGGGATGATGGGAGAGCCATAATGTATGCGTGTTGAATGAAATGTGTGTATGTGTGGATGTGTGTGATGTGCGTGTGTTTGCGCGTGCGTGTGTGTGTGGATGTGTGTGTGTGTGTGGATGTGTGTGTGTGTGTGTGTGTGGAAATGTGTCCATGACTGTTGTAATGTTAGTTCACATCACTGTTGTAACAACTTTTGTAAATTGTTAAGTCAGGTGTTTTCCTTCGCACTGGGCGGAATGTGCTTAGTCCAGTTCCTGCAGATACCTTAATTACAAATGTCTATTTCCTCTCTCTCTCTCTCTCCTTCCCTTCCCACCCACCCACAGTGCTGGTGGGGCCATACCACCCACCTTGTCTTACGTGTCAGAGTTCTTCTCCGAGCGGAAGAGAGGGCCCGCCATGTTTGCCATCCTCACCTTCTCAGACCTGGGCAGTGTGGTGGTGGCACTCCTTGCCCTCCTCATCATGGGTAACTACATTGTCAAGCACGACGTCAACTTCTATCTTCTCTTCCTGCACATTAACAACTGGAGGCTGTTCATCCTCTGCTGCTCCATACCTCCCCTCCTCCTCCTCATCCCACTCTTCTTCATACCCGAGTCCCCATCCTTCTTATATCATGTGAGCTTGTCATGGGTTGATACTTTATCCTTTGATCATTTTCCTCCCATCTATTTCACCCCATCCCCCCCTCTCTCTCCCTCCCTCCTCCCCTCTCTCTCTTCTCCCTCTCTCCCTCTCCTCCTCCCCCCTCTCTCTCTCACACAATGGGAGCAGAAAAAGATGTTTGGTGCTTTAATGAAGGCTCTCAAGGTCATCGCAAGGGTCAACAAGCTGTGTCCGTGTTGTGTAGTTAGGTTCTACGCACTTGAGAAGGTAGGTTCAGAAGCTTAGATAACCTGTGCTGACCACCTAGCCATGGTGCTTGGTGTGCGTAGGCCCAAACGCTGTCACTTATGTCATTTCAATACTGAGAGTTGATAGCAAAGCGCTCTCCCACCCCCCCCCCCCCCCTCCCCAACTGTTCCACCGACATACATATAGACACACTTCCTTAGCTTAATAAATGCTTCCTGTATGCAACGCATGCCACTGAGGATGTTGTGTTGCTGTGCCTTTGCCCATGTCAGGGGGATAAAGCTATGGATGGTCAAGAATACAGCCAGCAATTTGAAATGGAAAAGAAAAAGGCCAAGAAGACCCCTTCCCTGTCCAAAACACACCAGGACCAGGGTTCTGTACAAGTGTGCTGCAGCAGAACAGGGGCCTACTTGTATGAGGTAAAGGGACTGGGCACTACCTGTATGGGATAAAGGAACTGGGCACTACCTGTATGGGGTAAAGGGACTGGGCACTACCTGTATGGGGTAAAGGGACTGGGCACTACCTCTATGGGGTAAAAGGGCCTGGGCACTACATGTATGGGGTAAAAGGGCCTGGGCACTACATGTATGGGGGAATAAGGTGCCTACCCGTGCTGACAGGGTTTATATAAACCTTGTAATTTCGGCATCCATTATCAAGGCCTTTTAAAAAGTCCTTGATATTTGGTAGTATCCTTGAATTTCCGATCAAAGTTACGTATACTTCCTTATATGGTGCACTTTGAAGCTTTGTAAGTGCAGGTATGGTTTTTTTGAATTCACTTCATGTGTATCTAGTACCCTTTTTTGCACCTACTGCTGTTGGGTTTTTCGTCTTTGGCTTCATCTCATCGTTGTCACTGTTCGCTCTCTGCGCGCTGAATTAGATTGCTTTCTGGAACTTAATTAAGCCTGCTGTTTTGGAACATATGCCAGGCAAGTGCTAGTTTTAATAACGACAGGTGGCTGGTGTATCAATCATGGCTTCAAAAAGTACACACAAAGCTTACTGTGTTCTATGCATGAAACAAATTGACATCGCTACAGTGGGGGAATGTGCACCGAAAAGTTGTGCTGGTGACACTGCATAATAATTTACATTGTATTTACTGTTATTCAAATATGGTGCAAATATGTATGTAAATATTGTATATGTGACATTTCCGCTATAGTAAATGAATCCTTTATATTTAGTATTGTGTTGATGTCACACATACCATATTTGCTGACACATTTGCACCACATTTGATTAATAGTAAATGCAAATTATTATGCAGTGGTGGTTCAAAGCATAAAGATGCTGAAAAGAGTTGTACAAACGTTTCAACCATTAGCATTTTCTCATATGTTACCGATAGAGTTCTGCATGCAAGTAACAGGGAATGGTTGGTGTTTGAGTTCAAGGTGAACTGCAAACAGTTTTTAATCAAAATGGTTCAAAATCTGATAGGCAAATCTCCAACTTGTCCTCCACTTGTTAGGAAACATGATTGTTTTAGAACCATGAGTATTAGGAAAACAGTCAGTTGGGATAAAAAGCAATCATTTTTCTCATGGAACTAAATCAGCTTGACAACTTCAATGATACGGCTACTTTTAGTACGTTCAATCCACACAGCGACAATAACAGAATTGATACATTTTATTACAATAAGTTAGCAAAAAAAAAAAAAGACCTGTGGGGTGGCATCCAAGAATTTACTACTTCTCTCTCATGGGCAAGCTTCTGAGGATTCTCTGTTAACAAAGAAGTTATCGTCCAGAACCACGCAAAACTTATAGCTAAGTGCATCATGTGAAGAGTGTTGGTGGTGTAGCCAATGTTACATACATGTCCAAAAGAACTATTGACGAGTGCAAAACAGAGGTACCAAACACACCTAGATGATCTGAAAAAGGAAATACAATCTGTGAAGGTAGACGAAAGGAAACCAAACACTCTCATTAGAAGTAGAAGGCCAGAAGAAATGACCGAAGGAAGACATTAATGCTCTTGTTCAATCGGCAGATAATTATGCTGTAAGAGCTGAAGCAGTGGTGACGTAACCCTCATTGCAAAGCCAAATGGCCTCAGCAAAAGAAAAAAAAAGAGTACAATTGAACATTGTTGAATCCCAACTGGATGAAATGATGAAGGAACTTAAGACTATGTAGTGCTATCTGTCATACGTGACGTTGTGATTGATAATAATTATTTCAAAATATATATGATGCATGTTAGCACACACTTGCTTGTTCATAGGTCCTTGAAAATAGCTAGGCTTGTTACTCAAATGTCCTTGAGAAGTCCTTGAGATCATTCTTCAGTATTCTTTACAAACCCCGAGTGCATCACTTGTATTGAGTGATGGTAGTGTATGTATGCTGTGTTGAACCACTACTATTTCCTCAAACGAGTGTTTATATCATATTGTTTAATTAAGATTTAATTTGAGTTATGCCGTATGATAATGTCCTGTGTTTATCCCTCCTCCCCCTTCCCTCCCCTGTCTCCACTTTCCCCTACCTGCCCCTGCAGTTTGTGAGCACCACAGTCCTCCTCTACTGTTCTCACATCATTCGAATCACTCTCCTGCTGCATGTGATCTACTTCACTCTGGAATTTGTGTAAGCACTTCCATACAACCCAATCCAATGTTTTCACTGCATTCCTCTCCCCACCTACCCCCCTGTCCACCCCCTCCCAATCCCCCCCCCCCCCCCCCCCCCCTAGCTACCTAGGGGACACCCTATGGTCTCCAGAGTTCTTCAAGAGGGTTAATGAACCAACAGAGGTGCTGCCAATATCAAAATCCCGCAACACCTCTGCCACTGCAGAGGTCAACCTCGGGGGGTTCTATGAGGACACTGTCTTTGTTGCCCTGGCTAGCATGCCGGGCAACATCCTGTCTGTCCTCCTAACCAACGTGATAGGAGCTCGCGCCCTTCTGGGTGAGTGAAGTAGGGATAGTGATTGTGTGTGTGTGTGTGTGTGTGTGTGTGTGTGTGTGTGTGTGTGTGTGTGTGTGTGTGTGTGTGTGTGGAGATGTGTATGTGTTTTGTTTGTGCAAATGCATGTGTGCTTACAATGATGCAGACCACACCCCTTGGCTCCACCTCCCTTTCTTTTTTTATTTTAAAACCTCTAGTGATATCTGGTGTGATGGCATCTGTGATCAACTTTGCCATGTGGCTCCTCCCCTTGGAACACGAGCTGTTCCTGGTGTTCTCGTGTGTGTCCAGTGGTGTGATGATGGTGACGGTCAACTCCCTGGGTGTCATGGCAACCAACCTTTACCCAACTGGCCTGAGGTGAGTGGTTTATTAATGCCACGGGGGGGGGGGGGGGGGGGTTCGATGATGTAGTGGTGTCGACTTTCGATGGTCACATTATCCCATAAGTGTTGCATGTGGAGTATGAAACATAACCTCTTGTTCTGACACTAGCACTACATCTGATTATAATTCAGTCCCCATTTAATTCCAGACGATAAAATTGTATGGCAGTTGGTTATGCTTACAGGCCACGTATACCCGATGTAAGGAATATATTTGCGCAGTGTCTGATGGAATGTTTTGGCCGACTTAACTAACTACACAGTGACAATTTGATACCTGTGAAATAGAGTAACTAGGTTACAAAACAGGGAACCATTGCAGTGCTAGATTGGTATGCCTAAAAAAGAAAACATCTCAAACCACACCTCACTGTGCACACCTTGTCACACGTGACGAAAGCCGTCTCCACCCCACCCACTGCTCATTGTGGCACGACTTTCCACTATCACTGTGCACAAGAGGTTATGACTCCAGCCTTTTTAACATTATTATTATTTTAATTAAATGTATCCCCCCCCCCCCAATCTTAGGTCCACAGCACTGGGTGTGCAGTCAGCCGTTGGAAGGATAGGCGCTCTGGCCTCCAACATAGTCTACGCCATGCTGATAGACACCTACCCCAACACCTTGATGCTCATAGCCAGTGCCCTGCTGCTGGTGGGGAGTGGCATCGCCTTGCTCCTCCCCATGCTCTACAGGAAGGAGAACAGACCCCTGGTTATTAAGTGGTTATCGTCTGGCGTCCTCTGGTACAAGCACAGGCAAAAGCAATGAATCATCGTGTGTTGTGTGTGTGTGTGTGTGTGTGTGTATGTGTGTCTGTGTATGTGCCGTGGTTGCACAGTTGTATGTGTGTATGCATGTCTTTTTAAGTTGGTATGTGTTAACAAATTTTTCAATCCTATGATTGAGTATTTACATGTACTGGTGTGGTTAGCAACACATTACATTGTGAACCCTGACACAACTGACTGACACCTCAATGGACCCAGGGCTCTGTAACCCCCCAGTTAAGGAACAGTAGGTGACGGAGTCCAGCAGGTGCAGTGTACTGTAGAGAGGAAGGAGGCCACACCCCTGTACCCACCAACCATATCAAAGGCGGAAGGTGTATTGATACAGAAAGTAGTAATAAGAAGAACTACAAGCTACTTTTACATTGCATGTTTTCATACAGAGTGTTACAGCCATTGCTCTGTTACGCACTGCCGTAGCTTGCTACAGCATGCCACACCCCTTGACCAGAGAACATGTGTATGGCTAGCACACACACACACTGATGCTGAGGCAAAGGTATTGATCAAAAGAGTCAAACTGCAAAGATGATACTGCCATCTATTTCGCAGAGAGGCGGGGGGGGGGGGGGGGGGGAGGGGGGGGGTTTTGAGGTAACATTGGTACACTAATCAAGAGGGTCATTAGAGAGCCACTAATGAATCTAATGAATAGGTTAAGTGATCAGTGAAGTGTAGCTGGAGGGCAACTGAAACTATGAGGTGGTGCATGTGTACATATTCTCACCTGTGCATTGACTACAGCCTCAATTGACAAGAGATTGTGACACAAGTGATTGCATAGGGGCTGGGGGTTGTAGTAGTTAGGGTTGTATAGGGCTGGGGGTTGTAGTAGTTAGGGAGGGCTGGGGGTTGTAGTAGTTAGGGTTGCATAGGGCTGGGGGTTGTAGTAGTTAGGGTTGCATAGGGCTGGGGGTTGTAGTAGTTAGGGTTGCATAGGGGCTGGGGGGTTGTAGTAGTTAGGGTTGTATAGGGCTGGGGGTTGTAGTAGTTAGGGAGGGCTGGGGGTTGTAGTAGTTAGGGTTGCATAGGGCTGGGGGTTGTAGTAGTTAGGGTTGCATAGGGGCTGGGGGGTTGTAGTAGTTAGGGTTGTATAGGGCTGGGGGTTGTAGTAGTTAGGGTTGCATAGGGCTGGGGGTTGTAGTAGTTAGGGTTGCATAGGGCTGGGGGTTGTAGTAGTTAGGGTTGCATAGGGGCTGGGGGTTGTAGTAGTTAGGGTTGCATAGGGCTGGGGGTTGTAGTAGTTAGGGTTGTTCGATTCGTCCAGAGAGGTCAACCTTTCGTCCCCCCCCCCCGCTGAATCTGAATCTGGCCAATTGCACCCACCCCCAACCCACGACACTCTAAAATTGCCCCGGTTGTGTGTGAACCCTTGCATGTGCCAGCACATTGTGTGGATTGCATGGTGCAAGGTCCCACAACCTAAGGCTTGGTGATCCACCAAAATAAATTTTTTAAAATACTTGAAAACATGCACATGATTAAAAACACATAAGTGATTGCCTCAATTGGTAACCCTTCCTCCCTTCCTCTATGGCCTAGTCTTCAGTTAAGACCTGCACAGTGGAATCTCTGCTCTGGCTCTGACCTCCTCAAATGTATACTCCTTCAACAGCTCACCATTTTCAAACACAGTCACCAACAAATCCTGCATAAGCACAACCAAAATGACGGCCTTAGTGCACAGCTACTCCATTTAATGCCCACCTTTGTGACATCACCATGGCCCTCTGTGGTGGTGAAGTAGTGGCCCTCTGCGTCCAGTTCCAGTGTCAGGCGTCCTTTCTTGGATATCTTGCCGTGATCAGTGACTGGATCCTTGTACACGTTCACCTGTATGCACACAGGGAACAGTTCATTTAACCCTCCTGACTCTCATCACCGTCCTGCCTATGCATGTATAATTGCAAACCCATGCACAAAACCATATGAAAAAAGCACACTTCTCATTTGTCAGCAACACAGTGATTGATTAAAATCATATACCACATGGCAACACTACATGCAGACCCTTCATGACTACTTCAAGCCACTCCTTTGTGCCCTACTCATGACTAACCCCCCCCCCACCACCACCACCACCACCACCACCACCACCACCACCACCACCACCACCACCACAGCCATTTTACCCCATACACTCCCCTTACCACCTGGCCATTGACAGTAGCATGACTGCACACACTCCCCTTACCACCTGGCTATTGACAGAAGCGTGACTGCACACACTCCCCTTACCACCTGACCATTGACAGAAGCGTGACTGCACACACTCCCCTTACTGCCTGGCCATTAACAGTAGCATGACTGCACACACTCCCCTTACCGCCTGGCCATTGACAGAAGCATGACTGCACACACTCCCCTTACCGCCTGGCCATTAACAGTAGCATGACTGCACTTGAATGCAAATTTCTGTGTGTCTCTGTCCAACTTCTGCAGAAGCCCCCCTGAGTACCAAAAAAAAATTTGCACTTGTATACATTTTTCAACTATGTTGAATTCACTTTACCAAATACAAAACTCAGCACAAGACCAAGGTCCAAGCACTACATAGTGCATTGGGTCCAGACCCAGTGCATCGGGTCCAGACCCAAGGCAGCTGCATAGTGCATTGGGTCCAGACCCAAAGTTGCATAGTGCATCAGGTCCAGACCCAAGGGTTACATCCCTCACCATTCAAGCTACATCTTCCTCACCACACAAGCTCCACCCTCCCACCACTCCCCCTCACCACCTCACCTCCACTGCCAAAGGAAACATTCTCAGCACTCCAGCCATGCTTCTTAACGTTTGCAAGGATGTCCTTCAGCGATTCATAGCTCACTCCATCACCCTAGGAGATGGTACAGTTCCCAGACCCCAACTAATGAGGGGTATTAATTAGAGTAATTACCTGAAGTATCCTGACATAAGGGGGAAGCACCTTGTAGCCTTTACTGTTGGTCTCATAACCAAACTTTGACCCTGGCAAGACAACAGAGGGGATCACGTGTGCACAATGTTTAATGACAAGGACATCTTTAGTTACCTAAGATATCCAAGACTTGCACAACTATTGTGGCTGGATCACCTGAGTCTGGTCTTACTACAAGTGGACCAGCACCTGTTGAAAGTGAAAGATAAAAAAGACTATATGCTATGAAGCAGTGCATGGATGTGGCACAAATGCTGTATTTCACTAAGTACATGAAAGGGAATTGTGCCGGGGGGGGGGGGGGGGGGGGTGGGGTGGGGGGGGGGGGGGGCTACCATTACAAGGAAAGGGGAAGGGAGAAGGAATTATGGAAATCATATGCCAGTGTTGGAGCGTTCTCTCTCGCGTGAGTAGTTACTGGGTGTGGCCACGTCGATGACACAATAGACAAACACCAGAGGGGCTAAATGGCCCTTACCTCTCACGCCTCTGTCCTCAACCATGTCCTTCAGTTCTCCACCCCAGATGTTTGCACAAGCATTCCTATAGAGAAAAATCAACAACAAGGGTCAAACCCCACTCCCCCCCCCCCCACAAAACTAGCTGTGCACAAAACCTGCCTTACAGGATGTCATAGCTGTCGCTAACACAGGCCACAGTGCCCTCTGGAAACTGGAGGATATAATGGACAGACTTTGAGATGGTTGATTAACAGCAAAGGCAAACGGCATACAGTGGTGAGCATGTGTCTGTATGCCTCCGCTTCTCTCTCCTTGGTCCATGATGTAATGGTACTTGTGCAGGCCAAGTAAGGTTGTTAAGAACAGAGCACACCTAACCCCACATCATCAGTGTTTGAGCAACCTTACCTGTGCTCGGCTGCTGGAATAGCAAATCCAGCCATCTTACATCCATAATAATCCCTGCGTATTATATATATATCATTAAACTTATATAATAATATTGTGTCAATGTATGTGTGTATCTCACCCCAGCCCCCAGCCCCGCCCCCCATACCCCCACAACCACTCACATGCATTGGTATGCTTACTAGGCCTTTCACATCAGGCCATCTGTCAACTTGCCTGGCTAGGATGACTCCTGCAATAGTCGCCGTGCCATTGAAGTTGACCAGGTGAGATGCCCCACCCACTGCAGCTGACTGCATAGGAGAAAACCATTACATCATTTCCTCCTCCCACTACACCACCCCTAAATGGGTTTCCAAATGGAACATGAAATCACGGGCCAAAGAATCAAAACTGAAACTATAAATACATGGAGGGATAACTGCAGCAGCATAAAGTAGCCAATGTAAATATTCTAGTCCTTGTTTCTTATAAGAAGACACTTTTCAAACAATACCTCAGGCACTAGATATGAGATACCTCAATGGATGTGCTACCACGGCAACCAAAGTCTCGCAGCTTGGAATGTAGACCACTAAGGCTGTCAGCAGTTTCATTTAGATACTGAAAACGAGATGACAAGTTGACATCTTTAATGACATAATGGTCACTGAGATGCTCCCTGTCACCATAACCTTACCTCAGCAATGACACCTTTCTGTGCTCTGGAGTTTGTGGCCACAGTACAGGGATACCAAACCTCAACTAGGAGGGTCTGGGGAGGAGGTACTGTGTGCATGTGCATCCTTTCTCCTTCTACTTAGCCCCTATCCTAATACCCTTTCCATACAATACCTACATACCTCCAAATAGTTAGTAAGCCAGTAACACTTTGGATCTGTATTCTCCACTGTCACCATCACTGTGTGTACATAACATTACATCATGCTATGTTACCCTATATAATGCTCACCATTCTTGTAAGGGACTACTGTACCCTCAGGAACAGCCTTGATCTTTACAGGCAGTCGGCCGCCATGATTTTCAAGAATGTACATCCAATCTGAAGGTGGGGAGAGAAAGAGAGATGGTGGGATAGAATATGAAAGGGGGGAAAGGGGAGTGCAAGGGTGGACAAGATGGGGGGGGGGGGAGAGAGGGAGATAGAAAGGCACATAAAGTGGTGTATTCTTATAAGGATCTCATGTCTTTAGACACATCAGCATTGATGCCTTACTATCTTCACTGAAATGACCTGGGCCAAGATGGGCATCAGAGAAGGTTTTGGCCTCTTTGATCTTTTCTTTGGTCACCACCTGACCAACAAGCCATCTCTGAAACAGAAACCTTTACTATTTTAGGAAGCTAGTTCTCTGCAACTACCCAGAACACTATATAATTATTATAAATTATATAGGTACCTACTCTGTATACCTCTCTAAAGGTACCCCCGTACAGACCTTTGTATAGGCACCCCGTACCTTGTACAGACCTCTGTATAGGTACCCCCGTACAGACCTCTGTATAGGTACCCCGTACAGACCTCTGTATAGGTACCCCCGTACAGACCTCTGTATAGGTACCCCGTACAGACCTCTGTATAGGTACCCGCGTACAGACCTCTGTATAGGTACCCCCGTACAGACCACTGCATAGGTACCCCCGTACAGACCTCTGTATAGGTACCCCGTATAGACCACTGTATAGGTACCCCCGTACAGACCTCTGTATAGGTACCCCGTACAGACCACTGTATAGGTACCCCCGTAAAGACCACTGTATAGGTACCCCCGTACAGACCTCTGTATAGGTACCCCGTACAGACCTCTGTATAGGTACCCGCGTACAGACCTCTGTATAGGTACCCCATACAGACCTCTGTATAGGTACCCCCATACAGACCTCTGTATAGGTACCCCCATACAAACCTCTGTATAGGTACCCCCATACAGACCTCTGTATAGGTACTCCGTACAGACCTCTGTATAGGTACCCTGTACAGACCTCTGTATAGGTACCGGTACCCCCATACAGACCTCTGTATAGGTACCCCCGTACAGACCTCTGTATAGGTACCCCATACAGACCTCTGTATAGGTACCCTGTACAGACCTCTGTATAGGTACCCCCATACAGACCTCTGTATAGGTACCGGTACCCCCGTACTGATTGACCTCTCTATAAGTAACCATAACAGTGCCAAGGAGTGAGAGTACTGGACAGCTTGTTATGTACCTTGATGATATACTGAAGTCCGAAGAAGACTACCTCCGGAAACTTTCCACCTCTGCTTTCAAAATACGAGTACACCGTCTCTGTACCAGGTGGGTACTGGCGGTAATGTGTTATCTATAAATGGAAAGAAAGATGAAAACCTGACCTTCAGGGGAATTTCCACATAACTTTTTCATTTATTATCTATACAAGCACTCAGCACGGAGGTGGAGGAGTGTAATAGTGAATGCGTGGGGCTACAAAGCCCTGATGGTTTATAATTAATGGCCCCGGGGGGGGGGGGGTCTCGTATTGAGCCCCGCCCACATACACCATTGTCAAGCTATCATCATACAATATCAATGATTCCATATCCTTCCCTTTAGAGGAACGGGTGCTATAGACAAGGGTTCGCCTGGCTTAATACACCTAGATCAGAAACGAAATACGTAGAGACCAGGTTAGCGGTTAACCGATGAAGGAGGGAAGCTTTGATTTGGGCAGGGAGCCCAATGAATCGAAGAGGTGTGTCACCTCTGCTGTACTATCACGCACCTTGTAAGAATCGGTTGCTAGAAGTAGGTTGTTGTTGATGCGAGCGGCCATGACTGCTCAATTACGTACGTCACCTGCTTCCCTAATAATCATTGATGCCTTGTCACCTTCCAAATACGGCGACTCACTATAATCCTGTACACTATCTCTAGCACGTGTAAAGATGTGCAATCAGAACCTGGCTGCACTGTGCCGCCATAGTCACTGGAGTGTGGCGACGCTCTGGGCAGCTACCACGAGCTGGTATAGAAAAAAATTGATTACCGGAAAAGATATGGCGGGTTTGAATCCCAAGGGGGTATCGGACGTTGCAACACTGGCACGAAGCTAATGCTAGACTCCAACATCTATTTTTACCATACAGAAATGGTGTAGTATGAAGTGTTGCAAATAGGAAGTCAATAACGTGTACCGTTTTGGAGATATAGAGATTTTAAAGTGAATCATTTCTATAACTTTATAATTATAATTATAATTATCTGAACCTGCGGCAGCAGGTTCAATATAGGATTGATTGAGGGTTGATGAAGTCATTAATAAAACTTCACTAGCGTCTGGAGGGACAACGGAGAAACGGATCGCTTATCTTTATATCGCGATGGAATGAGAGCACAACGATCTACAGTTCTACGTTTGTTCCGTGTCATAAAACGGTGTGGTTATAGAGAAACAAACAATTTCCTGTTTCTCGTGCCCAGTCCCAAAATAATTCTCCATCGTCGTCGTCGTCGTCGTCTTCTTCTTCTTAGGAAGGTATAACTCGAGCTAGGAACGGTTTTGGAGGACGGGAATAGTACCAATCGCTTCGAAATTTACCGGCACGTTATCCTTACATGTCATATAGACATACATATATCAAGTTCTATTTATTAATAATTTTAGGCAGTTATAAATACTCTAACCTGCACTAAATTTATCCAGTTTAATATATTAGTTGTTACGTTGGCTAATAGTGAAGTTCTTTTTCTAAAAATGCAAAAGAAGAGATCTAAGCAACGAGCGGAATACCTCCAAAAGCAATACGAGAACAAAGCTAAAGCCCGAGCGCTCTACAAGGCCAATCCCAAAAAAAGAAGGCCTCTGTACGCGACAGCTACAAGGCCGATCCCGAAATGAAGAAGGCCTCTGTACGCGACAGCTACAAGGCCGATATTGAATCTAAGCGATCTGCTAAAAGGTGGCGATACGAAGAGGACCCCAAGGAGAACCATGCTGCTCAAAGGCGGCGATATGAAGAACCTCGATGAGAACCGTGCTGCTAAAACTAAAGGCGGCGATATGAAGAGGACCTCGAGGGAAATCGCGCTGCTAATAGGGAGAAATATCAGCTACCATTAAAGCATCTGAAAGGAGTCGGTATTGAAATGATCCCGCTGTCTGATTGGCTAAATGTGCTGCCGAGAGGACGCGGTACCGCAGGGGTCACAGAACTACCACTACCACCCAAAGGTATGTTATGGCATGTTGTATTAACATTAAAAAGCTGTGCATGCAGCATTTGTACAGCATAGTCGGGCGGCCCTACTACCGCGTTTGGTCGGGTTTGTCACCCTACTACCTGTGGGTAGTAGGGCCCGCCCGACTATGTACAGCACGGATCTGCACAAAACCATTCACTTTACATGTAAAGCATGCATGGTGACTCAACTGTTGTGTACAGTAGTGTCTATTGTTTTAATCTGATAAAGCTTCCTTATCTGAAGACATCCTTGTCTAGCCGTGAATGTTGCAACTGTATGAATATAGTTACAGTTGCAAGGGCTGAGAACTAAATAGCTGCAACTGTATCCTTTTCCCATATAGCTACTCCTTGTATAAACCCAAATCTCATGCACCAATGGAGTATAATGGTGGTCAAGTAAGATAAGCCACCATCAGGTACTTCTAGCAGCACACTCACATTTATGTAGTGAAATAAAAACAGACCTTCTGCCCACACTTATAAAGCTGCAGACCCTGTCCACAGATAGGACCTCACCTGAGAACATATCCTTATCGATCGATCTACATGCTGCCATGTACTGCCATGTAGTTCACTTCCTTAGTTCCCACACTACCCATCTATACAACTTAACTGCATGTAGGCTACGCCTCCATGTTTAGATGGGACCATTTTTACTGGATCAAATTTGACCAATAGAATTTTAGCACAACTGACACGCATACACCCCTTCCCTCCCTGTCATTAATATGATGGAATTGGACTAATATAATTATAGCACAGTCTGCACACGTGTAAGGCTTTGCAGGTATAAAAGCCACTCATCCGCTAGCAAAAAGAGGTAAAAATTTAATAATACTCTATGTAGATGTGTAAAGGCTCTGCACTTTGCTTTAAAAAATAAAGAAGTAAAAATTTAATCATACTCTCTGTTACGTATATGTAGATGGCTGACGACCTTTGCGGGTTTTTCACCAACGAGGGGTTGGAGGAGGAAGAGTACATTCATCCTCCAACTCCTCTCCCCTTCACCCCACCACCTCCAGAAGCCCCGCTTCTGCCACCAACACCAGCAGCACTGCCCACACCACTACCAGCAGCTACTCCCACCGGCACCACCAGCGCTGCCCCCACCACCAGCAGTACTATTAAAGTTATTTGTTCTTGCATTAAGAGATAAAGGAGATCATCCATCCTCTTCCTACATTTGATTATTGACTATGATACTGCTATGACAGGGTGAAAAAAAACTTATGAAACAAGTAAATAAAAACATTCTCTAACGAGAGAGTTGTTGGTATATAGGATTGACCAATGGTGGTGTAAAAAGCATGGAAACAAGAGTGACAGAAATATTATTGGAAAATTGAAATAGGCCTATATTTAGCACACAATACAACACACATGCCTGAATAATGGGCTAAATATAGGCCTATTTCAATTTTCCAATAATATTTCTGTCACTCTTGTTTCCATGCTTTTTACACCACCATTGGTCAATCCTATATACCAACAACTCTCTCGTTAGAGAATGTTTTTATTTACTTGTAATTTTTATAAACGTAGTTTTACTATGCATGGGTACTACGCTCACGATGAATATTTTATACGCGAACACAAAGTGGGCGCGTAAGCTGCAGTTGTTGACTCTGAAGTCATCAACTACTTGGCTTGTCAAATGGGTGGTAAAGAGGACCTGGTCGTGAGTACAATCGTGAGTGTACTCGTCGTGGGAGGAATTCTACTCTGGAAGTGGTATACTACAGTAACTCCTCCTCCTCCTCCTCCTCCTCCTCCCCCAATAAAGCCTAAAGACTGAGTTGTTCCACTAGAAGATATCCAGAACTGATATCTGGTAGATGTAACATTTACTCAGTATAATAGCGGTCTACAATTTCTTCTACCGGTGTATTCCGTATACGTATAGTTTTTCAGTATACCAGCCGGAAGACTGAATTTTCCATGCATGCATTTTCTGGGATATCCTTCACAGCCCGATTCATCTGTGCCAATCAAGCCAAATAATGTCGCTGCGCAATTACCAAGACCAGCATGCAGAAAAGGATACTATGTTGCCCGGCAACTATCTTTAATTGCAAAAGTTAACACGCTTTTTTAATCGGGAGTGACAGTCCTCATACCACTTCATCAGCGAATCAAATTACCTACCTGATCCTTTCAGCCGCCTTTGGGAAGAAGGCGGGGCGTTGGTTGGTTCAGTCCAATAGTGATGTAACTAAAGTGGGCGGGGTTGTAAAAATGTTACGCGCGTCGGTGGCTTAGCTGCTTGCCTTCATTTACATGCAATATCAGTTCGGCTTCAAAAATATTTTTTGAACAATAGCCCGTCAACAAAACCGCCTCCCCACGCGTGTTGAAGTCTACTGACAATGCTTGTACCGCCATATTTTAGTGGCTCTATTATATATTCGATACCACTGTGATTTCATTTACAATGAATGTAGCTAAAACAAATGGCATGGGGGAAGGATGCACGTACAACTTAGGATTGCATCGATAACATATATATGGAACCTACGAGAGTGGGTTCCATATTTATATGATCGTGAACCCGGCAACATCTAGCCACTCGTACACCTACAGTGTGCAGAAGGAAACACTGATTCATTACGCATCGGTTGCCTCCAGTCCATGCAGAGGACCAAACTAAAGCAGTTGGCAATCAAACAAACGGTTTAAGTCAGTGTGGTCCATACAACGATGCGTGACTTTTAAAACGAGACTCTATTCAAGTATAACTATTAGTTAGGCTAGCCCAGATAGTTATAGAGCTCTACTATCTGATCGGAGCGATGACCACCCTGTATGCCCAGCTACACACTATATCACGGCTTTATGATAACACAGTAATAATTACTTTTCTGATACTACACCATCCATGATTTCATGGTATGAAAATAAAATGTAATTATAAACATACAGAAGCATGAGAATAATTTTTTTTTTAAGTTAATGAAACAAGAGATAAAAGCATACTCTATACGAGAAGGTTGGTGGTACATAGGAATCAAAGGCGATGGTGGTGGTGCAAAACGCAAGGGGAAAAGGCTTCTGATTGAAAAGGAAAAAATGAAATAACCCTCTGTATCAGATGGGTGGGTACCGACGGTAATGTGTTAATTAATGGAAAGAAAGTTGAAAACCTGACCTTCAGGGGAATTGTCCACATAACTTTTTAAATTTATATCTTAATTATTTAATTTATCTACACAAGCACTCAGCACGGAGGTGGAGGAGTTTAATGGTGCATGCGTGGGGTCACAAAGCCCTGACGGTTTAATGGCCGGGGGGGGGGGGGCTCGAGTCGAGCCCCGCCCACACACACCATTGTCTGGCTATTATCATAATATGATTCCATATCCTTCCCTTTAGAGGAACGGGTGCTATAGACAAGGGTTCGCCTGGCTTAATACACCTAGATCAGAAACAAAATACGTAGAGTCCAGGCCGTTAGAGTTAACCGATGAAAGAGGGAAGCTTTGATTTGGGCACGGAGTCCAATGAATCGAAGAGGTGTGTCACCTCTGCTGTACTATCACGCACCTTGTAAGAATCGGTTGCTAGAAGTAGGTTGTTGTTCAGGCGAGCGGCCATGACTGCTCAATTACGTCACCTCCAGCTTCCCTAATCATTGATGCCTTGTCACCTTCCAAATACAGCGACTCTCAATAATCCTGTACCTATCTATATAAACATTATCTCTAGCAATAGTATTTTTCACGTGTAAAGATGTGCAATCATAACCTGGCTACCTATAGTCAATGGAGTGTGACCACGAGCTAGTATAGGAAATAATTGATTACCAGTAGTGAAAACTATGCACAGTTTTTTTTTAATGTGGTAAACCATGAAAAGATAAGACTTGAGAATGAATAATTGTAATAGCATGCAGGATGTTTTTCTCAAATGATCACGTGCAGCTGTCAGTAGAAACACTTGCTATAGTTATTATTCCAAAACGCACTTTCTTATCTAATCCATTGAGGTAGAAAGCAGGAAGTAACAGTTGTAACATCGCTGTTGTTGGGCAAAGAATGGTTTTGAGTGTCTGTAGGAAGCGCTCGCTAGTTATACATGGATATAGGTGGAACATGGAGTGACCAAACAACTGATAGTGAGAGTGGATGTTCTAATCAGTAGTGTTAGTCTCTTTAGAATTGAAAGCAAGCATTATCCTTGCATGAAACATGTCATGAGCCCTTCGCCATGAATGCTCCATCACTGATGATATAGCTGTAGGTGTGCGTGTTGTGCTGATGGGCGTGTGTTATTTTTCTCTGGCAATATTATGTTTAAAAACTGAAATACATACACTAGAACTGTAGATTCATTAAAATAAATATTATAGCAATAACATTTCTGTATTGTACATGTATTGTTTTGAAAATATTAAAGTATACATTTAATTACACTAAATATTAATAATGGGATCGAGACAGCGAAAAGACACCTAGCACATATTCCAGGAAGGAGTATCAAATTTAACTCGTGCTTTTAAGATGCATGCATAAATTTTAAAAATTCAGACCACCGTAACTCCATGATGAATTTCCAGTGCGTAAGTAGAGGGCTTGAATCAGGCATTAAAACGTATCATATTACCATTTACCGGACATGCAAATCCATGCACAATCCCAACTTAAACAAGCTAGGGTATTTGAAGTGGAGCAATGACCCCAGAACAGCTGCAGTTTTCCTTTTTGGATAATCATGGAGGATTGCTGCAGTAGACTAAGATGAGAGAGACACTGAGCAGCTAGCTCTCCCCGCTGAAATGGTGGGGCTATAACACCACAAGTCTCAAAGGCCATGGAATGGATGGAGTATGATATGTTGTTACAAATCTCACTGTACAGTTTCTTCCCTCAGCAGCCTGTGGAAAAAAAAAGAATTACGTCCAGAGCCGCGTGACCCCAGTTGCCATATGCAATAGTGGCACATATCAAACCGGGCCTACACTAGTCACTTTCACTGTATGTTCTACTATCAAACAAAAACAGCCTGCAGGAGAGTGTTTTGATTCACAGCCATTGTTACAGAAGTGATAGCATCCAACTGTTTATACAAGGTGTAACAAATACTTTCTTGAGAGTACTTGACACATGCAAACTGTGCCTATATAAGTATGAGCGTGCAGTCATTCTCACACCATAGCTGCAGGATGCTGGTGAAGGCTTGGGTGGTCTGGTCCACCATTGCAGTGTTGTGCAACTGCAAGAGCATCCGATACAGTACGTTTTTTGAAAGATGTAATTTTGTAGCATCAATTATTAGATGGTGTATTAGGTGATGAAGGGATGATTGACAAAGGTAGCATCAATGATGCTAGTACAGGAGAGTGGTCAAATGGTGAGATTTAATATGGTGATGTACAAATGTAAAATGATTGCATTGTTATCCATAAATAACCTCTCATCTCTAAAATGCTATTGGTTATGTGTAAAGATGATGTAAGCAATGGAGAGGGGCTTGAAAAGGACAGTATGGATGACATCGATTTACAACTGTGGTCTAATGATGGCAGCTATGATGATGTTTCATCTGAAGGTAATTTTTAGTTGCAACTGCTTTGATCAATGCTCATGGTACCAATGGTCCCAAGAGAATTGTTGTACCCTGATTAGTAGCTCACATTGCATATACCTTCTCATAAATGGATTTAATCCTCTATGTATGCAGGTAATGAAGAGGAGCTTGAAGATGACGGTATGGATGACATTGATTCAGAGGAGCAGTCTAAGAGGGACAGTTATGGGAATGTAATGCTGGGTGTCTCATCAGGCGGTAACAGCAGCTTGCATTCTTCAGTTGGCACATAACTTTACATTACTTAATATTACCTGACTATAGCATTACTTACACCTAAAGAAGAGAGTGCTGAAGATGACCCTACAGAGGTGCTAAATAAAGATGGCTCCTCAGAAGGTATCCCTTTTTTGGTCACATGTTAGTATGTGTGTACCATCCATCAATCAATATCTTATGCCTATATAGAGGTGGTGCCAGCAAGATGGTGGCCACAGAATGGACGGCCTCAAGCATTAAGGGATTATGATTATGCACGTCAAAAGTACAATGAGTATAACATGGAAGAAGTACACGAAGGAGAGAGACAATACACTCTGGCTAGACCCTCACTACCTAGACGGCTTTACTCAAGACCATTCAATCGATGGAGACCAATGTTATGGAGAGGATTTAACCAAAGGAGACCCAGATTACCAAACTGGAGACCACACATCCGATGGAGACCCAGGTTACCAAACAGGAGACGATTCCACACCCGTCCTCCTTTACGCAAACCCAATAATCGGATACCACTTCCATCAAATCCTGCTGATCAGTTACCTGAGCCCCAGGAACCAGTAGGTACTCCCCAGGAACCAGAAGGTACTCCCCAGGAACCAATGGATCAGCCTGTGAGACCAACAGATCAACCCAAGGAACCAACAGATGAGCCCCAGGGACCAACAGATCAGCCCCAGGGACCAACAGATCAACCCAAACAAACAACAGATCAGCCGCAGGAACCAGACGTACAGCCCCCTTCATCTGAAGTTGGAGAGCCAGGAGACCAGCCCTGCCCATCTGAAGGAGACCAGTCCCCTCCGTCTGAAGTTGGAGAGCCAGGAGAACAGCCATCACCAAGTAATGGAGAACCAGGTGGAAAACAACCTGGAAAACCAGGTGGAAATAAACCTGGAAAACCAGGTGGAAATAAACCTGGAAAACCAGGCAAAAATAAGCCAGGTGGAAATAAACTAGTTAGAAATAAACCTAGAAAACCAGGTGGAAATAAACTAGTTAGAAATAAACCTAGAAAACCAGCTGGAAAATAACCAGGTGGAAAACCAAGAAGAGGAACAAGAAGAAATGGATAATGATAATACCAATGTACTTTTTAATACACACACCACTGCTTAGAAACAGAATGCAATTGTATTCATTTAAAAACACACCACCAGATGCAATTTAAAGGGGGAGATGCTATATGTAGCACGTGAAAGAACGGTTCCAGAACCATTCTAATCTCGATAATGTGAACTCGGTATTGCATGCGTATTTACCAGCAGCACACCGGAATATACTTCAAGTATAGTAGAAAAATTACTTCAACTCCACCTTTTTGGCGGTGTTTATAACTTCAACTGCGTAGCCGTACCCGCGGTGACGTCATATAAACATAAACGCGATTCATTTACACAGCAAAAAAAACGCGTCGAATCAAATTTTGATTGGCAATTGATTGATCGATGACATTCTGATACAGAATGTTGTATCAATCCTGTATCAGAATGTCATTGATCAATCAAATGCAAATCAAAATTTGATTCGACCCTCTTTTTTTTGCTGTGTTATACTTCTAATCCAACGTCAACATTGACGTAACGTTGCGCTAACGTCATATTATAATCATGTGTTAGCGCATGCCTCTTCATATATGTGTATATGGCATTTGTGCAGTGCTGCTCCAGAAAGTTGAAGGTTGAAATTAGATACTTTAACATCTCTGTATTAAAAACGTGTTTCATATATATATAATTATAATTATAATTATATATAATTATAATTATATATATAATTATATATATATATATGCCGGGTACAGCAAAACAATGAGGAATGACTAAAGGTGATTCGCCTGATAAGCGGAGTCTTGTAAAGGCTGTATTGAATCAGGTGGTACCAGAACTTTCTGTTGAAAATGGCTTCTTACTGCATTATATAAATTCCCCTGGCAGATAGTTGCAACAGAACTGTTAATTTAGTTGGAAAAGGTTTCTTCTCATCATTGACTGTTGTGTACAATCTACCCTGATCCATATTATATTGATGTATAGAGCAATAAAATAAATAAACGGAACAGTTCCAGAGAAAATGACCCTTCAGTAATAAAATGCTTTATGTTACAATTGGTACTGTACACCTTGCGTCATCGACTTCCTATATATGGAACGTTCTACGAACCTTGCGGATTTATATACATTGTGGATTTTTATACATTGATTTATCTTCCTCAGTAATAAAATGCTTTATGTTACAATTGATACTGTGTATCTTCAAACACTTTGGGTCATCGACTTCCTATATATGGAACGTTCCTTGTGGATTTATATACATTCCGAAATGTTAACACTATCGGGTTCCTATTTTTAACTGACACAACATACAGCACCATTACTATATACGTGAAAATACACTTTGGTGTGTTATTGGTATCTAAAATTTGGTGTCTTATTCATGCGGATGTTACAAGGTCCAATACCCCATAGGTTCCAAACGGCCACATCGTCGTGTAGGGAGCGTTCGAATCGCTTCAAATAGGGTACGTACTTAGAAGGGTCCTGTCGCCATTGATAAGTTCTGTTTGTTAATTTTTACTTCATCCGTTACGGAGATATAGCTGTGAAGTGCGTGCACGGTCCCCCGCTCGATTCGCACCAATGATTTAGCCACCCGCCTCCTATAGATTCATTAAAATAAATATTATAGCAATAACATATCTGTATTGTACATGTATTGTTTTGAAAATATTAAAGTATACATTTAATTACACTAAAATATTGTAATGGTAATTATGGGATCGAGACAGCGAAAAGATACCTAGCACATATTCCAGGAAGGAGCATCAAATTTAATTCGTGCTATTAAAATGCATGTATAAATTTTAAAAATTCAGACCACTGTAACTCCATGATAAATTTCCAATGCGTAAGGTGGAAGTTGTAGATGACGTTTGGTGCCTCTTAGAATATGAAATTCGAAAAAAAATGCGCTAAGGCCCCTTTCGATCCCACATAAATTACCAAATAAAAAATAATGGCCAGCGCAGGAAACAAAATTAAGTTGTTTATTGCTATTCATAATTACAATGTGTACTTACCCATCAAGCATAGCATCCAGCTGGTTACAAAGTGTAACAAATACTTCCTTGAGAGTTCTTGACACATGCAACTATGCATATATAAGCATAAGCGTGCAGTCATTCTCACACCATAGCTGCAGGATGCTGGTGAAGGCTTGGGTGGTCTGGTCTACCATTGCAGTGTTGTGCAACTGCAAGAGCATCCGATACAGTACGTTTTTTGAAAGATGTAATTGTGTAGCATCAAATAATAGATGGTGCATTAGGTAATGAAGGGATGATTGACAAAGGCAGCATTAATGATGCCAGTAGAGGAGAGTGGTCAAATGGTGAGATTTAATATGGTTATGTACAAATGTAAAATGTTTGCTTTGTTATGACCAATTACCATAAATAACCCCTCATCTCTGAAATGCTATTGGTTATGTGTAAAGATGATGTAAGCAATGGAGAGGGGCTTGAAAAGGACAATATGGATGACATCGATTTACAGCTGTGGTCTAAAGATGGCAGCTATGAGGATGCTTCATCTGAAGGTAATCTTTAGTTGCACCTGCTTTGATCAATGCCCATGGTACCAATGGACCCAAGAGAACTTATACGTTCTCTTACTCCACCCGCACCTCACTGTATGTAGAGGATGGAGAGGGACTTGAAGTGGATAATGTTGGCACTGTTGATCCAGAGGAGTCATCTCAAGTTGATGTGTTTGATAATGCATTACTGGCAGAAGGTAATTAGGATATTGTTTATCAGTAGCTCACATTGCATATACATATAGAAAATGGATTTAATCCTCTACCACTATTCAGGTAATGAAAAGGAGCTTGAAAATGACGGTATGGGTGACATTGATTCAGAGGAGCAGTCTAAGAGGGACAGTTATGAGGATGTAATGCTGGGTGTCTCGTCCGAAGGTGACCTTCAATCTCTGTGTGTGCGTGCACGTACTTTCAGCATTAGTTTCACCTAAAGGAGAGAGTGCTGAAGATGACCCTACAGAGGTGCTGGATAAAGATGGCTCCTCAGAAGGTATCCCTTTTTAGTCACAACAAATTTGTATACGTGTGTACAATTTTCATGCTTATGTATAGAGAGCATGGGGACTGCATCGAGAGGAGACCAGCGATCACCTTGCTCAAGACGATTTAATCAAAGAAGACCCTATTTACCCAATAGGAGATGTTTCAACCGATGGAGACTAAGCAGGAGACGATCTAATCGATGTAGATGCATACAACCAAACAGGAGACGGTTTAATCAATGTAGACGCGGGTTATCAAACAGGAAACGATTCGACCAATGTAGATGTAGATCCAGGTTACCAAACAGGAGGCGATGTAACCAAAGGAGATCCAGATTACCAAACAGGAGACGATGCAACCAAAGGAGATCCAGATTACCAAACAGGAGGCGATGTAACCAAAGGAGACTCAGGTTACCAAACAGGAGGCGATGCAACCAACGGAGACTCAGGTTACCATGGCGGAGACGATTCAACCCATCAAAACCCAGGTTACCCAGGAACCAGACCTCCCTTGCATCTGAACCACTGAATCCTGTTGTTCAGCTGACTGGAAGGTTGGAAGAGGTGTAGTCGGAGAATACAGATGAGTGGAAGAATTAGATTTGGATAAAACTAAAAACAAGAAATAGGACTGGTACTGTTGTATGCATTTTGTAACATTCTGCTACAAATAACGTAGTTACACTCAAAGTGTGTATATTTTATGTACATATGCTCAGTTGCTTTGAATTGATGCAATCATACTACTGTATATATCATTGTTTACATCGCATACACAACAGCAGAAAGTGGGTAATTCTTGTTGATGATAATTTTGAACCGAAAACGGTGGAGTTACCCTGCATCAGCGGATCCAGGAATTGGCCAAAGAGGGTGCTACCATTTCCTAGCTAGGAGTCTGGGGTGAAGGTACAGATTTAAATGTAATACCGAATAGAGTATACCCGGCTAGGTGATTTGTGATTTGTGATTTCCATAAACATTTTGTGCTGCTTAATGAAGAATTGAATGACTCATAGCTATGGGTTATACATTTTTATAGCATCTACCAGCCTGGAACGCTTTGTTTTGTCATTGCACTAATCACTATTTAGTGGTTACAATATATCGTGTCTTTTAGATGCAAGTGCACATCTAATGGTTTCTCCTCATTGGATGTGAACCCTGCTGTCTCTCTATCTCTCTCTCCATCATGCAAACTATCACTTGACATGTGTGATCTGTACAATGAACTCATTGAGTACAGAGGTACTTGTCTAAGGCAAAGCAGATTGACTGTTTGAGTGAATTGTTGAGCTATACAACATTTGTCAGGTTAAACTTATGTCAATGCATTTATGCATGATCCTTATATAATTCAAGTCAATGACTGTGTCTGTGCCTTGTACTAGCCTTCAAATGCAGTCATAACTACTGAGGCAACTAACATTAGAAGTGCTGTATCTTTTGTTCACCAACGTTCAGCTTGCCACTTTGAAGGGCAGCCGGTCTAAGCTGCAATTTATGCCGCACGACTTCTGTAACAACCAGATTTATTGCTACACTGAAGAGATATTTTTGCCTATCAGGAATTACGATAGTAGTTCCTATATAGGAATTGACCTGGGTCGTGAAATCATTAAAAAACGCGACCCGCGTATAACTCGCGTACCGAGAAACGGATAGTGTTGCTTTTTGTTGCTATCGAACCAAAAGGCAAAGACGGTCATTTTAATGCTTTATTTCAGTCTTCAAACTGTTTGCTTTAAGAGAACAAAAAAAGTTCGTGTTTTACCTCGTCCCCAGGCCAAATCTTTTCCGTCGTCGTCGTCGTCGTCGTCGTCGTCGTCGTCGTCGTCTTCTTCTCGGGTGAGTATAACTCGGGATAGGAATGGTTTTAAAGAGCGCAAATTATACCAATCGCTTTAGAATCTCCTGGAAGGATATCTTCAGGTATCATATATATGAATAAAGCATGAAACGGACATACGTAATCATTACGTAATGCCTAGTGTTAGCGACATTTACGTATATTTAGAATTGTGCAAACAAAATAGGAGAGCAGACGACGAGTTAGAATTCTCCCGCGTTCCTTACAGTGATCCCAAACAAAAGCGGGCGTCTGCTCGTGACGGGAATTGAAGCGGGGGGGGGGGGGGGGGGGGGGGGGGATAATGGATAAAAAATGATAATGAAAAAATAGAGGAAACAAGTAAAGAAAAACATTCTCTAACGAGAAAGTTGGTGGGATATAGGAATTGGAGGCAAAGGTGGTGTAAAAAGGAGGGGAACAAGGTTTTGAGAAAAGGGTAAATGAGACAAAAATCCTATATTTAGCACTTCTTTTCTGTTACATTTACACGTGCTAAATATAGGATTTTTGTCTCATTTACCCTTTTCTCAAAACCTTGTTCCCCTCCTTTTTACACCACCTTTGCCTCCAATTCCTATATCCCACCAACTTTCTCGTTGGAGAATGTTTTTCTTTACTTGTGTATATTTAATCTCAAGTTGACACAGGGTAGGGAAATAGTAGCGTTATAGATGTAAAAATAATACATGCAATGCTAGATAGTCTCTGTATATTATTGATGATAGTTATACGTTAGCAAACAATATTGTTAGCTTTGTATGAAGCTATTGTTAGCATTTCTGCTCTGTAGGATGGCAATATGAACGCAACCATAAGGGACCAAGCTGGAAAGAAAGGGCTTAGATATTGCATTGATTTTCATATCATAGTTAAATGCCCACATCCTTACAAGGATTTCTTCCTTCTGCTTTTTAGATTATTGCTTGTAATATATATGAATGGACCAACCATTATTATAAATTAAATTTCTAACTGTAAAATCTTCTCAATATCAGTAACAGTTATGCTCAATAAAACTAACCTACAAGAAAATGTAAGCAAGAAATCTTAAAACTATGGATTATTGCATGATGCATTCATGCAATCCATATATCTCTGATTTCAGTTGATTCATTCTAAATTTCTTATTTGTAATTGAGCTTGGAGGCAGTTGCGTTGTTCAGATGACATCTGGACAATCTTTTTTGTCTGCCTTTGTAATATAAAATTAGCCACCTAGTTCTTGTGGTTTATCATTTTTTGTTGCTGCCATAACCATGTGACCTCAATTAATATGACTGTAACAATATGGAATTAATCTCAATCTCATTACTAAAATATACTCATCCGTCTCTACCGATTAAATACACTGTCCATCGTACGCATGCAGGCGGTTAATTTAGATATAATCAATTCTGTGAGACCGTCGAGTTGGGCTTGAATCAGGCATTAAAACGTATCATAACACCATTTTTACCGGACATGCAAATCCATGCACAATCCCAACTTAAACAAGCTAGGGGGTATTTGAAGTGGAGCAATGACTCCAGAACAGCTGCAGTTTTCCTTTTTGGATAATCATGGAGGATTGCTGCAGTAGACTAAGATGAGAGAGACATTGAGCAGCTAGCTCTCCCTGAAATGGTGAGGTTATAACACCACAAGTCTCAAAGGCCATGGAATGGAAAGAGTAGGATATGCTGTTATAGATCTCATTGTACAATTTCTTTCCCTCAGCAGCCTGTGGGAAAAAATAATTATGTCCAGAGCTGCGTGACCCCAGTTGCCATATGTAATAGTGGCACATATCAAAACGGGCCTACACTAGTCACTTTCACTATATGTTCTACTATCAAACAAAAACAGCCTGCAGGAGAATGTTTTGATTCACAGCCATTGTTACAGAAGTGATAACATCCAGCTGTTTACAAAGTGTAAAAAATACTTCCTTGAGAGTTCTTGACACATGCAAACTTTGCATATATAAGTATGAGTGTGCAGTCATTCTCACACCATAGCTGCAGGATGCTGGTGAAGGCTTGGGTGGTCTGGTCCACCATTGCAGTGTTGTGCAACTGCAAGAGCATCCGATACAGTACGTTTTTTGAATTTAATTTTGTAGCATCAATTATTAGGTGGTGCATTAGGTGATGAAGGGATGATTGACAAAGGTAGCATCAATGATGCCAGAACAGGAGAGTGGTCAAATGGTGAGATTTAATATGGTGATGTACAAATGTAAAATGATTGCATTGTTATAACCAGTATCCATAAATAACCCCTCATCTCTAAAATGCTATTGGTTATATGTAAAGATGATGTAAGCAATGGAGAGGGGCTTGAAAAGGACAATATGGATGACATAGATTTACAGCTGTGGTCTAGCGATGGCAGTTATGAGGATGTTTCATCTGAAGGTAATCTTTAGTTGCACCTGCTTTGATCAATGCTCATGGTACCAATGGACCCAAGAGTTACACGTTCCCTTACTCCACCCCCACCTCACTGTATGTAGAGGATGGAGAGGAACTTGAAGTGGATAATGTTGGCAATGTTGATCCAGGGAGTCATCTCAAGTCGATGTGTTTGATGATGCATTACTGGCAGAAGGTAATTGTATTTCCATAGGGTAGTTGCTTGTACTCTGATCAGTAGCTCACATTGCATATACGTAAAAATGGATTTAATCCTCTACCACTATGCAGATACTGAAGAGGAGCTTGAAGATGACGGTGTGTATGACATTGATTCAGAGGAGCAATCTAAGAGGGACAGTTATGAGGATGTAATGCTGGATGTCTCGTCTGAAGGTGACCTTCAACCTCTGTGTGTGTATGTGCACGTACTTTCATCCTTCAGTTATAGTACATATCTTAGTACTGAAATAGTTAATACCATAGCATTACTTACACCTAAAGGAGAGAGTGCTGAAGATGACCCTACAGAGATGCTGGATAAAGATGACTCCTCAGAAGGTATCCCTTTTTCGTCACAACAAATTTGTACGTGTTTACAATAGTTTCATGCTAATGGATATAGAGAGCATGGGGACTGCATCGAGAGGAGACCAGCGATCACCTTGCTCAAGACGATTTAATCAAAGAAGACCCTGTTTACCCAACAGGAGATGTTTCAAACGATGGAGATTAAGCAGGAGACGATCTAATCGATGTAGATGCAGAATACCAAACAGGAGACAATTTAACCGATATAAACTCAGGAGACGATTTCACCGATGTAGACCAAACAGGAGACGGTTTAATCAATGTAGACGCGGGTTATCAAACAGGAAACGATTCAACCAATGTAGATGTAGATCCAGGTTACCAAACAGGAGACAATTCAACCAAAGGAGATCCAGGTTACCAAATAGGAGACGATGCAACCAAAGGAGATCCAGGTTACCAAGGAGGCGATTCAACCAACGGAGACTCAGGCTACCATGGCGGAGACGATTCAACCCATCAAAACCCAGGTTACCCAGGAACCAGACCTCCCTTGCATCTGAACCACTGAATCCTGTTGTTCAGCCACTTCAGATGACTGGAAGGTTGGAAGAGGTGTAGTCGGAGAATTTAGATGAGATGGAAGAAGCAGATTTGGATAACACTAAAAACAAGAAATAGGACTGGTACTGTTTGCGCATTTTATACTCTGCTGCAAACAACGTAGATACACTCAGAGAGTTTAGGTGCAGTATATTTTATGTACATATGCTCAGTTGCTTTGAATTAATGCACATTGTTTACATCGCATACACAACAGCAGAAAGTGGGTAATTTTTGTTGTGCTAATTTTGATCCTAAAACGGTAGAGTTACCCCGCATCAGCGGATCCAGGAATTGGCTAAAGAGGGTGCTACCATTTCCTAGCTAGGAGTCTGGGGTGAAGGTCCAGATTTAAATGTGATACCGAATAGAGTATTCCCGGCTAGGTGACTTGTGATTTGGGATTTCCATAAACATGTTGTGCTGCTTAATGAAGAATTGAATGACTCATAGCCACTTTTATAGCCTCTACCAGCCTGGAACGCTTTGGTTTGTCATTGCTATTTAGTGGTTACTACATGTATCCTGTCTTTTAGGTATGCCACAATGCAAGTGCACATATAATGGTATCTCCTCACTGTCTCTCTATCCTCTCTCTCCATCATACAAACTATCATTTGACATGTGTGATCTGTACAATGAACTCATTGAGTACAGAGGTACTGTGTCTAAGGCAAAGCAGATTGCCTGTTTGAGTGAATTGTTGAGTTATGGAACATTTGTCAGGTGACTTTATTATGTCAATGCATTTATGCATGATCCTTATATAATTCAAGTCAATGACTGTGTCTGTGCCATCGAATGCAGTCATAACTACTGAGGCAACTAACATTAGAAGTGCTGTATCTTTTGTTCATCAACGTTCAGCAGCTTGCCGCTTTGAAGGGCAGCCAGACTAAGCTGCAGTTTATACACGACTTCAGTAACAACCAGATTTATTGCTACAAGAGATTTTTTTGCCTATGTATATTCAATCTCAAGTTGACACAGGGTAGGGAAATAGTAGTGTTATAGATGTAAAAATAATATATGCAATGCTAGATAGTCTCTGTATATTATTGTTGATAATTATACGCTAGCAAACAATATTGTTAGCTTTTGCATGAAGTCATTGTTAGCATTTCTGCTCTGTAGAATGGCAATATGAACGCAACCATAAGGGACCAAGCTGGAAAGAAAGGGCTTAGATATCGCATTGATTTTCATATCATAGTTAAATGCCCTTATCCTTACAAGGATTTCTTCCTTCTGCTTTTTAGATTATTGCTTGTAATATATCTGAATGGACCAACCATTATTATGTATAAAACTTCTATCTGTAAAATCTTCTCAATATCAGTAACAGTTATGCACAATAACTAACCTACAAGAAAATGTAAGCAAGAAATCTTAAAACTATGGATTATTGATGCATTCATGCAATCCATATATCTCTGATGTGGCTGAAGTTCCAGTTCCTACTTCCATCTGCTCCCTCCTTCGGGGTATAATAAATCTCCTCGCCTCTGGACAAGCCCCAGCTGCAATTTCCCAGTACATGGCCGGGGGCAGCTTAGTTGCTTTAAGGAAAGGTACACAGGACATCAGGCCCATCGCAGTGGGTGAATCACTTCGCCGACTCACCAGCAAATGTCTATGCAGTTTGATTAAGGAAGATGCTTCTGCTTTCTTTCAACCTTTTCAGTTTGGTGTTGCTCTCCCCCAAGGATGTGAGAAGGTAATCCATGGCCTCAGACGTTGTCTTGATAATCATTGGCACGACCCTGAATTTGTCTGCTTGAAGGTTGATATGAAAAATGCCTTCAACCTAGTGTCTCGCCAGTCCCTCCTTGACCAATGCACCCTACATTTTCCCCTTCTCCTCCCATGGACAACATGGTGTTATGGCCAACACCCTTTCCTGTGGCATTCTTTGGGAGCTTTGACTTCTGAGGCTGGTGTGCAGCAAGGGGATCCCCTAGGCCCCTTCTACTTTGCCTTGGTCCTGCACCATCTGGTCCTTTCCATCTCCAAGGAGGAAAGTTGCCAAGACTTACTTTTCAATGCATGGTACCTGGATGATGGGGTGGTGGCCGGCCCATCTACCTCTGTCCAGCATGTTGTATGTCTACTTCAAGATTTAGGTCCCTCATTGGGGCTCCATCTAAATCCATCTAAATGTGAGCTTTTTGGCCAAGGTGACCTCAGTGTATTCCCTTCTCAGATGAACAAATCTTGTACTCCCAATCTTATCATCCTTGGAGCCCCCATAGGGGATGTTGCATTTTGTTCATCATTTATTGCCTCTCAACGTGCTGCTGCCTCCATTTTGCTATCCTCCCTGGTTAAGCTCGGGTCATGTGATCCTCAGATTGCTCTCATTCTACTACGCATGTGTGGTGGATTTACCAAATTGGTCCATATTGCACGTTCCACTCCCCCATCCCTGGCATTGGATGAGTTGCATGCCTTTGATGAGCAGGTTAGGTGCACCTTCACAGAGTGCCAAGCTATTGACACTACTGACAGTTCTTGGATGCAGGCCCAGTTGAGCTTAAGCAGAGGTGGCCTGGGGCTTCGTTCACTAGCTCATCACTCTAATGCAGCCTTTATCGCCTCCATCAGTACTGCAGGCCTTGCCTCACCATCAGATAATTTCCTGGCTGATGCGGTCAATTCCTACAATAGGTGTGTTCCCCCTGAGAATGCAATTAATATTAACAGTCTTGCATCTTCTCCTTGCCGACAACACACTCTATCAGCTGCATTAGAAAACATTCAATTTAACTCTCTTCTATCCCAGAGCTCTGTGGCTGACAAGGCTCGTCTCCTATCTATCTCCTCTCCCCATGCCTCTGCTTGGCTCTCTGTAGTACCATCTCCAGGCCTGGGTCTAAGCTTAGACCCCAACGAGCACCAAATGGCCATCAAGTGGTGGCTGGGGCTAAACACCTCACCTGGCTCACCTCCCTGTGCATTGTGTCCAGAACATCCCTTGGATCCCCTAGGTCACCATGCAATAACATGTAAGAGAGGTGGTGATGCTGTATCCAGGCACAACAAGCTCAGGGATGTAGTGCTTCAAACCTGCCATCATGCCTGCATCAGCGCGAAGGCAGAGGCCGGTAGTGGACTAGGACATGAGCTTCGGAACACACGCCCTGCTGACATCCTAGCTTCCAATTGGCTCTGTGGCAAGCCTGCTGCCTTTGACCTTACTGTGGTGTCTCCGCTTAACCCTACTCTTATCTCTGAAGCGGGTCGCACAGCAGGGTCAGCAGCGGTTGCTGCTGAGCTAAGGAAGCACTCTGCCAATGATGCCAAGTGTTCCGAGCTAGGGTGGACATGTATTTCCCTTGTGGCCGAGTCATATGGAGCCTGGGGCAACGAAGCGATGCAAGCTTTTTCACGGCTTGCATCATACCTTGCCACAAGGACCAACTCCCCCAAGTCCAAGGTTGTCTGCAGCTTGTATGGCCGCCTTAATTTGACTCTTGTGCGAGCCAATGCCCGAGCCCTCCTCTTACGATGTGGCTGTTCCCTTCAGGAGGGGGATAGTTCCTCATTGTCACTTTCATAGCCAGTGTGTCTCAGTGTGTCTGGATATGTATGTATGTATTAATAATAGCATTCGTTATTTAGTGCATTTATTCTGATTAGTGTATTCTGCTGCATCTTGTATTCCTGTTCATGTATTTCAGTTGATTCATTCTAAATTTCTTATTTGTAATTGAGCTTGGAGGCAGTTGCGTTGTTCAGATGACATCTGGACAATCTTTTTTGTCTGCCTTTATATTATATAATTTGCCACCTAGTTCTTGTGGTTTTTTCATTCATTCGCCATAAAATGCGATACGTGACATCAATGTCTATACAGTACCGGCTCGCACATTGCGACAATTTGCATATTCCACATTGGGAACATATGCCCCATTCATAGTGATGTTAGGCTAGGGTTTGTGTTCGTAGCAATCGCTACAACCCACAACTAGTGATTTCACTTGGTGATGGAATCTCATTAGAAGGTGATTTATGTCAACTATACCCCTGTTGATCCTCCCAGCAGTTATTGTGACGGCGTGCAAACGCGCCTTACCTTCACATACCCTTTGGCTGGAATGAAAACAAACTTACCTGTACACACCTCACCCTTATATGTAAGGACTGGCTCTAGATGGGCAGCTGATGACAGATAGGCAGGTTGCATATTAATGCCAGCTCCAACACCACGACTGTTATTGTGAGACAGACAACCAACACAGGTAACATGATCGGGATGAATGGATCAGCACATAAACCACCTACATATGCATGCGTGTGCACATAAGGTATGTGCAGCTTGTGCAAGTGCCAGCCTGCATACAATATGATGTGGCCTCCTGCGTTACAACACAATACAAACTGTGTCAACAGTACCTTACCAAGAATCATGTTCTACAAGCTACTCAGATGCCAATCCCCAGCTGAGGATGCACATCTCCTTTAAATGATTTACCCTGTACCACCAAACCAATCACAGTTACTAGCCATATTAGCACCAATTGCTATGAATCTGAAGAAGCTCAAGGTCACCTGGACAAACAAAGCATACGTTTAATTAAATTAAAAAACAATG
This sequence comes from Eunapius fragilis, assembly GCA_963681505.1. Classification (NCBI taxonomy): domain Eukaryota; kingdom Metazoa; phylum Porifera; class Demospongiae; order Spongillida; family Spongillidae; genus Eunapius; species Eunapius fragilis. Next base: position 2,579,026 of record OY811983.1, on the reverse strand, counting down.
AAACACCTCAGGTTAAAAGGACCAGTGTAGGTATAGATCAATAAGGATGTACATGGAATATCAGACTCACTGTAAGGTTCAGAATGTCTAAATTTGGTGCATTAAGATAGGAGGAGTGCAGTTCATCCTAATTCCACCATACCACACGATAACTCGTCATGTTTTGGCAATGAGCACATGCACCATTTTCAGCTGTGCAAAGGTGAAAAGCATGACAGTAGAAAGAGGAATAGTGTGTGGAATAATGACCTTTTTTATGCTCATGCATTTGGTGCATGTCAATGGATGTGATGGTGATTTGGTCTGACAAATGTGTATGGTTTCATACAACTTTAGCTGCAGCATTACATGTACATGTCAAAAATGGGACATCAGAAAATATTTTGGACAGCTTTGCCAACCATTCATGCAGATAACACCGATCAATTGCATTTAGGTCTCTGCTTTTTATTCGCAGATGGATGTTGCACTTTAACAAATGCTGTAGATGAGGCTGGTTGCCACTGCTAATGCTGCTTCTTTGTACGTGCAGGAACCCAAAAACACTTGTGCATAGGTCTATATTAACATCAACTAATCTAAAACAGTTCAGTACGTGCTCAGACATTTAGCCATGTGCAAAAAAGTATTTTGTACATATGCATGACATTCAAATGTTATAAGCCACGAGGGCTTTGCTTACTTACCCCAATCATACCCTTACCACCTTCAGTGCCTTATGTGCACACGCATGCATATGTAGGTGGTCTACGTGCTGATCCATACATCTCTATATGCCACTTGTGTTGTCCGTCTCACACTAACAGTCGTGGTGTTGGAGCTGGCATTAATATGCAACCTGTCTATCTGTCATCAGCTGTCCACCTAGAGCCAGTCCTTACATATAAAGGTGAGGTGTGTACAGGTAAGTTTGTTTTCCTTCCAGCCAAAGGGTATGTGAAGGTAAGGCGCGTTTGCATGCCGTCACAATAACTGCTGGGAGGATCAACAGGGGTATAGTTGACATAAACCACCTTCTAATGAGATTCCATCACCAAGTGAAATCATTAGGGGTGGGTTGTAGCGGGATTGCTACGAACACAAACACCTAGCCTAACTGTATCACTATGAATGGGGCATACAGTATCCCTACCCCTTTGGCTCCACAGAAAACAAACTACCTGTACAGTACCCGTACGTACCTGTACAGTACTGTGTATCATGCAACAATTTTGATGGATATGGTTGACAAATGTGTACGGTACCATACAAATTGTAGCTGCAGCATTACATCCCAACACAACGTCCGTCGTGCAGCCCCTCGATCAGGATATCATCGCTTGCTCGCAAGTGGCGAGCGAAGCTTGTGTCGTGGCTGCATGAAGAAGGCGGGGCAGGGGCGGGACAAGCAGGGCAGCTGGCTTCTCCAGATGTGAAGCAGGCTATGTTGTGGGCACGGGATGCATTGAGAGGCATTCCTGATGAGGTAATTAAGAACTGCTGGTGAAAGGCCGGTATCGATCCTCCCCTTCGAGGTGAACCAGAGGTACATCGAGGACTAGGAGAAGGTCAGTAAAGGCGATACTCATGTGCAGAAGGCAGCAGATCATCTTGCTGATCTTTTTGGAAAGCTGAGCATAGTCTTCTCTGAATCTGAGGAGGAGGCTGTACGTGAGTTTGATTCTGCGTGCTAACAGAGGAGGAGATGGATGCACTGGGTGCGTTGGCTCCGGTGGTACAGGCTGATTGTGAGACTGATGATTATGATGCTTTCGTGAAGGCGGTGTTTTGACAAGATTGAGGCTGAGCAGCGTGTGGAGGAGGAGAACTCAGAGTGTGATTCTGATGTAGAGGTAGTGAACAAGCTTGCTGTTATTTTGTTGAATCAGGCTCGCGAGAAGATGAGGGAGCTCATGGTGTTACTTGAGTCTCGCATTGACTTCAGACAAAACCAAGCTCATAAGGAGCATTGAGTTGCTTGGCAAGGTTCAGGACCAGCTCAGACTAAAAACAGATTTGGTTGCTAATGAAGTCCACTTAATTCCCGAGTGTTTGCTGTGCCCCTACCCTCTTACCTCATATTGACCTGGTGTACTCCGTTAATATCTGCTGGGAGGATCAACAGGGGCATAGTTGACATAAACCACCTTCTAATAAGATTCCTTCACAAGGTGAACTCATAAGTGGGTTGAGGCCATCGCTAGGAACACAAAACCTTCCCACATGCACTCTACCCTCATATCAACCCCCATGGTATTAGGGGGGTTGATATAAGGGTAGGGATACTGTATGTTCCCAATGTGGGATTCCAAATTGTCGCAATGTGCGAGCCGCTACTGTACTATGATCAAGGACCGCAACCATTGTAGAATGTATCAGTTTGTGTGCCGCTTTTTGTAGCTGCCATAACTATGTGACCTCAATTAACATGAATTTAACTATATGGAATTAATCTCAATTCATTACTCTACCGATTAAATACACTGTCCATCGTACGCATGCGAATGTGAGGTGGTCAATTTAGATATAGAGACGGTCGAGTTGGGCTTGAATCAGGCATTAAAACATATCATAACACCTTTACCGGACATGCAAATCCATGCACAATCCCAACTTAAACAAGCTAGGGTATTTGAAGTGGGGCAATAACCCCACTAGAACAGCTGCAGTTCTCCTTTTTGGATAATCATGGAGGATTGCTGCAGTAGACTAAGATGAGAGAGACACTGAGCAGCTAGCTCTCCCTGAAATGGTGAGGCTATAACACCAGAAGTCTCAAAGCCCATGGAATGGAAAGAATAGGATATGTTCTTATAGATCTCATGCACTGTACGGTTTCTTTCCCTCAGCAGCCTGTGGAAAAAAAAAAAAAAAGAATTATGTCCAGAGCCGCATGACCCCAGTTGCCAAATGTAATAGTGGCACATATCAAACCGGGCCTACACTAGTAGGTGTTTGTGTTCGTAGCAATCACTACAACCCACCACTAATGGTGATGGGATCTCATTAGAAGGTGGTTTATGTAAACTATACCCCTGTTGATCCTCCCAGCAGTTATTGTGACAGCATGCAAACGTGCACATACCCTTTGGCTGGAATGAAAACAAACTTACCTGTACACACCTCACCGTTATATGTAAGGAGTGGCTCGATAGGCAGGTTGCATATTAATGCCAGCTCCAACACCACGACTGTTAGTGTGAGACAGACAACACAAGTAACATGATCGAGATGAATGGATCAGCACATAAACCACCTACATATGCATGCATGTGCACATAAGGTATGTGCATCTTGTGCAAGTGCCAGCCTGTGTACAATATGATGTGGCCTCCTGTGTTACAACACAATACAAACTGTGTCAACAGTACCTTACCAAGAATCATGTTTTACACGGATGCCTATCCCCAGCTGAGGATGCACATGTCCTTTAAATGATTTACCCTGTACCACCAAACCAATCACAGTTACTAGCCATAGGAGCACCAATTGCTATGAATCTGAAGAAGCTCAAGGCCACCTCGACAAACAAAGCATAAGAACAATGAAACACCTCAGGTTAAAAGGACCAGTGTAGGTATAGATCGATAAGGATGTACATGGAATATCAGACTCGCTGTAAGGTTCAGAATGTCTAAATTTGGTGCATTAAGATAGGAGGAGTGCAGTTCATCCTAATTCCACCATACCACACGATAACTCATCATTTTTGGCAATGAGCACACCCTTTTCAGCTGTGCGAAGGTGAAAAGCATGACAGACAAAAGAGGTATAGTGTGTGGAATGATGACCTTTTTTATGATCATGCATTTGGTGCATGTCAATGGATATGATGGTGATTTGGTCTGACAAATGTCTATGGTTTCATACAACGTGTAGTTGCAGCATTACATGCACATGTCAAAAATGGGACATCAGAAAATATTTTGGATAGCTTTGCCAACCATTCATGCAGATAACACCGATCAATTGCATTTAGGTCTCTGCTTTTTATTCGCAGATGGATGTTGCACTTTGACAAATGCTGTATATGAGGCTGGTTGCCACTGGGATTTAAGCTAATGCTGCTTCTTTGTAAGTGTAGGAACCCAAAAACACTTGTGCATAGCTCTATATTAACATCAACTAATCTAAAACAGTTCAGTACGTGCTCAGACATTTAGCCATGTGCAAAAAAGTATTTTGTACATATGCATGACATTCAAATGTTATAAGCCACGAGGGCTTTGCTTACTTACCCCAATCATACCCTTACCACCTTCAGTGCCTTATGTGCACACGCATGCATATGTAGGTGGTCTACGTGCTGATCGATTCATCTCGATCATGCCACTTGTGTTGTCTGTCTCACACTAACAGTTGTGGTGTTGGGGCTGGCATTAATATGCAACCTGTCGATCTGTCATCAGCTGCATGCCCATCTAGAGCCAGTCCTTACATATAAAGGTGAGGTGTGTACAGGTAAGTTTGTTTTCATTCCAGCCAAAGGGTATGTGAAGGTAAGGCGTGTTTGCATGCCGTCACAGTAACTGCTGTGAGGATCAACAGGGGTATAGTTGACATAAACCACCTTCTATGAGATTCCATTACCAAGTGAAATCATTAGTGGTGGGTTGTAGCGATTGCTACGAACACAAACACCTAGGCTAACCTAACATCACTATGAATGGGGCATATTTTCCCAATGTGGGATTGCAAATTGTCGCAATGTGCGAGCCGCTACTGTACTTTGATCAAGGACCGCAACCATTGTAGAATGTATCAGTTTGTGTGTCGCTTTTTGTAACTGCCATAACCATGTGACCTCAATTAATATGAATGTAACGATATCTCAATCCCATTACTAAAATATACTCTACCGATTAAATACACTGTCCATTGTACACATGCTTATATGAGGTGGTTAATTTAGATACTATCAATTCTAAGAGACGGTCGAGTTGGGCTTGAATCAGCCATTAAAACACCATTTACCGGACATGCAAATCCATGCACAATCCCAACTTCAAAAAGCTAGGCTATTTGAAGTGGGGCAGTGACCTCACTAGAACTGCTGCAGTTCTCCTTTTTGGATAATCATGGAGGATTGCTGCTATAGATTAAGATGAGAGAGACACTGAGCAGCTAGCTCTCCCTGAAATGGTGGGGCTATAATACCAGAAGTCTCAAAGCCCATGGAATGGGAAGAGTATGATATGCTGTTATAGATCTAACTGTACAGTTTCTTTCCCTCAGCAGCCTGTGGGGGAAAAAAAAAGAATTATGTCCAGAGCAGCGTGACCCCAGTTGCCATATGTAATAGTGGCACATATCAAAACGGGCCTACACTAGTCACTTTCACTGTATGTTCTACTATCAAACAAAAAAAGCCTGCAGGAGAATGTTTTGATTCACAGCCATTGTTACAGAAGTGATAGCATCCAGCTGTTTACAAAGTGTAAAAAATACTTCCTTGAGAGTACTTGACACATGCAAACTGTGCCTATATAAGTATGAGCGTGCAGCCATTCTCACACCATAGTTGCAGGATGCTGGTGAAGGCTTGGGTGGTCTGGTCCACCATTGCAGTGTTGTGCAACTGCAAGAGCATCCGATACAGTACGTTTTTTTGAATTTAATTTTGTAGCATCGCACATATGAGGTGATGCATTAGGTGATGAAGGGATGATTGACAAAGGCAGCATCAATGATGTCAGTACAGGAGAGTGGTCAAATGGCGAGATTTAATATGGGGATGTACAAATATAAAATATTGCATTGTTATAACCAGTGTCCATAAATAACCTCTCATCTCTAAAATGCTATTGGTTATGTGTAAAGATGATGTAAGCAATGGAGAGGGGCTTGAAAAGGACAATATGGATGACATCGATTTACAGCTGTGGTCTAATGATGGCAGCTATGAGGATGTTTCATCTGAAGGTAATCTTTACTTGCACCTGCTTTGATCAATGCCCATGGTACCAATGGACCCAAGAGAACTTATACGTTCCCTTACTCCACCCCCACCTCACTGTATGTAGAAGATGGAAAGGAACTTGAAGTGGATAATGATGGCAATGTTGATCCAGAGGAGTCATCTCAAGTCGATGTGTTTGATGATGCATTACTGGCAGAAGGTGATGGCATTACTATAGGGTAGTTGCTTGTACTCTGATCTGTAGCTCACATTGCATATACGCTCTCAAAAATGGATTTAAACCTCTACCACTATGCAGGTAATGAAGAGGAGCTTGAAGATGACAGTATGGATGACATTGATTCAGAGGAGCAGACTAAGAGGGACAGTTATGGGGATGTAATGCTGGGTGTCTCGTCTGAAGGTGACCTTCAATCTCTGTGTGTGTGCACGTACTTTTCATCCTTCAGTTGTAGTACATATCTTAGTACTGAAATAGTTAATACCATAGCATTACTTACACCTAAAGGAGTGAGTGCTGAAGATGACCCTACAGAGATGCTGGATAAAGATGACTCCTCAGAAGGTATCCCTTTTTGGTCACAACAAATTTGTACGTGTTTACAATAGTTTCATGCTTATGTATATAGAGAGCATGGGGACTGCATCGAGAGGAGACCAGCGATCACCTTGCTCAAGACGATTTAATCAAAGAAGACCCTGTTTACCCAATAGGAGATGTTTCAACCGAGGGAGACTAAGCAGGAGACGATCTAATCGATGTAGATGCAGAATACCAAACAGGAGACAATTTAACCGATATAAACTCAGGAGACGATTTAACCGATGTAGACCAAACAGGAGACGATTTAATCAATGTAGACGCGGGATATCAAACAGGAAACGATTCAACCAATGTAGATGTAGATCCAGGTTACCAAACAGGAGACAATTCAACCAAAGGGGATCCAGGTTACCAAATAGGAGACGATGCAACCAAAGGAGATCCAGGTTACCAAACAGGAGGCGATTCAACCAATCGAGACTCAGGCTACCATGGCGGAGACGATTCAACCCATCGAAACTTAGGTTACCCAGGAACCAGACCTCCCTTGCATCTGAACCACTGAATCCTATTGTTCAGCCACTTCAGCTGACTGGAAGGTTGGATAAGGTGTAGTCGGAGAAATTAGATGAGATGGAAGAAGCAGACTTGGATAAAACTAAAAACAAGAAATAGGACTGGTACTGTTTGTGTATTTTATACTCTGCTGCAAACAACGTAGTTGCACTCAGAGAGTGTAGGTGCAGTATATTTTATGTACATATGCTCAGTTGCAATGCACATTGTTTACATCGCATATACAAAACAGCAGAAAGTGGGAAATTTTTGTTGTGCTAATTTTGAACCTAAAACGGTGGAGTTACCCCGCATCAGCGGATCCAGGAATTGGCTAAAGAGGGTGCTACCAATTCCTAGATAGGAGTCTGGGGTGAAGGTCCAGATTTAAATGCGATACAGAATAGAGTATTCCCGGCTAGGTGATTTGTGATTTGTGATTTCCATAAACATTTTGTGCTGCTTAATGAATAATTGAATGACTCATAGCTATGGGTTACACACTTTTATAGCCTCCACCTGCCTGGAACGCTTTGTTTTTTTTTATTGCACTAATCACTATTTAGTGGTTACTATATGTACCGTGTCTTTTTAGGTATGCCACAACGCAAGTGCACATCTAATGGTTTCTCCTCATTGGATGTGAACCCTACTGTCTCTCTATCCTCTCTCTCCATCATGCAAACTATCATTGACATGTGTGATCTGTAAAATGAACTCATTGAGTACTGTGTCTAAGGCAAAGCAGATTGCCTGTTTGAGTGAATTGTTGAGCTATGCAACATTTGTCAGGTTAAATGTTTGACTTTATTATGTCAATGCATTTATGCATGATCCTTATATAATTCAAGTCAATGACTGTGTCTGTGACATCGAATGCAGTCATAACTACTGAGGCAACTAACATTAGAAATGCTGTATCTTTTGTTCATCGACGTTCAGCAGCTTGCCACTTTGAAGGGCAGCCGGTCTAAGCTGCAATTTATACACGACTTCAGTAACAACCAGATTTATTGCTACAAGAGAATTTTTTGCCTATGTATATTCAATCTCAAGTTGACACAGGGTAGGGAAATAGTAGTGTTACAGATGCAAAAATAATATATGCAATACTAGGTAGTCTCTGTATATTATTGTTGATAATTATACGTTAGCAAACAATATTGTTAGCTTTTGCATGAAGTCATTGTTAGCCTTTCTGCTCTGTAGGATGGCAATATGAACGCAACCATAAGGGACCAAGCTGGAAAGAAAGGGCTTAGATATCACATTGATTTTCATATCATAGTTAAATGCCCTTATCCTTACAAGGATTTTTTCCTTCTGCTTTTTAGATTATTGCTTGTAATATATTTGAATGGACCAACCATTATTATACATAAAACTTCTATCGGTAAAATCTTCTCAATATCAGTAACAGTTATGCTCAATAACTAACCTACAAGAAAATGTAAGCAAGAAATCTTAAAACTATGGATTATTGATGCATTCATGCAATCCATATATCTCTGATTTCAGTTTATTCATTCTAAATTTCTTATTTGTAATTGAGCTTGGAGGCAGTTGCGTTGTTCAGATGACATCTGGACAATCCTTTTCCTTTATAATATAAAATTAGCCACCTAGTTCTTGTGGTTTATCATTTATTCGCCATAAAATGCGATGCGTGTCATCAATGTCTATACAGTAGCGGCTCGCATATTGCGACAATTTGCATATCCACACATTGGGAAAATATGCCCCATTCATAGTGATGTTAGGCTAGGTGTTTGTGTTCGTAGCAATCGCTACAACCCACCACTGATGGAATCTCATTAGAATGTGGTTTATGTCAACTATACCCCTGTTGATCCTCCCAGCAGTTATTGTGACGGCATGCAAACGCGCCATACCTTCACATACCCTTTGGCTGGAATGAAAACAAACTTACCTGTACACACCTCACCCTTGTATGTAAGGACTGGCTCTAGATGGGCAGCTGATGACAGATAGGCAGGTTGCATATTAATGCCAGCTCCAACACCTTAACTGTTAGTGTGAAACAGACAACACAAGTGGCATGATCGAGATGCATCAATCAGAACGTAGACAACCTACATATGCATGCATGTGCACATAAGGTATGTGCATCTTGTGCAAGTGCCAGCCTGCGTACAATATGATGTGGCCTGCGTTACAGCACAATACAAACGGTGTCAATAGTACCTTACCAAGAATCATGTTCTACAAGCTACTCAGATGCATATCCCCAGCTGAGGATGCACATGTCCTTTAAATCATTTACCCTGTACCACCAAACCAATCACAGTTACTAGCCATAGGAACACCAATTGCTATGAATCTGAAGAAGCTTAAGGCCGCCTGGACAAACAAAGCATACGTTTAATTTTTAAAAAACAATGAAACACCTCAGGTTAAAAGGACCAGTGTAGGTATAGATCGATAAGGATGTACATGGAATATCAGACTCGCTGTATAAAGTTCAGAATGTCTAAATTTGGTGCATTAAGATAGGAGGAGTGCAGTTCATCCTAATTCCACCATACCACACAATAACTCATCATTTTTTGGCAATGAGCACACCATTTTCAGCTGTGCGAAGGTGAAAAGCATGACAGAAGAAAGAGGTATAGTGTGTGAAATGATGACCTTTTTTATGCTCATGCATTTGGTGCATGTTAATGGATATGATGGTGATTTGGTCTGACAAATGTGTATGGTTTCATACAACTTGTAGCTGCAGCATTACATGTACATGTCAAAAATGGGACATCAGAAAATATTTTGGACAGCTTTGCCAACCATTCATGCAGATAACACCGATCAATTGCGTTTAGGTCTCTGCTTTTTATTTCACAGATGGATGTTGCACTTTGACAAATGCTGAAGATGAGGCTGGTTGCCACTGGGATTTAAGCTAATGCTGCTTCTTTGTACGTGTAGGAACCCAACAACACTTGTGCATAGCTCTATATTAACATCAACTAATCTAAAACAGTTCAGTACGTGCTCAGACATTTAGCCATGTGCAAAAAAGTATTTTGTACATATGCATGACATTCAAATGTTATAAGCCACGAGGGCTTTGCTTACTTACCCCAACCATGCCCTTACCACCTTCAGTGCCTTATGTGCACACGCATGCATATGTAGGTGGTCTACGCGCTGATCGATTCATCTCGATCATGCCACTTGTGTTGTCTGTCTCACACTAGCAGTCGTGGTGTTGGAGCTGGCATTAATATGCAACCTGTCTATCTGTCATCAGCTGCCCATCTAGAGCCAGTCCTTACATATAAGGGTGAGGTGTGTACAGGTAAGTTTGTTTTCATTCCAGCCAAAGGGTATGTGAAGGTAAGGCGCGTTTGCATCCGTCACAATAACTGCTGGGAGGATCAACAGGGGTATAGTTGACATAAACCACCTTCTAATGAGATTCCATCACCAAGTGAAATCATTAGTGGTGGGTTGCAGCGATTGCTACGAACACAAACACCTAGCCTAACATCACTATGAATGGGGCATATTTTCCCAATGTGGGATTGCAAATTGTCGCAATGTGCGAGCCGCTACTGTACTTTGATCAAGGACCGCAACCATTGTAGAATGTATCAGTTTGTGTGTCGCTTTTTGTAATTGCCATAACCATGTGACCTCAATTAATATGAATGTAACGATATCTCAATCTCATTACTAAAATATACTCTACCGATTAAACACACTGTCCATTGTACGCATGCATATATGAGGTGGTAAATTTAGATATAATCAATTCTAAGAGACGGTCGAGTTGGGCTTGAATCAGGCATTAAAACGTATCATAACACCATTTACCGGACATGCAAATCCATGCACAATCCCAACTTCAGCAATCTAGGCTATTTGAAGTGGGGCAGTGACCCCACTAGAACAGCTGCGGTTCTCCTTTTTGGATAATCATGGAGGATTGCTGCAGTAGACTAAGATGAGAGAGGCACTGAGCAGCTAGCTCTCCCTGAAATGGTGAGGCTATAACACCAAAAGTCTCAAAGGCCATGGAATGGAAAGAGTATGATATGTTGTTATAGATCTCACTGTATACTTTCTTTCCCTCAGCAGCCTGTGAAAAAATATTATGTCCAGGGCCGCATTACCCCAGTTGCCATATGTAATAGTGGTACATATCAAACCTACACTAGTCACTATCACTGTATGTTCTACTATCAAACAAAAACAGCCTGCAGGAGAATGTTTAGATTCACAGCCATGTTTACAGAAGCGATAGCATCCAGCTGTTTACAAATTGTAACAAATACGTCCTTGAGAGTACTTGACACATGCAAACTGTGCCTATATAAGTATGAGCGTGCAGTCATTCTCACACCATAGTTGCAAGATGCTGGTGGCTTGGGTGGTCTGGTCCACCATTGCAGTGTTGTGCAACTGCAAGAGCATCCGATGCAGTACGTTTTTTGGATTTAATTTCGTAGCATCAAATATTAGATGGTGTATTAGGTAATGAAGGGATGATTGACAAAGGTAGCATCAATGATGCCAGAACAGGAGAGTGGTCAAATGGTGAGATTTAATATGGTGATGTACAAATGTAAAATGATTGCATTGTAATCCATAAATAACCTCTCATCTCTAAAATGCTATTGGTAATGTGTAAAGATGATGTAAGCAATGGAAAGGGGCTTGAAAAGGACAGTATGGATGATATTAATTTACAGCTGTGGTCTCATGATGGCAGCTATGATGATACAGTTTCATCTGAAGGTAATCTTTTGTTGCACCTGCTTTGATCAATGCTCATGGTACCAATGGACCCAAGAGAACTTATACGTTCTCTTACTCCACCCCCACCTCACTGTATGTAGAGGATGGAGAGGGACTTGAAGTGGATAATGTTGGCAATGTTGATCCAGAGGAGTCATCTCAAGTTGATGTGTTTGATGATGCATTGCTGGCAGAAGGTGATAGCATATCTATAGGGTAACCCTGATCAGTAGCTCACATTGTTGTACCATGATCAGTAGCTCACATTGTTGTACCACGATCAGTAGCTCACATTGTTGTACCATGATCAGTAGCTCACATTGTTGTACCATGATCAGTAGCTCACATTGTTGTACCCTGATCAGTAGCTCACATTGTTGTACCATGATCAGTAGCTCACATTGTTGTACCATGATCAGTAGCTCACATTGTTGTACCATGATCAATAGCTCACATTATTGTACCCTGATCAGTAGCTCACATTGTTGTACCATGATCAGTAGCTCACATTGTTGTACCCTGATCAGTAGCTCACATTGTTGTACCATGATCAGTAGCTCACATTATTGTACCATGATCAGTAGCTCATATTGTTGTACCATGATCAATAGCTCACATTATTGTACCCTGATCAGTAGCTCACATTGTTGTACCGTGATCAGTAGCTCACATCGCATATACACATAAAATACCTTCTCACAAATGGATTTAATCCTATGTATGCAGGAAATGAAGAGGAGCTTGAAGATGACGGTGTGGATGACATTGATTCAGAGGAGCAGTCTATAAGGGACAGTTATGGGGATGTAATGCTGGGTGTCTCATCAGGCGGTAACAGCAGCTTGCATTCTTCAGTTGGCACATAACTTTACATTACTTAATATTACCTTACCATAGCATTAATTACACCTAAAGAAGAAAGCACTGAAGCTGACTCTAAGGAAGTGCTAAATAAAGATGGCTCCTCACAAGGTATCCCGTGTTTGGTCACATGTTAGTACGTGTGTACCATCCATCACTCAATAAATAGAGGTGGTGCCAGCAAGATGGTGGCCACAGAATGGACGGCCTCAAGCAATAAGGGATTATGATTATGCACGTCAAAAGTACAATGAGTATAACATGGAAGAAGTACACGAAGGAGAGAGACAATACACTCTGGCTAGACCCTCACGACCTAGACGGCTTTACTCAAGACCATTCAATCGATGGAGACCAATGTTATGGATAGGATTTAACCAAAGGAGACCCAGATTACCAAACTGGAGACCACACATCCGATGGAGACCCAGGTTACCAAACAGGAGACAATTCCACACCCGTCCTCCATTTTGCAGCCCAATAATCGGACACCACTTCCATCAAATCCTACTGATCAGTTACCTGAGCCCCAGGAACCAACGAATCAGCCTGTGAGACCAACAGATCAACTCAAGGAACCAACAGATCAGCCCCAGGGACCAACAGATCAACCCAAGGAACCAACAGATCAGCCCCAGGGACCAACAGATCAACCCCAGGGGCCAACAGGTCAGCCCCAGGGACCAACAGATCAGCCCCAGGGACCAACAGATCAACCCAAACGAACAACGGATCAGCCACAGGAACCAGACGTACAACCCCCTTCATCTGAAGTTGGAGAGCCAGGAGATCAGCCCCGCCCATCTAAAAGAGACCAGTTCCCTCCGTCTGAAGTTGGAGAGCCAGGAGAACAGCCATCACCAAGCAATGGAGAACCAGGTGGAAAAAAACCTGGAAAACTAGGTGGAAAAAAGCCTCGAAAACCAGATGGAAATAAACCTCGAAAACCAGGTGGAAAAAAGCTTCAAAAACCAGGTGGAAAAAAGCTTCGAAAACCAGGTGGAAAACCACCAGCAGGAAGAGGTGGAAGAGGTGGAAAAGGTGGAACAGGTGGAACAGGAGGAGGTGGAAAAGGAGGTGGAAGAGGAGGTGGAAGAGGAGGTGGAAGAGGAGGAGGAGGTAGAAGAGGAGGAGGAGGTGGAAGAGGTGGAAGAGGTGGAAGAGGTGGAAGAGGTGGAAGAGGTGGAAGAGGTGGAAGAGGTGGAGGAGGTGGAAGAGGTGGAAGAGGTGGAAGAGGTGGAGGAGGTGGAAGAGGTGGAGGAGGCAGAAGAGGAGGAGGTGGAAGAGGTAGAGGAGGTAGAAGAGGAGGAGGTGGAAGAGGTGGAGGAGGTGGAAGAGGTGGAGGTGGAGGAGGAGGTGGTGGAAGAGGTGGTGGAGGAGGAGGTGGAAGACGATATGGATAATGATAAAAATACCAATGTACTTTTTAATCTGCTGCAAGCGTGTTTATGTGCATACCGCTACTTAGAAATAGAGTGCAATTGTATTCATTTTACAACACACCAGCAGTTGCAATTTAAAGGGGAGGGGTGGGGGGGGGGGGGGGGTGCTATATAAAAGCTAGGTTTCAGGGGGAAAGTGGAATTCCCATTTTCTCAGCACATGTTCTAGCTTACAAAGGGAGATGAGAGACCACGTTATATGGCGATTGTGTGAACCCGCTATAATACGAGCACATCATAGCAAAACCGATTGCGCACGTGGAAGAAAAACTGCAGCTGAACAACTTCCAAACAGTGAACCGGCCGCGCACTAACCAGATGGTGCGAAACGCTCGTTTTACTAGAACGTTAATTGTTGAGTGAGATATATTTAGTGGTTCTGGCGGTTCCAGAATCGTTCTTTGAATAAGGGGGCGTCTCCAAACTATTTTGGAAGTCATTATTGACGTTTCATTATTATCCCCTCCCCCCCCCCCCCCCCATAACGTCATTGATATCGAAGGTTGTGGGAGTCCGGACGCCTTTTTTTTTTGTTCAGTACTATACCACGAGCCTGACCCCCCCCCCCCCCCCCCCCCCCTTCCCCTAACGTCAAGATGACGTTATCTTTTCCATATTGCATGCGTATACATCAGCAGCACACTTATAACTGCAACTCCACCTTTAAGGCGGTGTTTATAACTTCAACTGCATACATGTAGCCATAGATTGAAGACCTTACGGAACGGGATTCATGGGCGTACGCAGCAGCCTTCAGGAAAGGGTGGGGGGGGGGGGGGTCGAATTTTTTTAATAGGTGACCTTAATTACAATAATATATACTTGTGTTATTTCCATTTTGTGCATGTACATCGATGCGTTATATGATGCTATATTCAGGATAATAAATATCCACTGATTGGCGCTAAAAAGTAAGTTGCATAACTAAGGGAGACCGATTAATTACTACAACCATGCATAATCAATATTTTTGACCTTTCCACTCCATCATGAAAACCAATCTAATACACTTGCATTGACTAATAATGACAATATTGGCACAGCTAGGATTGTGATTAGAATATGCTCGTGCATGCATTCATGAATCATGAAGACATCCAACATGAGGGGTTCTAAAACATGGGATTATCAATCTATATCATAAAATGATAACTGAATACATTTGATTTAAAAACAGATGACATATTGATTGTTAGAACAATTAATCAACTAATGTAGTATACTATACTGTCCATTTCAAGGCGTCTTGGGTGCCATATGTGCAAACATATTGACAAATGACAATTAACCTCATCCATATCTCAGTATGTTAGTTAAAACGTCGCTTACATCCTCTCATGTATTCAATTCCTCAGGAAAAGTATGATCAATAGAAAGTACAAAATGATGCTTAAGCAAATGATACTTTTGGCCTAAAGTCATTGCTTGGAGTACGTATGGTGGCTGATGACCAATTAAGCATCATTTTTGAACTCATCAATTTCTGCTATTACATTCAATGGATGTAGTTATGATTGGAATAACTGGTGGTGTAGGTGGGTGCGCAGATAAGTCATAGACACACGCTTCACTGGACAACAATGACCCTGATGCATCTCTCTGATCGCTATGTGGTACGGGAAACAAAATAGGGCTATGCTCAGTTTCTCTTTCATCAGCAACAACGACCGTATTGCAAGGCACTTCAAAAACACTCCCGCTCATGCTAGCGCTATCATCAGTTGTGCTTGCCGCGTTGTCTCATCTAACCTACCAGCTGCAACCGGACCAGTCAAACTATCATCTCCAACCACCCCCACCTGCTTTGCTTTCTTGGTATACCTTGTAATGTCTTGACACATTGCCGCCGCTTCTTTCCTTTTTTTTCTTTCTCCTGCCTTTTTTTCCTGGCACGTGTGACGTGAGGCAAAGTTATTAAGTTACATTTTGCCGTTGTCACGTAGAATTAGGGACCCATAGAATTAGGGACCCCCGTCCCCAAATCTCCGGAGATTGGGGATCCCCGGCCCCAAATTTAGGGACCCCCGTCCCTAAATCTACGGAGATTTGAGGACCCCTCTGTAGAATTAGGGACCCCATCTAATATGTAACGGTATAGCCAGCACAAGTAGTGCGGACAGTCATCAGAGTTTGTATTACTGATAAACATACAGCAGATAATAAAATAAAAACAGCAATAGAAGCACTAACAAATAGGCGTTATTCTGCTGACTGACAGGGAACCCTGGCTCCAGGTGCAGCATCAGCTACATGTAGGTCGATCGGATGACATCGTATACACGCGTCACCTTGCAATGAGTCGGATTCGATGACCGTGCACCTCGATCTTATGCATATTATATATACGGAAGAGCGTATCCAAGGATTCCAAGCAATATAGCTAAGCTATAATCATGCTCCCGCTTGACGGACAGGAAATACAAATACAAATAAAATTTTCTGGTGCTTGTATATTATGCTGTGCACGAACGCTTAGACTGAACAACAGTCTCCATGCAGCAACTGCTTTAACCAGTGCTGTCAGCTGCCACTTACAGCTGCCCCCGCCAATAACCAAGCACAACCCCGCCAATGTACCATCCCGCTTGTTACCATGCATACCGCCCATATTTAGGCGAGAGCTTATTTCCTGTGTAATTCAGGCTCAATGCTTTCAAACGACATGCAGGAAAATGTATTTATATAAACAAAATGATAGACCAAACATACATAGTGAAATATCTTACCATGCAGAGGTTCAAATAGAGGTTCAAATACCTTTACTGGCCATGTATCAGCCAGCTTTACTATATCAGTTCTACTTGGTATTTTGCCCTATGGTTTCAAATACATTTCCTTCCACCAGCATAACATCCACCATTCCATCTTTAAAACAGTTTATATGTGTGCATGCCTACATATTTAAAATATATACTAGCAATGGTAACAGATATAGAAAGTTTCCTTTGATGGATAATGTATGTGCACTTTAGAAAGCAGCTTTGTTCACTGTGCATCAAACGTTGAGGCTGCATAAACCTGCTGAGTAGATCTGGTTATGGTACCCTGGCTGACTTGCTGTAGCACTTGAGTACTGCACACATCCAATTCATCAATGCCTCTGGCATTATATGTTGTGATTGTGTCCTTGAAATTTTTGACTTAAAATAAATAAATCAAAATGGAATAAATTGAGTTGGAAATAAAAAAATTAAAAAACACATTCCTACTTATGCTATATGGCTGTTATTATTTGATTCCTCACCATATATTTATATGCATGCAATGATTAACAAATGAATGAAGCTTGCTTACCATTCAAATGAAGTCCAGACACCTTGAACTTCTGTACATCTTCCACTTTTAGCATGTCCGATATGATGTGATATCAGGGTGTTTTCCAGTACACATGTAAGGGTTTTTGAGAAATTGCTACAATATTTATACATTTAGCATTAATGAGTGGGTACCTCAAAAACAGCTGTTTAAATAACCATTTTCATAAGCATTTTGACTCTGCATGATGCAGTCTACAGTGAAATAATATATGTGTATATGAACAAAACGTACAACATCACTTACAAACTTTGAATTTCACAGACTTTGAAAGTAAAACTTGTCAGCTACCTATCAGTTTGAAATCTGAAAGAAATTTATATTTATCTACCTTTCAAACAAACAATCATGACGTCTCTGCTAGGTAAGCAGCACCTTGACTTCCATCGTCTACGCATTGCATGAAGGGAAAGAGAAACTATGTGACGTGGCACCCTTGCAATTGCAAACCTTGTATGTTTTAGATTCTCACGTCGCCCGTGTAGAATACCAGTACGGTAAGTCCGCGCCTTTTACAGCTAGCCAAACATCTTCTCTTAAAGTAAACTGCCTGTCTTTGATCGTCACTCACCATAGCCTACGTGTACTGCCAGTCTGCCACTAGCTTTTCTGCAGGGTAGATCTGAAGTACGCACGGCCACAGGCTCAGGGCAGTAGCAAAGTTCTACATAAGCACGTGCACAGAGAGAAGCTCCCGCACACACAAAAACGTGTCCATATATACACATATACATGCACACAAAGTGGCCCAGCGGCCAGATAAACGATGGACACAAAAGAAAGTAGCCTTCTAGACTCTTCGACGGTGTTGTGGGCCTCCGACGAATAGAATTAATCAACACCTCGACTCAGGCTATTGAGGCTGTTGATCTAGCATTAGTTGCGTATATACAAGAAGGACTTCTTCCCATGCATGCAGCCCTTCACAAGTATAATTTATAAGGGTCCCCATTTCTACGCAAGGGTCCCCAATTCTACATAGAATTAGGGACGGGGGGTCCCCTATTCTATGGGGTCCCCAATTCTACCTGACACCGTCATTACCGGTACTGCAATCGTACTTAGCGTAATTTAAATACTAGTACGCAATGGTGAAGGTGACCTCGCTTAGGGGAGGGGGGATCGTTCGAACCCATCGACCCCCCCTTGCGTACGCCCATGCGGATTGACATTGCACTGAGACCGTCATGGTTTCGCCGTAATTATGACGTCATACGTCCCGCTTTTTGGAAACGGGAGAAAATGGCTAGCTCTTCATGTGAACGTAAGTCAGTTATAAAATATGATGTTTTTCTTTTTGAAACAATACTATATTGTGATTTAGAATCGAAAGACTTTATGAAAGAGGCGGTTCTGGCGATACAGTCCGACGAAGCTTTCCAACTGGAGTCTGAGTTTACATGCGCTGCTCTGAAGCAGACCTTGGAGGCATGGTGTCCTGTCAATGAAGAGAAATAAAAGAGAGACACGTGCAAATGACCCAGGAGGATGAACATAAGCTATAGATCTATCATCTGAAGCAGTGTCACTTAGACTGCTAGTAGCCATCTGTTCCTTCAACCATAGATAGAAGAATACCTGGATATGAAACGCGGAGATAATTAGAAATGATCCGCGTTTCGGCACGTGACACATTTGGTGTTATATGCCTTAGATACAACTTTAATCACTATACATGTACGTGCGTTCCCTTCAACTGATCATAGTAACTGCGTAGATGTGTCTAAATGCTATCTAGCTTGCCTTTTCCGTGCACGAGAGGTACCGAAACATATGTCGGTCCGCGGCCAGTTAAATGAATATAACCCACCAAACTATAAGACATTTGCACATAACGCCTAACTTTGGTCTACCTTTGACAGTACGCGTTTCACACATAAACTCATTCTTAACATTTAAATACAAAATTGGACTTTGCTGCATGTGATTAACTCACACACTAGGTACCGAAACACGATGGGTCTGCTACCTGTTCACCAAGCAGTTGTACCAACACGCCGAAGCCCCTTACAACAGATATAGGTTCGTTCCACAGAGGGAATGATGCAATGTTTTGCTTATAGAAATGAATGGCTGGAAGCATTTCTAAGCTGAGATATAGCTTCCGAAGTGGCTGAAATGACACATACGGAACCTACGTTCCGTAGCACCTGTCATGATCCAGTACCACACACCGAGATACGACCAGTACACCATCCACATCCACATCACTCTCAACCTTCACAAAAGCAATCTCTTCTGCTTTGAACCACCCTAAAATCCAATGTACATGTATGAGACAACACATATGATATACATGAAGCCTGTATTGCACATTAACAGCGGGTATAGATGATTTTCGTGAGAAGGCGTACCCCCTAAAAGTGCGTGACTTAGAACGATGAATAATTGATGTGGAGGGCAGCAAAATGGTATTGAGTTGTCAGGGGCGGATCCAGGAATTTTGAAAGGGGGGGGGGGGGGGGGGCACCAATAATGAAAAGTTAGAATTAAGTGAGAAATGGGCGTGGTTCACCGAAAGGGGGTGGTGCGGGAGGGTCTGCTTTTTAGGTTATTGCTTGTAATATATTTGAATGGACCAACCATTATTATACATAAAACTTATATTGGGAAAATCTTCTCAATATCAGTAACAGTTATGCTCAATAACTAACCAACCAACAAGAAAATGTAAGCAAGAAATCTTAAAACTATGGATTATTAATGCATTCATGCAATCCATGCATGTATCTCTGATTTCATTCTAAATTTCTTATTTGTAATTGAGCTTGGAGGCAGTTGCGTTGTTCAGATGACATCTGTAAAATCTTTTTCGTCAGCCTTTGTAATATAAAATTAGCCACCTAGTTCTTGTGGTTTATCATTCATTCGCCATAAAATGCGATGCGTGCCACCAATGCCTATGCATGATCAAGGACCATATGTGACCTCAATTAATATGAATGTAACGATATGGAATTAATATCAATCTCATTACTAAAATCTACTTATCCGTCTCTACCGATTAAATACCAACTGATATGACGCAACATGCTCCATCGTACGCATGCGTACATGAGGTGGTTAATTTTGACATAATCAATTCTGTGAGACGGTTGAGTTGGGCTTGAATCAGCCATTAAAACATATAACACCATTTACCGGACATGCAAATCCATGCACAATCCCAACTTAAACAAGCTAGGGTATTTGAAGTGGGGCAATGACCCCACTAGAACAGCTGCAATTCTCCCTTTTGGATAATCATGGAGGATTGCTGCAGTAGACTAAGATGAGACTGAGAGGCACTGAGCAGCTAGCTCTACCTGAAATGGTGGGGCTATAATACCAGAAGTCTCAAAGGCCATGGAATGGAAAGAGTATGATATGTTGTTATAGATCTCACTGTACACTTTCTTTCCCTCAGCAGCCTGTGGGGGGGGAAAAGAAAAAAGAATTATGTCCAGAGCTGTGTGACCCCAGTTGCCATATGTAATAGTGGCACATATCAAAACGGGCCTACACAAGTCACTTTCACTGTATGTTCTACTACCAAACAAAAACAGCCTGCAGGAGAATGTTTAGATTCACAGCCATTGTTACAGAAGTGATAGCATCCAGCTGTTTATACAAGGTGTAACAAATACTTCCTTGAGAGTTCTTGACACATGCAAACTGTGCATATATAAGTATGAGCGTGCAGTCATTCTCACACCATAGCTGCAGGATGCTGGTGAAGGCTTGGGTGGTCTGGTCCACCATTGCAGTGTTGTGCAACTGCAAGAGCATCCGATACAGTACGTTTTTTTGAAAGATGTAATTTTGTAGCATCAAATATTAGATGGTGCATTAGGTAATGAAGGGATGATTGACAAAGGCAGCATCAATGATGCCAGTACAGGAGAGTGGTCAAATGGTGAGATTTAATATGGTGATGTACAAATGTAAAATGATTGCATTGTTATAACCAGTAACCATAAATAACCACTCATCTCTAAAATGCTATTGGTTGTATGTAAAGATGATGTAAGCAATGGAGAGGGGCTTGAAAAAGACAGTATGGATAACACTGATTTACAGCTGTGGTCTAACGATGGCAGCTATGAGGATGTTTCATCTGAAGGTAATCTTTAGTTGCACCTGCTTTGATCAATGCCCATGGTACCAATGGACCCAAGAGAACTTATACGTTCCCTTACTCCACCCCCACCTCACTGTATGTAGAGGATGGAGAGGGACTTGAAGTGGATAATGTTGGCAATGTTGATCCAGAGGAGTCATCTCAAGTTGATGTGTTTGATAATGCATTACTGGCAGAAGGTGATGGCATTTCCATAGGGTAGTTGCTAGTACTCTGATCAGTAGCTCACATTGCATATACATTCGATTCTCAAAACATGGATTTAACCCACTACCACTATGCAGGCAATGAAAAGGAGCTTGAAGATGACAGTATGGATGACATCGATTCAGAGGAGCAATCTAAGAGGGACAGTTATGGGGATGTAATGCTGGGTGTCTCATCAGACGGTAACAGCAGCTTGCATTCTTCAGTTGGCACATAACTTTACATTACTTAATATTACCTTACCACAGCATTAATTACACCTAAAGGAGAGAGTGGTGAAGATGACTCTACAGAGGTGCTGGATAAAGATGGCTCCTCAGAAGGTATCAGTCACATGTTAGTACACGTGTACCATCCATCACTCAATATCTCATGCTTATATAGATGTGGTGCCAGCAAGATGGTGGCCACAGAATGGACGGCCTCAAGCAATAAGGGATTATGATTATGCACGTCAAAGGTACAATGAGTATAACATGGAAGAAGTACACGAAGGAGAGAGACAATACACTCTGGCTAGACCCTCACGACCTAGACGGCTTTACTCAAGACCATTCAATCGATGGAGACCAATGTTATGGAGAGGATTTAACCAAAGGAGACCCAGATTACCAAACTGGAGACCACACATCCGATGGAGACCCAGGTTACCAAACAGGAGACGATTCCACACCCGTCCTCCTTTACGCAAGCCCAATAATCGGAAACCACTTCCATCAAATCCTGCTGATCAGCCAGTTCAGTTACCTGAGCCCCAGGAACCAACGGATCAGCCTGCGAGACCAACAGATCAACTCAAGGAACCAACAGATCAGCCCCAGGGGCCAACAGATCAGCCCCAGGGGCCAACAGATCAGCCCCAGGGGCCAACAGATCAACCCAAACGAACAAAAGATCAGCCACAGGAACCAGATGTACAGCCCCCTTCATCTGAAGTTGGAGAGCCAGGAGATCAGCCCCGCCCATCTGAAGGAGACCAGTCCCCTCCATCTGAAGTTGGAGAGCCAGGAGAACAGCCATCACCAAGCAATGGAGAACCAGGTGGAAAACAACCTGGAAAACCAGGTGGAAAAAAGCTTCAAAAACCAGGTGGAAAACCACAAGCAGGAGGTGGAAGAGGAGGTGGAAGAGGAGGTGGAAGAGGAGGTGGAAGAGGAGGTGGAAGAGGAGGTGGAAGAGGAGGTGGAAGAGGAGGTGGAAGAGGAGATGGGAGAGGAGGTGGAAGAGGAGGTGGAAGAGGAGGTGGAAGAGGAGGAGGTGGAAGAGGTGGAGGAGGTGGAAGAGGAGGAGATGGTGGAAGAGGTGGAGGAGGTGGAAGAGGAGGAGGTGGTGGAAGACGTGGAGGAGGTGGAAGAGGAGGTGGTGGAGGAGGTGGAAGAGGTGGAGGAGGTGGAAGAGGAGGAGGAGGTGGAAGAGGTGGAGGAAGTGGAAGAAGTGGAGGAGGTGGAAGAGGTGGAGGAGGAGGTGGTGGAAGAGGTGGAGGAGGAGGAGGTGGAAGACGATATGGATAATGATAAAAATACCAATGTACTTTTAATCTGATGCAAGTGTGTTTATGTGCACACTGCTACTTAGAATAGAATGCAATTGTATTCATTTTACAACACACCAGCAGTTGCAATGTAAGGGGAGGGGGGGGGGGATGATATATAAAAGCTAGGTTTCAGGAGGAAAGTGGAATTCCCATTTTCTCAGCACGTGTTCGTACAAAGGGAGATGAGGGGCCAAGTTCTAAGGCGATTGTGTGAACCCGCTATAATACAAGCACATCATAGCAAAACCGACTGCACGTGGAAGAAAAACTGCAGCTGAACAACTTCCAAACAGTGAACCGGCCACGCACTAACCCGATGGCGTGAAACGCTCGTTTTACTAGAACGTTAACTTTTGGAACCGTTCTTTGAATAAGGGGGCGTCTCCAAACTATTTTGGAAAAGATAACGTCATTGTAACGTTTCATTGTACCCCCCTCCCCCCCTCCCCTCATAATGTCATTGATATCGAAGGTTGTGGGAGTCCGGACGCCATTTTTTTTTTGCTCCCATCTGAAAAATTCACAAGCCTGACCCCTCTCCCCCCCCCCCCCCCCCCCCCCCCCCCCAATTCCATTATCGGTTAATTAATTAACATTATTGGCACCCTTTCTGGTAATACACCTAGAAAACATGACAATGTAGTACAGATGTTGAGGGAGTACGGATATCAGGATAGTGGATTACCTATACAAGCAAAGAATGAGCTTATATTTTGCTTACGTTTCCTCTCTCTCTCTCTATGTCGCCATCCACACCTACATCAACAGCATTCACTTCTTCATTCACACGTACTCCCTCCCCATGCCGCTACAGCATGTGACGTCCCCACCCCCTCCCAACCATCAATCTGGTTCAAGTCTATTGTGCACGCTGCGTCACACACACCACATAGCCCGTACGAGCTAAAATTTATAACCAATGATGAACCTTCCCGGTACTGGTCCGTCTTACTGGACACTATTCTAATTACCATGCTCTCAGCATTGAATGTTATGTCCTCACACTTGAGCCTTATCAGCTCATCCCATCGCATAAACCCCACAAAAGCCACAAGACACACAGCCAACAACCTGACCTCCGTCAGGGATGGAGCTACTCTGGCTGCCTCCACCATGGCCTTCAACATGTCAGCTGTAACTGTTTCCTTCCAAACCTAAGGCTTTGCCAAAATGCGCCTCAAACCTTCTAAGGTAGCCTTAACTAAGGGTGACCCACCCAATGGCTGGAGCCCCGCTAACCCATGCAACCAGGAGAGCGCATGCACTGCCTCCTCTACTGCAGCCTTGGATTCTGTGGACTCACTGAGGTGCTGCATGTACAGCACCAGGTGGGGCTCCTGTACTGGGAAGCTCGGCACTCCTTGTTTTGCATCTGCCCAGGTCTTCCAACGCTGATATGCACCGAGGTACTTCTTTGTGGTGCTGTCCGCCTTGCTCCTCAGCACTGTTGTTGGTAGTGCTTTGGCCAATCTTCTCAGCTCGGGGGTCCTCCAGATTACTGAGCAGAGGCCAAGCTCCTGATCTGAAGACACCTTCTTCCAGCTCCTTCGTGGCACGATCGAGGAGCGCCTTTGAACTTGAGGAGGTTGTTTCCACCTTCGATATAGCTGCAGCAGCCGCCGCGAACTTGTCCGCCACCCTGTCATTAAATTTATGCTGCAACTCGTTTCCTTTCCTCTTGAACGAGTAGTTCTCCTTTCGGGCGTTCCTTTCGCTGCACTCCGCAGCCTCCTCTCGCCCCTGTCGAACGCTCAGTAGCTCATCCTGCATCTTTCGCATGCCTTCAAGGATGAGGTTGACAGCAGTGGTAGAAGTTGTTGCCTCTTCACAGTTCTGCCTGATGTCGTTCACTGGCGCTTCCTTCTGTGCCCATCTCAAAGTTTGCAGCACGTGCACAACACTTAGAATGACAATTCCAACGTGCACATTCCCATTTAAACCCCATCCAGCACGTGGCCGAATCACGTGCTGCGTAGCCAATCACATTTGGGAGGGAGCTAAGTTTCTGTCTAATTCACCTTGCTCAACCGACAGAAACGTGTATCATCCACAGCAGGAGTCATTTCAATCGTACTCTGTACACCAGCATCAGTGCAATTACTAGGGGTTGGCAAGCCTGATTCAACCATTTCTAGTGTACGAGATGAAAACTCTGTACGCTTGTTCAAGGTAGGGAAAAAAACTACCCATTTTTGAGACCGACCTCTACCGTTGGTACCTGTGATAGTTCCAGTGACACACTTGGCCTTACTATTCTTCCCATAGCGTACTGCTGCAGCGCGAGAGCCGATGACTTTGTCCGCACGAGTGGTAATAGCAGCACCGATTTTCAAGAGCTTAGCCATGTTCTGTGTAGACTATAATTAGCGAAAGCAAAAACAACAGCATTTGTTAGGTTTTGTCCACATTTTAACCGCTTTGGTCTGTAAAACAACGGATGTTTATTTTGTAAATCGACGGCAATTGTGACCACTTCAGTGTAATTGCACATTTTCATACGCTATATGTGACATGTTAAGTAAAAAATTATGTTTCGCTAGTACCCAAATGGATGCTAATCACAACCGTGGTTGTTTGGTTGCTACGCTTCAAAAGATGCTTAGAATATGATTGAAAGAAAGGGAAGGAAAAACATTATCCACGGTTAACAAATGTTAACTGGAGATAACATTGGTAGATCTATGGTTAAATTTTGGTACAGTTGAAAAAATATATATATACACACACATGCATGGTTCTGAAGATTGTTATAACAATTGTAAAATAGTTACTAAACCCATCACTAGTTTAAGACCTGCACAGTGGAATGTCTGCTCTGGCTCTGATCTCCTCAAATGTGTACTCCTTCAACAGCTCACCATTTTCAAACACAGTCACCAACAAATCCTGCATACGTACAACCAAAAGGATGGCCTTAGTGTGCAGTTACTCCATTTAATACCCACCTTTGTGACATCACCACGACCCTCTGTGGTGGTGAAATAGTGACCTTCTGCGTCCAGTTCCAGTGTCAGGCGTCCTTTCTTGGATATCTTGCCGTGATCAGTGACTGGGTCCTTGTACACGTTCACCTGTATGCACACAAGGGACAGCTCATTTCCACATCCAGATAGCACCCTCTCCTTTTTCTCTATTCCTTTCAAATAACCTCAATAATCGCCGCCCTTTGCTCAGGATCATACCATCTTCATCTCTCACACCTTTCCCATGCATCTGAGCTATGCCTACCCCTCACCCTCCCATCTGAGCTATGCCTACCCCTCACCCTCCCATCTGAGCTATGTCTACCCCTCACCCTCCCATCCGAGCTATGCCTACCCCTCACCCTCCCATCTGAGCTATGCTATCCCTCACCCTCCCATCTGAGCTATGCTTACCCCTCACCCTCCCATCTGAGCTATGCCTACCCCTCACCCTCCCATTTGACACACCCCATTCCTCACCGGATGTCCCTCAACAATTGCATAACTGCACTTGAATGCAAATTTTTGTGTGTCTCTGTCCAACTTCTGCAGAAGGGCACCTGGGGGTCAAAGTACACGTTTTCAAATTTTTTAACAAAGGAGCACATGACTAATGTCTTTAATGTACAGGCATCCTCCCAGGGGTACATTTGTAAACCCAGGTATACAATTAATGTTGTGCACCAGAACTGAAATTCAACAGCACATGCATGCTCTGTCATGCATGTTTTTAGCTCTGGGCTGAAATAGGTAAGGTCCAGTTCCTTCCTTCTACAAACGTCTGACTGGTCAGGTTTCCTAAAGTGATACTCAGTCATGCCATGTGTATATCTGGCACGCCTCAAATGACTTTACTTTGGAAACTTGGTTATAAGTTTCTAAAAGGAAGGAACTGGAACTTACCCAGTGCTAATAAAATGCATGCCAAAATATGCATGTGCTGTTGGATTTCAGTTCTGGTGCAAAGTAACAAAACAGCATAATCTGAATTCCTGTACACCCAGGACATCAGGGTACCCACCTGGAGGATACCCAGGACATCAGGGTACCCACCAGGGAGGACACCCAGGACATCAGGGTACCCACCTGGGAGGACACCCAGGACATCAGGGTACCCCCCCTGGGAGGACACCCAGGACATCAGGGTACCCACCTGGGAGGACACCCAGGACATCGGGGTACCCACCTCCAGGACATCAGAGGGTCATTCTATGGCAGATCACCCGGTCAATAACACCACACAGTCTCATATTTGGATGAAATTGGGTATATATGTTTACCACGACTGGGAAACTAACTACATCAATTATCCCCTTATAATCTTTATCAGATTTCAAGATTTGGTGTGATAATTGTTTTATTTATTTCTTTACCCTAAATCTTTGACTGCTAATATCTCTGTAATGATTAGTCCCATAATTTAATGCAAGGTATATTTGAGAAGTGGAAGCATCAAATAATCTGAACACATACTTGAAATAATAATTTGGGAGGTTAATTAACCAGAACATGAATTTCTATTTTTGGGGCACATCCTAGTAAAAAGGGACAAAACCTTGCAGTGTAATAGATAATACTTTACAAGGTTGCATCATCATAGAGTTATTTAAATAGGGGTGGCTAATTATTTGGTCATTGAATGACAAAGATTATTGAGAGCACTCCATGGCAGCAATGAAATGCTGTGGTTGTAATGTAAACACAATAAAGTGTGAAGCCTTACATGAGACCATGAATTAGGTTCATGCTTTGGTTTGTCCCTACACTGAATGGAGGCAAATGAAGTGAGGTGAAGAACCCTATTTGTGAAACCTGACCTGTTGCTGCATCTTTTAAAATTCAGCTATTTAAGGGGGGGGGGGGGGGGGTTCCTTGTGTGAGTGTTCTTTCTGATATGAAGTGATCATTATACACAGCTTATATCCTGAGTAGTTATATTGTGATTAGTTGGTGGCAGTAGTCTACATTGCTATTTGAATGGCGCATCGTAAGCTAAACTCTCAAGGGTACTCAGAGGTATCATAGATATGTTCCACTCTCCACAACTACTTTGGCAGTGCATGAAGTTTCCTCTGAAGGACCAAGGGCCAGAGTAGTCAGCATTGTGGAGGCGTTGCAAATTGACATCTCTGATGTAGTCAAAGGCAACTATGTAGCATGTATGTACAATTAAAAAGTGTGGTATGGTACAGTCAATGATATCTCTGAAGAGTTTGGAGATTTACTAATCAGGTTCATGCACCCCAGCGGTGGTATGAACAAATTTGTTTTCCCTGAAAGTGATGATACATGCTGGATTGAGGAAAGTGACATTCTTTGCACCATTGACCCACCTAGCTTGACCAGTTCCAGAGGATACACTATTTCACATGGATCATTGACAAAGGCTCAAACAGCTTGTACCTTTTTTATGTAGACCTGACATTTGCCTTTATATAAGTTCTAGGAATGTAACATTGTTAAGACCTTTTGTTAACTGATTATTTTTGGCTGGGAAATCAAATTTGAAACATTAATTGTTTTGATAATGCACCATATAAAGGATGAAGCCATATGTAGCATCTCACCAAGGTGCATACAAAACGAAATGCTTGTACTTTAAACATTTATAGTTTTTTGTAAATAAGATTAGCCAGTCCAATTTATAACATTTTATACTCTATGATGATAGGACTTTACTGGAAAAATAAAACATTTTAATAAAAGCTTGTCCCTTCATAGCCATGAGCTGCCAAACTTTGTGTTACAATTTAATGGTTAATAAACTTCATGAAATAATTAAAATAACTCAGTAGTATAATTTGCCATGGTTTTGGCTTCTCAATGATACCTTGCACTGTACTCTGTGACCAATGGCTCAAGGGATATGAATTTTAAAGATGAAAGGGTAAAAAAACAAATTAATAATTAATAATCAAGATTCTCAAGATTTGATAAAGACACAGATGTGATAATTGGTGGCCGTACTTTCCCTAATATACTAAATAGATATGCAAACTATAATTCAAATCTGAGGGAGTGTGGTGGAAAAATAGCATGTCCATCGGGTGATCTGCCATAGAACGACCCCGGACATTAATATCTCAACATTAATGCACTAGTTTTGGTTGGTGACCCAAACAATAATTACACAATCAAATTACTTAAACTAACTATAACTATGCAACTGAACACTAAAACAATAGGTCCTCTCAACAAGTTCCTCCTCCACCCTCCCACTCACCTCCACCTTCCCACCCTCTCCCTCATCCCCTAGCTCCACCCTCCCACTACTCCCCCTCACCACCTCACCTCCACTGCCAAAGGAAACATTCTCAGCACTCCAGCCATGCTTCTTAACGTTTGCAAGGATGTCCTTCAGCGATTCATAGCTCACTCCATCACCCTAGGAGATGGTACAGTTCCCAGACCCAACATTAATGAGGGGTATTAATTAGAGTAATTACCTGAAGTATCCTGACATAAGGGGGAAGCACCTTGTAGCCTTTACTGTTGGTCTCATAACCAAACTTTGACCCTGGCAAGACAACAGAGGGGATCACGCGTGCACAATGTTTAATGACAAGGACGTCTTTAGTTACCTAAGATATCCAAGACTTGCACAACTATCGTGGCTGGATCACCTGAGTCTGGTCTTACTACAAGTGGACCAGCACCTGTTGAAAGTGAAGAACATTTGTACACACATGTACATCTATCCTGCAAATGAAACGTATAATGAAAATGTGTACTTATATTTCATGTGTGTGTGAGTATGTTAGCAGGTCCATTAAAGGACTCTAGTGATCATGCACTACCCTGAGAAAATATAGACATGGACGTGCGCACTAATGGTTGCATGTGTGTGCACATGTGACACTGGCGGCAATGTGCCTCTCACCTCGTAACCCTCTCTCTCGCACCATCTCCTTCAGCTGACCCCCCCAGATGTTCTCACACGCATTCCTCAGGACCAAAAAAAAAAGGGAGGGGGGGGGGGGGGAGACCAAATCATTAACCCCGCCCCCCACACAACCAGAAAGGGGGGGGGGGGGGGGGGGGGGGGGGGGAAGAATCTTACAATACATCATAGCTGTCACTAACACAGGCCACAGTGCCATTTGGAAACTAAATAAAAATGATACAAACATAAAGACATCTCTTGGTCGAAAAATGGGGACCCACTTGTGATAGCATGTTTTTGTAGGCGTCGCCTTCGTTAGCCTTGGTCCACGATGTGATGGTGCTGTAGGCCATCAAACCACGCAACCGTGACAACAGAGAACTGGAGTGTCGTGCAAATGTACCTGTGCTCTGCAGCGGGTACCGAAAAACCAGCCATCATGCATCCATAGTAGTCCCTGTGTGTGTGTGTGTGTGTGTGTGTGTGTGTGTGTGTGTGTGTGTGTGTGTGTGTGTGTGTGTGTGTGTGTGTGTGTGTGTGTGACAAGTAAAAAATGCGACCTCATTCAGCCCTACTGGTTCACCTGGCCAGGATGATTGCAGCTATGTTGTCCGTGCCATTAAAGTTGACCAGGTGAGCTGCTCCGCCCACTGCTGCCGACTGGAGGAGTACAGACATGGTAGATGTAATGTGTTTGCACCACACCCATACTCGCCCCTCCCCCCCCCCCAAGTAGTGTGGTAAATTTAATTACTGTACAACATTTGAATTATCAACATATGCAGGCATGTCCAGGAGAAATGGGTGGGTCTTCCTAATGTAAACATTTCTGTTAGTTAATTATTTGTATAAGTATACTTCTACATGGTGGATAGTGTAGAGTATGCAGGGTCACTGTGTGTAGGAGTGTCAACTGTGTGGCAAAGAACTGTAAACTAACATGACATACTGAGAGTCCCCTGCCCACCATATATGTACTGCCTCACCATCCCTACACCACACCCATACACCCTCACACTTGTCACCTTCCTACCATACCCATACACCATCACACTTGTCACCTACCCACCACACCCATACACCCTCACACTTGTCACCTACCCACCACACCCATACACCCTCACACTTGTCACCTACCCACCACACCCATACACCTCACACTTGTCACCTACCCACCATACACCCTCACATACCTCAACTGACGTACTGCCACGGAAACCGAAGTCATGAAGCTTGAAAGGTAGGCCAGCCAATCTGCCAGCAGTCTCATTAAGACACTGAATATAAACAAGATAAGGAACCACTGGACATTTACCACTGAACATAATGGTCACTGAGATACTCCCTGTCACCATAACCTTACCTCAGCAATGACACCTTTCTGTGCTCTGGAGCTTGTGGCCACAGTACAGGGATACCAAACCTCAACTAGGAGGGTCTGGGGAGGAGAGATTTAGTTCCCCCCTCATTACTATATTCCAATACTTCCTCTCCTACACACACACACACACACACACACACACACACACACACACACACACACACACATATACACATACACACACCACACACATACACATACACACACATACACATACACACACAAGCACACATCACATGCACATCCATGCATGCAAGCACACACACACGCACACATACAACCCAAAAGCCTCTTTCATTATTTCTTCCTCCACACATACACACATCTCCTCCACACATACACACATCTCCTCCACACATACACACATCTCTTCCACACACACTCCCACCATTCCTCCATCAGTTCTAGTACATACCTCCAAATAGTTAGTAAGCCAGTAACACTTTGGATCTGTATTCTCCACTGTCACCATCACTGTGTGCACATAACATTACATCATGCTACCTTACCCTATATAATCCTCACCATTCTTGAAAGGAACTACTGTACCCTCAGGAACAGCCTTGATCCTTATAGGCAGTCGGCCGCCATGATTTTCAAGAATGTGCATCCAACCTTAAGAGAGTGTGGAGGGTGGGAGGGGATAGGGTAGGGTGGGAGGGTATAGGGGAATGATATAACAATGGGGGACAGTAAGTGCATGTGCTAAAATTGAGTGTTAAGTTGATATCTCACCAGCATAGTTGAAGAGACCCGGGCCAAGATGGGCATCAGAGAAGGTTTTGGCCTCTTCAATCTTTTCTTTGGTCACCACCTGACCAACAAGCCATCTCTGAAACAGAAACCGTTCGTTACTTTAGTTCAGTGTTCTAATTCAAGATATATACAACCAGTATGCCCAGTGTTAAGAAAAGCACCATGACTAGGGAGAGGGGGAGGGGGGAGGGAAGGGTACAGAGAGCACTATGACTAGAGAGGGGGGGGGGGGGGGAGGGGGGAGAGAAGGGTTCAGAGAGCACCATGACTAGGGAGAGGGGGAGGGGGAGGGAAGGGTTCAGAGAGCACCATGACTAATGAGAGGGGGAGGGAAGGGTTCAGAGAGCACCATGACTAGGGAGAGGGGAGGGGGGAGAGAAGGGTACAGAGAGCACCATGACTAGGGAGGGGGGAGGGGGAGGGAAGGGTTCAGAGAGCACTATGACTAGGGAGGGGGGGAGGGGGGAGGGAAGGGTTCAGAGAGCACCATGACTAGGGAGGGGGGGAGGGGGAGGGAAGGGTTCAGAGAGCACCATGACTAGGGTGGGGGGAGGGGGAGGGAAGGGTTCAGAGAGCACTATGACTAGGGAGGGGGGAGGAGGGAGGGAAGGGTTCAGAGAGCACCATGACTAGGGAGGGGGGGAGGGAAGGGTTCAGAGAGCACTATGACTAGAGAGGGGGGGGGGAGGGGGGAGGGAAGGGTTCAGAGAGCACCATGACTAGGGAGAGGGGAAGGGGGAGAGAAGGGTTCAGAGAGCACCATGACTAGGGAGGGGGGAGGGGGAGGGAAGGGTTTAGAGAACACCATGACTAGAGAGGGGGGGGAGGGGGGAGGGAAGGGTTCAGAGAGCACCATGACTAGGGAGAGGGTTCAGAGAGCACCATGACTAGGGAGGGGGGAGGGGGAGGGGGAAGGGAGGGTTCAGAGAGCACTATGACTAGGGAGGGGGGAGGGGGGAGGGGGGAGGGAGGGTTCAGAGAGCACTATGACTAGGGAGGGGTGTATGGCTTGATAATCCATTCCCTGGCACAGAGATAGATTATAGCTTTAAATGGGATCAAACATGTCCACACTTTCACAGACATCAATACCTTTCAATCCTTTTGATCTTAACACACACATAACCAACCCGGGAGAGAGAGGGAGGGGGAGGGAGAGGGTGGAGTGCACAGTGTAAAAAGGATTGTTAGTGTATAACATTAATTAGTAGTATAAGACCATGTATCGGCATGTATACACAATTACATCCCTATACACAGGTGTTACTAGTATATAACAATACATTTTTCATTGTGGTGGTTTAAGGTAAGAGGCAGGAACTTTGCATGGCCACCAGCCACACCTCTTTATTAGTTGTGAGGACATTGGCCACACCTCTTTATTAATTGCAGGGGACATTGGCCCCACCTCTTTATGGCACCCCCCTCCTCCTCCTTCCTCCTGGTTCTGTTCATGTATGCCAATAACTAACCGTGATGGCATACACAAGAGCATGAGAGCAACAACAAAAAAAGTAAAAGTATGGTATGTTTGCCAGACACTTGGGAAATGGTGTCAGGTAACGAAGCCATACATGTGCGCGCATATCTAGTGTCCAGTCCTAATACCTTATTATGGACCAGATCGTCTCCTCCCCTCCCTCCCTCCATCTACAAAACGGTTTAAGGTGTGGGACGGCCCTAAGGAGAGGAGGAGTTGTTGAGGTTTTAGTTAACCAAGCGATAAGCCCTTCAATAAATATGAATATTCGATCCCTACACTTATCTACGCTCATCGGGGAATTTACCTACCCACACAACGTGCATCTAATAAACATAAGCCGTACCATCAACGCATGTCTCAGGGCTTCCTCCCCCCTCCCATCCCGAGATGCAAGGCGCTGTGTGTGTGAGAGCTGCTGTGTGCGCCTTTGAAGGCGCGCGTAAGTAATTACGCGAGCAGCAGCACTATGTATCTCACTGAACAAACAAACGAGCAGGTCGGCTGGGCGTTACCTTGATGATATACTGAAGTCCGAAGAAGACTACCTCCGGAAACTTTCCACCTCTGCTTTCAAAATACGAGTACACCGTCTCCGTACCAGGTGGGTACTGGCGGTGGTGGGTCACCTACACACACACACACACACACACACACACACACACACACACACACACACACACACACACACAAACTGTGATATTTCAATTCTCCGAATCCCTTCGAAGCTCGATTTGTTCAGTGCGTACCTTGTACGAATCAGTTACCAGCAGCAAGTTGCCGTTGCAAGGGTCTGCCATAACGTTGCAAAGATTGCGATCGAACAAACAAATTTTAACGGTGCACGTGCAAAAAAATAATAATTAAACCTTGACAGCCAACGCAATCACTATAAATAATAATTTCGGAAGGAAATCAATGCTGACCACGCAGGATGAATGGCTTCTTGCCTGTGGTATTAAATTTGAACGACCTTGGGATTCGTGCTATAAAGCGTGCCCTACGAATGACTTTGGTATAGAATACAACGCTCCAATACTAGTCTACTGTCGGGCAGGTTATGAAGACATCTATCCATCCCAGTGCTGCGTCAGCACGTGCACCGTGGACCACACTCCCTATTATAGATCTAGAGTAGGGCATGTATTGCGATTCAAATGCCGCACTGTAGATACGGCGAGAAAAGGTAAACATTTGGCTGAATGACGATTAGCTCAATTACAGGAAGTCCATATATCGGTATACAAGCATAGGATTGCGTGTAGTATTATAGTAAACCATAGATATTAGAGTAGACCTATGAGTAAACTCACACTAGCACTCCTCTCGGGGTTTCAGTCATCTCAGCTCCACTTCTCCATAGTTTTTTCTGGTGCCACGTAAACTGTTTGATGCACGAACGTATAACTCAAGCCACCCAACCAGCTTGATTAGAGTATCAAGTGGTTCAAGTGTAGCACGTGACAGGAAGCGTCCGATTTTTTAAAACGCCGAACTGGTAACAATGCATCTGTTGTTTAAAATATACCAAAACAATGATATGTTAAGATAATATGGGATATGATGATGATGGACAAACAGTGACCCCACCCACCAAAATTAGAAGAAATAAAGTACAAATAAAACAAGAGAAAGCCTCTCTCTTCACCATCCAAATATATACTCAAATGCCTTTGCAAATAGACCAGAGCTCTTCTGTGGAGTATTGGGATTGGCAGGTACAACCTGAGAAGTAGAGGCAGATTGAAACGAAGTGAGTTAATAACTTGAGAGGAGGGGGGGGGGGGGGGGGAAAGAGAGAGAAGAGAGGGGGCAGGGGTGCAGAGGGGTGGGTGCCATCACCTGGTGTGAAGCACTTGCCGCCTGGTAAGCAGCAGTGAGGGGTCTGATGGAGGTCGGCCTCTGCCCACCAAAGGTGGGTGTGGGAGGTCTCACGAGGCCCCCAACTGCACTACTGTCCAACATGGCATGGCCCTCAATGACAGACTGCATACGTCAATGACAAAAGAGGTGTGTGCCACCAAAAAAAAACTGACTGAACGTAAAGGCCCCGGAAAATACACTCTTGTTACCTTGTCGATACAACGTTGTACCCCAACCATAATACCATTACCAAACACTTTTCCATTCTTGCTAAGCGCCTGGCAGTAGAGAGCAAAGGAAAGTGAGACAACAGAACACAGCGAAGCAGCCAACAGAATTGCACAGAGACGTTTACCCCATCACTACACTTTCATTCATACGGCCCCACCCACCCATCCCAGATGGCAACTGACCCTGGTCTCCTATCCCGTCACACTACAGTCACACTACAGTCACACTAGTCACACTACCTTTGTTGCCTGCAGCTTTGACTGATAGAGAATGTGCATCCAGTTACCACAGGATGTCACCTGTGTGTGTGTGTGTGTGTGTGTGTGTGTGTGTGTGTGTGTGTGTGTGTGTGTGTGCGTGTGTGTGTTCAGCAAACGCACCCTCAGCAACGATCTCTACACAGGGCAACAAAGAAAATGTAGCCACACCCAAGCGTGTGCACCTTATAATGTAGCCACACCCCCACTTGTGCACCCTACAATATAGCCACACCCCCACTGATGCTGCTTATAATGTAGCCACACCCCCACTGATGCTGCTTATAATGCAGCCACACCCCCACTTGTGTACCTTATATTCCAGGATTGTCCCGTACTGAGAGAACTGCTCCAGTATGTAGGAGCTAGCTGCTGGAGGAAATCCAAACACAGTAACCCAGCAGTCATCGTAGTCATCCTGGCTTGTCAGGTTCTCCCTAATGTGTGTGAAAGTGAGAACCCACACACATGCACACACACAGTCACACATGCATACACACACACACACACACACACACACACACACACACACACACACACACACACACACACACACACACACACACACACACACACACACACACACACACATGCAAATACCCTTGTGTGTAGAAAGGATCCATTTGGGCAGGAGATGTTCCAAGCTTTGTACCTGTCACAGTGAAATCCAAAGCAAGCTATACTTCAATGTCCATCCAACTGTTACCAAAAATCCCCCATCAGTATCTTAACGCTTACCACTCAGTATCCTAACCCATACCCCATCAGTATCCTAACCCATACCCTAACGATACCAATCAATATCCTAACCCAAAACCATAGTCAGTATCCTAACCCATACATACCACATCAGTATCCTAATCCATACTACATCAGCATCCTAACCCATACCACATCATCCACACCATCTCCCTGCTTACCCGGTGTGGTCCCGCCAGGTGTGCGGGCAGGTGTTCCATTCGTTACCACAGGTGGCGGAGGTCTGTTGGCAGAGTTCAAGGAGCTGAAGTTCAGCTACAAGAGAGGGAATGGAGAGAGACAGAGAATACGTACGATCAAACACCATCCTATTCCTTATGGTAACCAGTAACGTACAAATAATGTACGTGTACCACTAATATTTACTTGCAGCTGAACATAGCTAAATAGATGTGTGGAAGGAGAAGCTTTGACTGCCAATGGTGTCAATATACAACAACACCACACACACACACACACACACACACACACACACACACACACACACACACACACACACCTGTCTCCTTTCGGGTGTTCCAGAAACCATAGGAGTGCTGGCCCTCGCGGGAGATGGGGGATGCTCGTACAGTCCCTGCACGGGTGGCCCCACCCCTACGGTCGTTGGCTTGCTCTCCATCACAGGCCCCGTGGTGACCATGCTACCGGCAGGGTGGCTGCAAGGAACGTGCAGCAAAAAAAAAACGCATGACACGGGGTATTGTACATGCTTGTCTGCAGTACTGTCTGATCCACACAGGGGTATGAAGAGGACGTATGCAGTTTGTACCAGAGGATACTCAAGCATATCAGATGTATTGCTGAGTTTGTGTTGCTGCTGATGTTAGTAAGGCAATAGTTTACTTAACCATCACAGCAGCACTACAGGGTGCATAATGTTCAACCCACATGGTACAACCTGGGATACTGTAGAGAGGGATTGGAAGCAAGGCATGAGAGCCTAAAGATTCCACAGGGGCAACCACAATATGAGAATCACGCCTTGTGAAAGGTGTTGGTGGTGAGGGATGGGGGGAGGGGAGGGGTTGGGTGGAGGGGAGGAGAGAGGCAGAGGGGAGGAGGAAAGGCTTTAGAGTTAACTCCGGGTTGGTAGGTGAGTTACGAGGATCTACCATCACCATCTATTGTTCGATCAATTTTAAAGATTTGCTGTCAGGAATTTATATCGTTTGCAAATGTTAAAAAAAGGAATGATGCCATAACTGTTTCATCTACAAGGTATAGATAGGTTTTTAGGTTGCAAATAATGTTTATTGACTACAAGAGTTGTTCTAATCGACAGTAACAATTTTAAGGCCTACAACTGTTGGATAGTGATGTGGCATTAATACAGATAACCCTTAGTTGTGGGACAGTTTTGGAGTCAAGGAAGAACCTATGACACAAGCTAGAATAGAAACTGCCTCTTGTAGCAGTAGACGATCATATTTATAATAGATATTTCTCATCACAGGATCGTTCCATAAGTTGGTTAAAACTGCACTTGTGTTTGATTAAGAATGCTGAATGCTGAATGAACACGGGTAGCCTAATTGCACCTGTCTGTTTCACAGCGCCTCGCAAACGTCTGTATCGCTCCCGGCAACCTCACTGTCTCTGTTGTGCCAGAGACGGTTCACCGTGAAACTCCATC
This sequence comes from Eunapius fragilis, assembly GCA_963681505.1. Taxonomy (NCBI): domain Eukaryota; kingdom Metazoa; phylum Porifera; class Demospongiae; order Spongillida; family Spongillidae; genus Eunapius; species Eunapius fragilis. Next base: position 2,540,585 of record OY811983.1, on the reverse strand, counting down.
AAAGGTGTCCTGAGTTTTTGCTTCTCTGGAAGCCATTGCGTGTGGACTGTACGCAATAACTGGTGTCGATCAATAAGTTTCCATCTCTCTCTCTCTCTGGTACAACAAGGTCTTTAGGGCATGTTACTGAAGTACGAAGGTATCAGACCAGTCAAAGCTTGACAAAACAATGAGGGCGGCTCCACAGTTGTTAAGCAAAAAGCATTGCAAAGAAGCTTTAAGAATATTTAAACCGCATGCTGACTCGAAAGTGCAAGCAGACCACCCATGGGTCTTCCCTTTAGTTCGCAGCTAACCAGAGGGAGGGAGAGACTCTGGCTGACAATGGATACATAACTTTACATTTAATGTAACAGCAGCTGCATTATATCTAATCCCAACTGATGCATATATGTATTTTTTTCTTTTTCTTTTCCACCCAGGATGGGAATAGATTGATTCTCACACAACAGTACCAGCGTGGTAACCGATCTATTCCCATGATCCAGGATGCAAAAATAAATAAATTAATTAAAAAAATTCCCTGCAAGATGCAGACTGTACCCACACCAACAACACCCCTGCATGGTCCAGCCATTCAGGCACCCCTGCATGGTCCAGCCATTCAGGCACCCCTGCATGGTCCAGCCATTCAGGCACCCCTGCATGGTCCAGCCATTCAGGCACCCCAAACTGCAATCCTCAACACTACACCCTGAACGTAAGGCATGCTCGTTGTCCCAGCCAACGTACTGGGTGCCTCCAGGTGTCGGTCTGGTGGGGTACGGAGCCCCGTGGCTTGAACCCCCTACAGGGGCCACCTGGGGCTGGGGGGCACTCCTTGATCGGCTGGGCTGAAAGAGAGCATTTAAGGCACTTTATTAAATGTAAGTAAAATTAACAGTGAATTAAAAAAAAAAAGATACAACAGGAATTAAATATTGTATCACAGACCCACATGGTATATGCAAATGCAACAGTCACGCTGTATGATATATATCATTACTTTCATGCGTGCACACACAACACACACACACACACACACACACACACACACACACAAACATATGCCACACACACATGTAAAATGCACATGCACACAAATATACACTCTTACTCACACATAGGGAGTCAGAGAGTCATCATTAAAAATCACACAACTTAAAATACTCCCAGAGCATGCTTTGCAAGGTCGCGAATGAACTGGTTAACAAAACGAGCGCCGTCTAGGATTATGCCAGAAACGGCTAACCTATAAAAACAGCTAACCGATAACTAGGTGCTGATACAGCCAAGTGGTGTTACAGCCAAGGGCTGCATGCCGTGTTACTACCAGTTTAACTACTCCCGTACACAGAGAAGAGATGTACGTGTCCTCGCTATTATCTGAAGAGATATTGAACCGCCCCCTTAAGTCAGAAGATGTTCATCTAACAGCACAGTAGCACTTACTGATCGTGGCACAGAAGATGATCCAAGTAAAAAGCCCGGGAGGTAGCCACTCGTATCCATCTGTCCTGGCGGGGACGCGCCCCCTGTCTGTTGTAGAGGCGCCCTGCTATCGTGATAGCGGGCTGCAGTGCGATGCAGTAAGTGCAAAAATTCAAAACTCCTTAAATATTTCTTTACGTACGAAGCTGTCCAAAACCCTCGAATGCCATCCAGTCGACTTGCCCACTAAAAATGCGTAAGGTAATAATAATATAACACGTTTGGTGCTCTTTAATTAAAATAGGGGAAGGCGTGCCTGTTGCGAGCCATGATCGAAAGACGCTGGGTGATGTTTTCGACCATGTTCGTAGCCTGGAGTACTATATACATGTGCCGAAGGTCCTTCACTTCTTCTATCCCTTATCTGCTACAAGACTCCGGATTTCTAACGACCGAGAATATCGGCATGATTTCCAGCTGTTTCGCAACCTCTTACGGCGTCAGTAAGTTCTTCAGCTCCGTGCTGTCGGACCACATGAGCGCCACCCTGATGCTGTCCCTGTGCCTTGGGTTCAGCGGGCTCTGCTGCGTCCTCTTCCCGCTCGCGGGAGGCGTATGGCCCCTTTGCGCTCTGTGGTTCGTCCAAGGCGTCGCCCAGGGGCTCGGCTGGCCCGCCTGTGCCAAGATCCTCAGGGAGTGGTACCCGCGCTCGGAGCTGGGCAGGTGGTGGAGTATCCTGTCGAGCAGCGGGAACCTTTCCTCGGCGGTCCTACCCGTCCTCTTGGCCTACTTCCACGCGCTAGTGGGTTGGCAGCTAAACTTCTACGTCATAGGCGCTGCGGGCCTCGCTATGAGCGTCGTGGTGTTGCTGCTAATGAGGGACGCACCCTCGTCGACTCCCAAACAGCTGCAGCTGCCTGTTACCGTGGCGGAGACATCCCGCCAGGTCCCGGGGACACTTGTCGATGTATTTAGCGACGCGAACGTTTGGCTCGCCTGCATTTTTTATGCGTTGCTGGCGGGAGTGAAGGGAGCGACGGGGGACTGGGGTCAGCTGTACCTTATGCAGGAAGCCAAGATACCAGAAACCATCGGCAAGTGAGATTATTACTGGCTCAGTGCTTTTTGTGGCTAGTGTGTGTTCTTTGATTTTTTTTTTTTTTTTAATGACTTCTTTTATTTAGCTGCGGCATCTATCACAACCATGCACATTGGGGGAATATTTGGCAACCTTTCCCTAGGTTGCCTCTCTGACCTGGTAGTCAAAAGATGGCCTGTGAGTTTTATTTTTTTAATTTTTAACCGTTTAACCTCCAATCGTCCTAATTTTTGGAGCATGGTCCTTAAATAAGGATGATGTTTTAAGTATGAAAACAATTGGATCAGTTTGGTAGCTAGAATTATCATTGATCTAAAGAACAACAGTCATCTGTGAAATCCTTATAAGGAAATCAAAGGCAATCAGTAACATTTGAATGGCAAAAGCAGTACCATAGAATTGCATATTTCTTGTACTACAAGTAGAAAGCGGCAATGCCAAACTGTGCTTAGTGAGGTAAGAGATTACCAAATCATGAAATGCTTCACATCATGACAAAACAATTGCTGATAATGTATTCCACATGCCTGATTTCCAACGAAAAGAACTAAAGTAATGCTCTATCATCCAGCTGCCTGAAAAGTTCATTGTTGTTCATAATTCTATCAATGTGCTGCATCAATGTTATTGTTAAAAAGACCGAGTATACACTAGCTGTTCTTGATATAATTTTATTTCATTAAAAGAAGGGGTGACCTTTGTACTATTGGAAAATGAAATAAGCTGCTCTTATTACTCTTCTTCATGGCAGAATAGCCTGTCCTTAATTAAGGACGCTAACTGCGCTTAAAAATAAGGATGACGAGCTGGAAATTTAATTATTTTAACCGAACTGTTCAAACTTTGTTTTCTATTCCCTTACTTAAGCAAACAGAAAAGACAAAGGCGCCTCGTGCCCCTGCTCTTTTAGGCATTGCTGTCTTACTGGCTGCAGTTTTAGAACTATTCCCTTCAACTGTGTCTGAAAGCTCATCACATGTGAGTAAGCAAAATTTGTTTTTTTTTTTTTTTTTTTTAATGATACAGCTACTCACCTTCTCTCTCAATCTCGCAGTTATGGCTTAGTTTTCTCTGGTTTAGCACAGGGTTCCTTGTGGAAGGCGGGATCTCCACAATTTCACTGCTGACCATGGGTTTGGTTCCAGACAGCCAATCGGGCAGTGCCCATGGCCTTGCTTGTCTTGTTGCACAGGGTAACAAAAAACTCCTCCTTAGTCTAGGATTCATTGTCCTTTTTCCATAGGAGGTGCTTTCATGGCAGGTTGGCCCTTCAGCCAACTTGTGGAGAACACAAGCTGGAGAACAGCGTACCAACTGCTGGTCTTGACAAGCATCACATTGGTAGCCATTTCTTCATACTTTGTGACGCTTCTATTCAGAGGACTGTCCTCTGGCACCACAAGGAAATCTGACTAACCTCTCTCTCTCTTCACTCTCCTGATGTTTTGTATTTTATATGTAACCACTGTATTCTTGTTGCACTGCAGTACATGAGCCAAGACTGGGGAGGGAAGGGGCTGATTGAGTTACTATTTGCTCCTGTTTGGCCAATGGAATGAGAGCTGCGGGTTCACACAAAAAGGGAAGGTTCCTCCTGACAAGTTGTTTAAATTATAGACATTTAACATACAGATAAGTTACAGTGTAGGCTTTAATTGATACCATAGTTGTAAACAGGTTTTTCATTTTTAAAAAATACAAATATGCTGACATCAAATTGTTTAGAAAGTGATATCTCTAAGTTTGGTGTGTGTCATCCAAAACATTTCTGTGTTAAGAGTTCTGTGATGTATTTATTAAGGGGAAATAATATAATGAGTACATATCAGTGGTGGTTTGCTATTGGAGGCTTTTTGGAGGCTCAGGAGCTGCTTCCGAGGGCTCACGTTCCAGAACGACGAATTCGATTGTTTTGTTAAGTGGACCTTCAAAGGCATCTTTGATGTTCATGACCACATCTCTGTGCTTCATGCCATAGACACTGTGCCCATTAACCTGCAGTATCTGATGCCCTACACGAAGGTTTGTGCTGCTAGCGCAACCATCGTGCTATGTGAATGGTTGGGAGGGGGGGGGGGGGGGGGGGGTAGTGAGGGGTGAGAATGGTGCACAAAAAGGTGTGTGGCGGAGAGTGAGGAAAGTGGGATAAAATCATATTGCTTATCATTAATTTAATATTACCATTATCTCCCGAATAAGAACAGCCTTCTGCTTTGTGTTTGAACCACCATCAATTGCAATTCCAAGTTTCTTTGTGAACTTGATCACCTTGATGGTATCAAGTCTGCCATGAAGGTTGTCATAGCCAGCATATGAAAACCCTCCGGTGGTAGGACCAGCAAAGTCAGCCTCCTCCAATGGATCAGCTTTGGGAATTGATTCAGCGTTAGGAGCTGGCAGGACCTGAGGGATTGGCTGAACCTTGGGGGCTGGTTCCGCCTTGGGGGTCTGCTGAAGTTTGGGGGTTGGGTCAACATTGGGAGCAGATGGAGCTGGCTGTACCTTCTCTCTCATTTGAACACCGCCTGGGCCTTCAGATGACTGCTGCTTTGTTACCTTCTCTCTCATTTGAACACCGCCTGGGCCTTCAGATGACTGCTGCTTTGTTACCTTCTCTCTCAGTTGAACACCACCTGGGCCTTCAGATGACTGCTGCTTTGTTACCTTCTCTCTCATTTGAACACCGCCTGGGCCTTCAGATGACTGCTGCTTTGTTACCTTCTCTCTCATTTGAACACCGCCTGGGCCTTCAGATGACTGCTGCTTTGTTACCTTCTCTCTCATTTGAACACCGCCTGGGCCTTCAGACGATTGCTGCTTTGCTGCCTTCTCCTGTAGTTTCTTTTTAAGTCTCTCTTCCGCCATCAGTCGGTCCTCATCTATCAGCTGCTGCTTTGTCTTGATCGCTGAAACATCTTCCCCGAAATTCACAGGCTCGTGTACGACATTAAAAGCAGCTTTCCGCGCGTCTTCGGCTTTCTTCCTCTCTTCGGCTGCCTGCCGTTTCTGTTCAGCAATCTTGGCTTCTTCCAGCTTCTGGAGTTCCTTTTGTTTTCTTACCGCTTCAGCGCGTTCATTCTGCAACTTTAGTTCCTCCTGTCGGGCTCGTTCCCGCTCCTGTGCCGCTTTCTGTTGTTCGGCTTTTTCCCGGTCGGCTTGCTCCCTCTCCGCTTTCTCCCGTTGTTCAGCAGCCTCCCGCTCCGCTTTCTGCCGCTGCTCGGCGCGTTCCCGTTCAGCCTTTTCTCGTTCAGCCTTTTCTCTTTCAGCCTTTTCTCGTTCAGCCTTTTCTCTTTCAGCCTTTTCTCGTTCAGCCGTTTCTCGTTCAGCCTTCTTCCGGTCGGCTTGCTCCCTCTCCGCTTTCTCCCGTTGTTCAGCAGCCTCCCGCTCCGCTTTCTGCCGCTGCTCGGCCCGTTCCCGCTCAGCCTTCTCTCGTTGCTCGGCTCGCTCTTTGTCGGCCTTCTGCCGTTTGATTAGCTCCTGATCGCTCGCCGGTTCGCCTTTGAGCGAGGGAGCCTCTGTTTTCAGCTTTCCTTGTTCAACCTGGGCGCCGGCACCCGCATCGGCAACTCGCTTTGTTAGCTGTGGCTGCAGTTTATTGCCTTCTTGCTGGGCTGCAGCAGCTTTTCTTTCCTGTTCGCGCTTCTGCAAGTTTTCTTCCCGCTTCCGTTGCTGCAAATTTAATAAAACAAATCTCGCGATAGCGGTAACACAAGCGCAACACTCATACCAGTTCTTCCTTTCGTTGCTTCTCCTCCGCCTTCTTTCGTGTCTCCTCCGCCTCCTTTTTCTGCTCTGCGGCGTCGGCTTGTTCCCTCAACTTCTGGTCGTCCTCCGCTGCCTTCACCTGCATCGCCAGCTCTTCGTTCTCGTCAGGTCTCTTCTCTCGGAGCGGCTCAGTGACCTCTTCGGGCTGTTACATATAATTATATACGGAACGTTCCAAGGTTCACAGCAAACATGCAGGTAGTTCTATTTAACATTTACCTTGGGCTTCTTGATGGTACTGCCAATCGATGCCTGCTTCCGAAGCGGCTCGACAACTATTCCTTCTACCTATTTATTAAAAACAAATACAATATAATTAAGCATGAAAAGTTACCACCCTTTTCAAAGTTAGTACCTTTGGTTTTTTTTCTGTGGGCTTTTTGAGCACATCCAAACCAGCGTTTCGACCCTGGTCTCCTGTTTCATGGTCCTTCTGTAGGCGCGCTTCAGCCGCCTTGTGAACCTTAATCTCCTCGGCAAGACGAACCTTCTCCTGCGTCTCTCGCTGGAGACGGGCTTCGTACTCGGCTCGTACCTTGGCTTCCGCCTCGCGCCTAATTCTCTCCTCCATCGCCATTCGAGCCTCTTCTTCAGCTTCCAGACGAGCCACCTCATCGTTTTTGTTGACCAGAACCTCCTGCTGCCTACTTTTCTTCTCCTCTTCCTCTTGCTTAGCTCGCTTTTTCAGCTCCTGCTCGAGCTTCTGTTCGTATTCGCGCTGCAATTTCGCCTCCAGTTCCTGGCGAACCTTCTTCTCCACTTCCCCGCTCTTGGCGACCGTCTCCTTCAGCTTGGCCGCCTCCTGGACCATCCGCTTCTCGTACTCGGCCTTCAAACGCTCCTCGGCCTCCTTCAACACCTTCTGCTCCAGCTCCCTCTTGGCGCGTTCCTCCGCCTCCTTCACCCGCTGCTCGGCGGCCTTGCGCTCGGCCTGTAGCTTCTCCTGCTGCTCCTGCTGGGCCTTCGCGATCAGCTCTCTCTCCCGCTCCTCCAGCTGCTTCCTCAGCTTCTCCTCTGCTTCCCGCTTTGCATTCTCCTCGACCTCCCTGATTCTCTTCTGCAACGCCTCCTTCTCTGCCTTAATGGCGTCTTCCTTCTTACGCTGCTCTTCCAGTAGCTGCTTCCTTAGTTCTTCGCTCTTTATCCGTTCCTTCTCCTCAAACTCCTTTCTAAGCTTCATTTCTGTTTCGCTGCGAACTTTGGCTTCAATATCTGCAGCGCGAGGAGCTTCCCCGTCCTCCGTCCACCGCCGTATACCTTTTAACGTTGGTACTTCCCCCTACAGTGTGTCAAGAGCAGCATTCATTCCACTAGTTCCTTTAAAAAGCTCCTTAAAGCCGGCCAAACAACAGACAGTCTTACCGGCTCATGGTTCGTGTCCCTGGAAAACCCCGACTGAAGTGAAGACTCGCTCCATTGAGTGCTCATAGGATTGTCTTCATGGGCATGAGAGCTGCAAAAGTTGTGAAGATATAATGACACTTGCTTTTTTGGTAAACACTTTTAGATGGCAGATGGGCTTTTGTTCAAGAAGAACCCGCACAAACACACGTACATCTAAGTACTATGTCATATTAAACTGTACCAACATTATCTACTAAAGCAACTCTCCAAAATGATGGCTAGCCGAAACAGCTATAATTTAATACTGGGCTTTACCCAAAGTTTGTAACTATTTGACAGGGCAATGTCTTGCCTAAAAGCTCGTTGTCTTTTTTAAAGGCTTACCTATTTTCATACTGCATTCATTCTCTGTGGGTGCTTTATTAGCAGCATGTTAATTAAGTTAATATCAGGGACCCCTGGCATGCTATAAAACAACTAAAGGAGGTAGGGACTTTTGGACTGTTTGCCTGCACACAGCCATGGAATCAGCAGAGATCAACCATAACCTAGCCTACTTATTAAAACATTCCACCCTTTGCTTGGTTAAGGTATTTACCTGGCGGGCTGCAGTGGAGGAGGAGGTGGCTTTAGAAATGGAGGGATTCCTGATGGAGACTGAAGATGTGTGTGTAAGAGAGTGAGAGAAGGGAGAACCACACGTCACTACACACCACATACATGTACACATACAACATACACACACCACATACATGTACACACACACACACAACACACGCGCACAAACGCACACACACAAACACACACACACACACATACACACACACACACACACACACACACACACACACACACACACATATTAGGTACCATACCAATCTCTGTGGGATGTCATCCAAGCTACCTGTAGCCCTCATAGCTCGTGAAGAGCTCCGCTCATCCAGATCCTCAGACTGCAAAGAATAAGGACAGTAGCAAATGCATCCCCTGGCAACCCCCCCCCCCCTGTCAGCACAGCTGGATGCCAGCATTGGTCACCACCGGCAACCCCCTGTCAGCACAGCTGCCTCACCATTGATAACAGCAATGGCAATACCAAGCCTGTGCACAGGCTGCAATGTTCTAAACAGCACTCACCATGTAGCCATCAAATGGACCAGTGTTGTCATCATCATTGTTATCATCATCGTCGTCTTCACCAACATGAAGCTGGTACTTCTACATGAATACAATCAACATGGGTAAATCCTAGAAGTTGATTTGTACAGTAGATAGAACCCTGCTCTGGTTAGATCAACCACCAGAGCTATCATGCCAAGGTCATTCACTTCCGTAGCTTTCTCAGCTTAACAGGTAGTAGGTTATAAGGTTTTATAATACAGTGGTAAAGGTACTGATATAATGAAACTTCAAACATACATGATTGTCTTTGGTGGGTAAATATCTACACATAATGGTCATCCTTGCAACAGCTCGGGTGATGGTGAAGTAAAGCAATGGTCCCTAAGCGCTCTTAAGCTAGGGTGGTTTAGGTCCCACTTGCAATGGAGACATACGGTAACTGCATCAAGGAAGCTCATGCCACCTTCTCCTGTCTGGCATTCTGCATTGCCACCATGTCTGAGCCATTGCCAGGGCCATTCTGGGTAGGCGCCTACCCACCAAAGACAATTGTACGTGCAAATCGATCGTCAAACTTGGGGTATAGGGGCAAAAGACTAATCGAACCATCTATTAAGAATTTGAATACCGCCCACGACACGTGATTGATATTGCTATGTCACGTGGCTGTATCAGTGCTGAACTGCTCCCTGTGTTATTATAAAGGTATTATCACAATTTTTAATTAACAGTTGGTTAAATTGATGTGTACATTGTATGTGACTTGTCCCTTAAAAATTGAATGTGCCTTCTAATATATGCCACCAATGCTCTAAACTACTGGTACTTCTTTGGAATCCAACCAACCAACCAACCAACCAACCAACTAACTGATCAAGGGTAGAACTCACATAGGCTTTGCTGCCTTTATTGCTTTGCTTTGGCAGCGTATGGCTGACGACTTCAGCATAGCTAACTGCACCATTTGCTTTCATGGCCTGCACAAACGCGAACACACACACACACACACACACACACACACACACACACACACGCATACACAAACACAAGTAATAGTAGACATTTCACCATATATACATCCATCCATCCATCCATCCATTCATACATACATACATGATACGTACATATATACATGCATGCATACAAACAAACATACACCATACATACATACATACATACATACATACATACATACATACATACATACATACATACATACGTACGTACGTACGTACGTACATACATACATACATACATACATACATACATTACATACATACATACATACATACATACATACATACATACATACATACATACATACATACATACATACATACATACATACATACATACATACATACATACAAACGTACATACAATGTCAACACAGATGTGCAGGCACATAACATACACGTATACAATACATGCAAATGTAAAACATTATGTGACAAGCCTATTCATTCATTCCTTACCCCCCCCCCCCCCCCCCCCCCCCCCCCCCCCTTTCATGGCCAGCGCCTTTCTTACCTTCTTTGCTTGCAGTTCTTTCCGAATAGTAAGTTCATTGAAACTGTTCAGGTCATCTGGTGTGATAATGGCTTTAACTTCTGACAATAGACGAAGCTGTGTTGGTGAAAACAAGCAAATAACATACTGTTTTGCATGATAACACAGACAGACACACCCACCCACATGCATACATACTGATACACACACAACACACACACTGACACACAAACACACACACACACACACACACAATGCCAACAGATACACACACACACACACACACACACACACACACACACACACACAATGCCAACAGATATACACACACACCCATATACATCTATGCACTACAACACATACTTGTGCATGCTCCAAGAAGCCCACCCACACTATATAACACAAACACAAAGTACTCCACTGCACCAAACGCAAACACACAAACATAAATGCACACCCATTCCCAACTGTTGCACACCTTCTCTGGCCGATCAAGCAGCCTCAGAAGTTCCTTAGCAAAGTCTTCAACTGGCAGTTCTTGGTGCTCATACTGGTAGACTAGTTTCTTGAATTGGGTGAACTCAGGGTGTGAGAGCACAGAGACTGCTAGGCTCTCTATGACATCCCTGACTGGTGACACCCTGCCCTCTTGTTTCCTGAGCAAGAACTGCACAAGTGATGATTTATGAAGCAAATATGTGGAGCAGTGTGGTATGTGTGGAGCAGTGCGGTATGTGTGGAGCAATGTGGTATGTGTGGAGCAATGTGGTATGTGTGGTGCAGTGTGGTATGTGTGGTGCAGTGTGGTATGTGTGGAGCAGTGTGGTATGTGTGGAGCAGTGTGGTGCGATTGGCATGAAGTGTTATGGTATGAGGTGAAGTATTATGATAGTGGAGAAGTGTCATTGGTGGAGGTGTAAAAAGAAGAGGGATTGTAATAGAGTCGGATTGTAAGACATCCTACGGTCGACTAACCGGTGATTCACTGTTTTCACTGTTTTGTCTTGGTGATTCACTGTTTTGTCTTTGTGCAGCCCTTTGTAGAAAGAATGATAAGATGTAAAAAAATTATTAAAAAAACTGTAGCATGCTATGCTGTTACATGTGGGGACCCTAACATTGTGTCATCAGGGACCTACGCTATTAGGAACACGCAGCAATATACATGAGAGGCAATTGAGATACCACACTGGCAAGTGCGTTCCAAATATATATATATATATATTTCCTTCTCCCCCTCTGCTATATCTTACCACCCTCACCTCACCTCACCTCCCCACAGCCACCATACCTGGGAAACGTGGAGCCTTGACTGTGGTGCCATTTCTTGTCGTTGTATGGTAAAATCTTGGTATAGGGCAGTTTGCCGATATCCTTGAGCTTCAGCACCAGTGTGTGATTGGACCTGAAGTGCGTGGATAAAGAACAGGATTAACGAAGTGGTGCATGGGGAGGAGGAAGGTGGCAAAGGTGAAATGGCGGGGGGGGGGGGGCAGGCAACATAATTGAAAAAATGTGATGATAGGGGCCAGGGGAGGGAAAGGTGAGGAAGGAAGGAGGAAGGAAGGAGGAAGGAAGGAGGAAGAGAGGAAAAGTGATAACGAGCAGTAAAGGAAAGGCATCATAAAAGTGATCAATGCATTTTCTCCATTTACCTAAGCACTTTGACTGCATCGGCATGGCGTATGTTCCTGAAGCTGTGTCCATTGATGTCCAATATCTGATCTCCTTTCTGTGTTGACAAGGTGTCACATGTGTACGCATCGAGAGAACTACTAACCAACTGACTAAAACACCTGCATATGTGCATGTACATGGTGTCATTTTATTTGTACATGGGTAATTTTTAACAACCTGGATCAGGTTGAACTGCCCTGAACTGCTGGTCCAGAAACTGGTACAGGCCTGTTTCAGACTGTACCAGTTCTGGTCCAGCAGCACAACATGATTCAGGAACCTTGTTAGAAATTGGCCATATACTGCAGAAGACATATTCGTCACTCCATATGTAGGATGAAGTGGAATTTTATTTGTGGGTGTCTCACCTTAACCCTTCATAACTCTGCTTAGAGTTATAATGGGTCAGAGTGGTAGCCAAAATTGTGAAACACTTTGACCATGACGGGATGAATATGGCTGTATATCAAATGTGTTTGAGTGACAGAGGTGGAAAACTTGAAGAGGGCTTATCAGGAATCGTGAACAGATATGCAACCCAGACACGTGCACCCCGTGTCATGTGCGCTTTGTTAGGAAATGCATCATGCCTGTGTGTGTGTGTGTGTGTGTGTGTGTGTGTGTGTGTGTGTGTGTGTGTGTGTGTGTGTGTGTGTGTGTGTGCGTGCGTGCGTGCGCACATGCGTGTGTGTGACTTAATATATTACCTTCAGTCCTTCCTCCCACGCCACGGAGCCTTCTTCAACAACAGATATGTATATTCCGAGTCCATACTCTGCGCCTCCTCGAATCGAAATACCCAGGTCCCTACCCTTCGTTAGCTGCAACCTAGCCTGTGAGAGCAAGGCCACACCCCATTGTGCCGCGCAAAAATGAAAACAATTATGGCACGAGGTGTCTCCATGGTTACACCCATGGCGCTAACCGTTCTCTCGTTATGCCGTTCTTCTGGCATGGGTGGCGAGGTATGCCTGCCTTCCGCATCCACCCACGTGAAGGTCATATTAGCCGTTCTTGACGACGTTACCTTGGCATTCGGCAATACCTGCAGACTTAGGTTCTTACTTTCATTTATTACCTACAGAGAAATGAGCATGCAAGTAGTAAATATTAAATCAACGCAGAAAAATCTTGGCTATTACCTTTGCAGCATCGTAGTGACTGATTGACTCGAAGCTTGTTTCATTGACCGACAAAATCTGATCGCCGACCTGGAGTCCGCTTTTATCCGCACTCGACCCGGAGTCAACCCACGCAACGAAAACGCCAGTGCCGCTCTCCGAGTCACCACGCACGCTGAATCCAGCCTCTCCTTTTGCGCTTTTCTTAATGTAGATGGTGACGGCTTCTTGGTGAGCTGGGGAACCCTCCCTGGGGCCGACTTTGGTCTTCTTCTTTCTCCGGTTGGTAAGCGTCGCTGCCAAACCGTGCGACACCGCCAGCTCGTTGAAGCGGGTGACATCGCTGGCTTTGATGTAGGCATCTCTGATTGGGATCAACAGCTGCCGCTTTGCGTTGGTGTTGAGGACGAGGGCGAGCGTCTCGACGAACGGCTTAACACTCCGGCGACGGTGGTAGGTGGCCAATGCGCTGTCGAACATGTTCCCTTCCCTCTCCGTGAGCTGCGTGTGAATGCTCTCGCTCAGGCTGCTGGCGCGCACTGCGTAGGGGTCGTAGACGGGCGGCGGCAGAGCCCCTCCCAACGGGCTGGACATTTTGGGGGGCGTGTCCACTCAACAACAAACGCGCGGGATGGCGCTGCTTGTATCGCTTGAGGACTTCGGTGTGATGGGCACTTCTGAGGTCCTTTGTTGTAAGATGAGATCGATCCTTATCCTTCCACCTGCGCCTTTGTGTAACCTTGCAAGGTGTGGCGGTACACTGTCACAGACAGGACTTTTCCTTAAAGTGGGCGTAGCTACAATTGCGGTACTACAATGAATCGAATTTTGCATATGCACGTACGTTTAATTATTAGATGACGTACATCTGCTACTTGACGAGCCAAACTGCAGAGCGAGTTTCGCGTAGCAAGCGCAAATCCAGTAATCTCAGCAAAATGATGAAGTACTACAATGTACGATTGGTAGGGCCATGACGTTTTATTACATCATGGCCAGCGAGATGAGTTCTAGTACGACAAACAGAACTAGCAACGTGGATCGCTACTATACTTAGCTATATCGCCAGAGCCATCATGGCCAGGGAGCTTCCAACCCTCCTAATTTACTGTTAGTGCTATTAGCTTGCTCAATTAGCTACATTATGTTAATAATTATAGTGCTGTATTATCCATGATTAAATCTGACGATGCAAACCCACAAGTGCAAGCAATGATTAAGAGATAGATTAAGGCATGGTTGGCGACACGCAGCAACTTACTTGGCATCGGGGGTACCGTGATCAACAAGGCGGTCCCTCCGGGTGGAGACCGTGCATTGCACTTCGCCCGGTTGAAGCCTGCGGTCTCTTAAATATGGGAGATTCGGGTGCGCAATTTTTGGTAGGCGGGGGATTGCGTTCGCGCAACCCCTATTTAAAAAGGAGATCATTTAACGTAAATTAACCAAAGCATATTAAAATAGCAGTCAGTTTGATATCACTAGTACAATAATGGCTCTGAACACACGAGCATGGGCGTCCCCATGGGGGGGGCAGGGGGGGCCATGACCCCCCCCCCCCCCCCCCTCGTAATGGCGCCTCCCCCCCCCCCCCCTTGTTTACATACATGCGCACCCTCACTGGCTGAAAGCGGACAACATCCACCGTCCACTGGTCGAATCGGCCGAAAACGGACAGCACCACTGGTTGAATCGGCCGAAGCGGACAGCACCCCCCCCCCCCCCCCCTTCCAGAAAAGCTGGGGACGCCCATGACGAGGTAGCCAACGTGCAAAATAATTGATAAATTTATTGAGTTGTTTAAATATTGAACTGGTTCAACTTTAATATAAAGGGTTACCAACGAATGAACGCAACTCTTGCATCTGTAAAGTTCGTTTTATTTTTCTTTTAAAGCACCTCATTAATAAAATAATTATAGCGGGATTGCGGTATCGCTGTGACAACCAGCCTCATGCCCCAGTTGGTTGTCACACAATGGTTATTAACAGCTAAGTTGGGCAGTTGACAACCCTTTTCACTGAGTTATAAAATATAACTATTTTAAAAATAGAAACAACACTGATTTATAATAATAGTTAATTAGGAAAACACATTACATAGAAAAATTCAAACGATATCCTGGAGGCCAAAGGAGGGAGCACATCTTGCCAACAAGGCTCTTGCCACAGCCCGAACCAGGGTGAAGTTCAGCCTGCTGTATATCTCTGTGAGCACCTTACCTTTGTGGGAAGAGGTGATGATGGCCAGGTGAGAAGCTAGGCGAGAGAAAGTAGATTGGGCTTCCCTACCCCAGTTTTCAGAAGTCTCTACTGCAAGTGGGATACACACCCAACTCAGCTCTGAACACTTCGGGTCATTTGCTTTTTACTTCCTGACCTCCGCCTCCTCCGCTGCAGCCCCTTCAGACAAGCTTGCTGCTGTTAGGATAGAAGGGATTAAGGGAGAGGTCACTGTGATGTCAAGGGCAGCATGTTTCCCTCTCTCGCAATTGAGGACAAGTACATCCGCTGGCCGGGTACGGCTTAAGTCTGGTGTAATGCCACTGCCCAACTCTACTCTCACTCCAAGATGGGCACTCCCGTTTACAGGTAGTAGCGTGGTTGCCAAGGCAGTCAAGAGCTAAGCCAGGACACAAAGAGCACAAGGAGCCTCTAGCTGTGTCTATCCCTAGCCACCATTGGATGGAAATTTGCAGCTCATTAGGGTCAAGGTGTAGTTCGAGGCCAGGAGAAGGTGTGACCAGTAGCCAGGATGCAGCATGAGGTGCCGACACAGAGAGCAGCCGAGCCTTGTCAGCAGGTGATGATGCTTCCAACAACAAAGAGAACTGGTGGTCCTCTAGTTTCTTTGACAGTACCCTTTAGTGGACGGGTGAGGTAGTGATAGCATCCACAGAGATTACCTCAGACGGGGAGTCAAGCTCGTTGAAGAGATCAACCGTGTGAGATAGGTGTGGATTCTGTGCATCACCAAATCCGGAAGCACAAAGGGTGGCAAAATAGGCAGCTGAGGAGTGATGGGAAACTGAGCGAAGCCCAAGACCTCTGTGACTTAGATTCAGTTGGGCCTGCTGCCATGCAGGATCCATAACTTCTACAGCTATACTCTGTGCAAAGCACTGCCTAACCTCAACATCGAACAGCTGAAGTGCGTCTGAGACTGGCGGGGTAGCTCTAGCCAAATGGATTAATTTACAGTAGCTCCCACACAAACGAAGCAGAATCAAGGCAACCTGAGGGTCCGATGCCCCTACTTTTACCAGTCTGGATAACAATTTCAAGGCCTCTGAACGCTTTGATGCTGCATACTCTCCACAGAAGAGGTGGTCCCCTTAGGGGCTCCTAGTAAGTCAAGATGAGGTACATGGGAGGACTTCATAGATGGGGGAAACTCACTGGTGTCACCTTTACAAAACAACTCACATTTGGACATATTTATAAAAATGCCAAGGGATGGACCAATAGAATCCAACTGAGAAAGAGCACGAAGGATAGCAGATTTCTTGCCAGGTAAGGTTCCATCGTCGAGGTACCAGGCTTGATACAGAATGTGGATACAGTCATCATCAGCATCAATGGCATTTAAGATCTTCTGTAGAACCAGTGCAAAGAGCAGAGGGCCGAGAGGTTCACCTTGTTGGACACCTGTTTCTGAGAAGATGCGACCCATGGGGTGCCACAGCAAGGGATGAGCAGCATAGCACCATGTGGCCCAAGGTAAAAGCTCAGGGAAATGGAGAGCGCATTTGTCTAGAATTAACTGTCTGGAGACCAAATTAAAAGCATTGCGCATGTCCACCTTTACTACTGCAAAATCATCATCTTCCCAGTGCTTATCCATGCAGGCCCTGAGGCCATGTACAACCTTCTCAGAGCCTGAAGCACAAGCAACTCCAAACTGAAGAGGTTGAAAAAATTCTGAGGCCTTGTACTTTATCAAGGAACACAAGCACTTCCCAGTTAGCCTCCTCAATGCTTCTCCAACAGCAATAGGTCTGACGTCAGGGAGACAGCCAGGTTTGAATTTATTCAGGGCAGTCAAACTGCCTCCAGCTAGAAAAGTAGAGACCGAGGTGGGTGCCTTGCCCGATGACAGGAGACTCTGAGAGAGGAACATATGGAAGTTGGTAAAGGAATGCTTTGCTGCATCTAGAAGGTGCTGTATTCTGAGGCCTGATGGACCTGCAGCTGTTCCCTTTGGAAATAACTGCAGGACTCCTAGGACGTTGAAATCAGGACCGATGGATATCGGCACTGTTGGAACCTGGGGAACCTGTGGAGGTGGGCAACTTGGATGCTTGGAAAGCAATAGCTTCCATGTATCATTGTTGTTTGGAGCAATGCCTGCAGAGAGAAGAATGCCACAAGCTTTCCCAAACATACCTGCCTTAGCTAATGAGATAGCTGAATCTATCAATCTCTGTGGTTCTTCAGCAGAGACCTGTCTACCGCGGAAGTGGGAGGTATTTCCTTTCGCTAGGTTCCACAGGAGACCAAACTCCTTGTAAAAGTAATAATATTATTGTTTTTCACAATTGTACAAATGATATAATGAACCTTTACAATCACTGACAACAAACATGCCACAAACACCCTAAAACCCTACCTGCACACCAACACACACTGCTAAGGCTACCTTCAGCCCATGTCCTCTGCATGCTACAACCTTGACCGGGAGAGCAAGGCTCTAGCATTGCATCGAACTAAGGTGAGGTTAAGCCTCTGGTAGATGTTTGTGATGGCCTTTGACTTGCTGCACTGCAGCTGCAGGGCCAGGTGGGCTGCCAGGTGAGAGACTGAGCACTGAGCTTCCTCACCCCAACAACTGTAGGTCTCTACTGCCAAGGGGACACAGACCCAACCTAGCTCTCTGCACTTCTGATCGTTGGCCGTATGTTTGCGAGCGTCGGCATTACCAGCTGCTGACCCACCTGTAGCTCCCGCTTCATTCAATGTCTTGGAGTTAAGCGGAGAGACTACGGTTAAATCAAAAGCAGCTAGCTTGCCACTCAACCAGTTGGGCACCAAGATGTCTGCTGGCCAGCTATGTGAGTTATCAGATCCTGACCCATGGCCTGCTTCAAGTTGCCCACCCAGCCGAGCCCTATGACAGAATTGGGCAAAAACATCCCTCAGGGCATTGTGGCACACAACAACATCACCACCCCGTTTGCACGTCATAGCATGATGCTCCAGAGGATCCAGCTGGTGGTCAGGGCAGTAAGGGCAATGTACCTGTGACAATGTGTCCATCCCAAGCCACCATTTTAAGGCAGCCTGGAACTCTTCTGGCTCCAAGCTAAGAATAAGTCCCTTTGATGGTATAACAGCTAGCCAAGATGAAGCATGACGCGAAGAGACCGATAGCAGACGGGCATGGTTGGCTGGAGATGAGGTACAACTGGTCAAATTGATGGTCATCAATCCTGCTAGAATTCTTTTGACTGAGGCCAGAATCAAGCAAAGACTCAACTGAGACAGAACACTCAGGAGGAACCAAGCTATTGTGTGTGGTAATGGCTTGCAGAGTGAACTCACCACCAGGATCTGCATAACCAGCTTTGATAATTGATGCCAAATAAGCAGCTGAACAATGTAATGCCAACTTACGGAGGCCTAGACCACCTCTACTAATGCTCAGCTGAACTTGCAGTCTGAAGCATCAATTGCAACACAATCAGTGAAGTATCGAGGGACCTCCTCATCAAACAATGCTAGGCCTTCAGACACAAGAGAGGGTGGCGTGGAGCGAGCTAAATGAACCTACTTACAAAATGAGGCACAATGACGCAAGAGAAGAAGTGCAGTTTGAGGATCTAAGGCTCCCACCTCCGACAGCTGGGACAGCAACCTGACTGCCTTGGCTCGCTTTTGAGCAAGGAATTTGGCACAAAATATGACATCTCCAAAAGGAGCACCCAGGATCTCAAAGTTAGGCTCATGAGACCTCTGTTAGCTGGAAAGCCATCCAAGTCACCTTGAGAAAAAAACCTCACACTTGCTAGTGTTGATCCTTAGCCCCAGGGGTGGGCCAACCTGCTGAATGAGGAGAATAGCTCAATTTACTGCTGCTTTAGGACCTGCAAGAGTACCATCGTCAAGATGCCACATGTTAAACAGAAGCTATAGATTGAACAAGTTTATGCAGAACTAGAGAGAACAGGAGAGGACCCTTATTATTACAATCAATTGCAACATCAGTTGCACCAAACACAAACAACACAAGCAGTTATGAGGGTGGTAGCTCCCTAGCCAGGATGGCTCTGGTAATGGACCAGATCAGGACCATATTAAATTGCTCATAAATCTCCGCCATAATATGCCATTTTATGATTACAATATAATAGTTAATTCTGATCTTGTCGAAGAATTACTCGACATGAACATTGACCATGGACGGTTAGAACTGTAGCTCAGCTTAGTTGAAAAAAATATTTGGGCATAGTATATCAATACCGATATCGATATTTCATATGTGCATTATTAGGCTTTATCATTAAATAATTGTGACTCGTGTGACAATGAGCCCAGATCTCCCCTTATTATTAAAAAATATAATATTAACAAGCGGATAAACACAATCAAAGAAAGGAATTAGAAGGAATTAGAAGATTGAATCAGATAACTATAGAATCCGGCCTGATGATCACGTATATGTATACAGAATCCAGTCCACACAAGGTAGGTGGGAGCATAGCAGTCATCCGGATTAGTACTGAGCAAGCATTTTTGGATGACTAAAGCGATTCACACTATGCTTGCAATGCTGCACGAAGATGATCCAGGTTTGAGCTTGCATAAACTGATAATACCGGAGCGCATGTCAGTCACGAATCGAAAGCTAATCCATCCAGAGGGCAATTCTGAGAGCAATTTGCTAACCACTGGTCGATGCACGAAGCATGAAAATTATGACAGCAGGGGAGGGTTTTCACCATGTCCGTGCCATCGATCGGGTCCATACAGACGGAGCAGAGGTCTCCAACACAGCCCTTGGAGTTTGCTTCTACTGTTTTGATTGAAGACAGGGTAGCCTTGGAGACGGTCTTGGGTTTTACCGACTTGTCTAAGCCGAGCAGCAGATCGTAGTCCTCGGGGGTCAGGTCCCTGAACTGGGCCGCCGCCAAGAGCTTGGTGAGTTCGTCGGCCCCCGGGGGTAGTTTATCCTGCTGGAGTGCGTGCCTCAAGGCGGCCGGGTGGTCCTGAGCGTTGGGATTTTCAGGTTCGTTAGCCCAACGACCCTTGCGCCTTCGCTGCTGCGCGGAAGGAGTGGCCGTGTTTGTTCCTTCGCTCCTACGCTGGTACAAACCTGTGCCTGTTCGCACCAGGCCCTGTTTGGCCAACTTAGACTCCACGTTCTCCTTGTGACTGCTGGAATGTTGCCCTACGTTACCCTTCCTTCTCTCGTCCTTGGCTTTCGCGTGTGTCTTCAGCTGGACACTCGGTCTGTACCTGGGCAGTTTTGCGTCGGATGTAGATCTACGATAATTACAGCCACTCTTCCAGTTTGAGAATGAGAGGTTGTCTTGCTCGTCTTCGAATCCATCGTCCAGATCCATTGAGAAATTGTCAGCTTCATTCTCGGCGCTGACGTGCACGTATTCCCTCCCAACGATGCTGCTGCTGATGTACAACAACACGGTTTTGTCTCCCTTCACGTTCCTTGGGGGTCTTGATGTTGGGGACATTTTATCTTTGCCGCACTCCAATGTGGGGGCGCACTCCAATGTGGGAGCGTCCTCCATTTGACTTTTCTCCCGCACGCTCGAAAAATGTATGGCGATATGAACCAAGACTTTTATTCCATGCGCGTTGCGCAATACAATCTAAGTTTAGATTATTACATTATGTCAGAGCTATTTTAATACCTTGCTATCACGTGACCCTGGTCCTCAACCCACAAGTGTAGCAATTGAAGTGAAGCTATAATTGCAGATATGCGTTGTCAGTAGGTTAACTTACCTGGCACAGAGGGTACCGTGATCATCAAGGCGGTCCCTCCGGGTGGAGACCGTGCATTGCACTTCGTCCGGTTGAAGCCTGCGATCTCCCCAAACGTGGGAGCCTCGGGTGCGCAATTTTTGGTAGGGGGGGATTGCGTTCGCGCATCCCCCATACATGTTTCAGTAAACACAGACGATTATGATTCGAAGTGCAGCTTAACTAATAATTACAAGGGTGAGAAGTCTTAAGCCACTTCCGCACTAATGTCGAAAGATCCGATTCGCTTTAGGTATATAGTCCGCACTATTCTGGTCTTGGATCTACCGCATGTTAAAATGGAATCAGCTGTACAGAAGTATGCAGGAATAGGCTAAAAAGAGCGGAAATAATGTGCTTATATGGAAGTGGTTTATTTATTTTGCCCCTGCCAAGTCTTGGTATAATCGTACTCATTCAGCAGACGTGCGATTCTCTGGTAGATTGATTCGATGCAGCTGACTCAATTGAGTTGGATGTCACAGGTGTATGGATCTCTTCATTTCCCTAGGAATTTAATAATTTTGTAAATGCCCAAACCGCAACTTGATCTAGTTTGCTACGAAGCGGATCGAGTGCAGAAGCGCCTTTACAGGGGTGGATAGAGGGGGGGGGGGGGGGGGAGTTGAGATTATATTCACTATCAATTGTTGAGTCCATATATGGTGAAAATTGATTGTGAATTTCATCTCAACCTCCACCCCCCCACCCATCCGTAGGCCATTCCAAATGTTTCCCCGTCCTTTATAAATAAACCCCCACGCGTAATCTATACATTTGTAGGGGCGGAAATGATGTGATCACCTGATGTTGGAGACAACAGTTTGACCAAAACTATAAATACACACAAAAGAGGTGTTGACAGCGGGCTGGTCTGATGCACATGCAAATATGATTTAAAGTAATAATGGATAATAGCGGCCCGCCCGCATGGGGATCCAAAAAAGGTCCGGACGGGAAACTATTTTCCCATTTGAAATGGCCTTAAATATCAACATCCCTGGATACGTATTTTAAATGGTAAAATCAATTACCACTGGTGTGATGTTGGGTGCGTAAGAATGAATTGCACAAGATCAAAAAAGGAAGACAACACGGCCAGTTCAAAACAGGAAGGATAACAGCCACTGAAAGAAGCCCTTGGTTGCAGACCACAACCCCCTCTTTGAGGCTATGATATCCTGAAGGTCCTCAGAGTCCCTGATGAACTTCTCCACAATGGTGACCTTCAGAGACTTCTGCCAATGCTTAGCCTTTCCCTCATCCAGGTTCAGGAGGCAGACATCTTTCATCTGAAGATAGCCAGAAACAACAACCATTTGTAAGGGTGCAGCAGACTGGTGCTAAATCATTCAATGAAAATGCACTGCCCCCTTCAAGGTTTCTGTATAACAACACAACATCTGCACCATCACTTACATACTGTGTCACACTGAACTCTGTATCATATTTGTCAGCCGACAACACAATTAACTTCTTTGCCATCTTTAGAGGAGTCTCCACCTAAATATCACGACCAACATAACACATCAATATACTTGCAAGAACATGTTTCAACTTTTCATTACACTCTACCCTCCTCAAACTTTTAATTCAAATTAGTCAGTGGCTTGCCTCCTTGATGTAAGCCTCATAGTTCTCCTCTACCCTTTGCTTCCAAACCGTCTTTAGTTTCTCCTGCCAGAGAGAGAGAGAGAGAGAGAGAGAGAGAGAGAGAGAGAGAGAGAGAGAGAGAGAGAGAGAGAGAGAGATAATTACAAGTCCCTTGCAAGGGCTCACTATCACTCACTTCCAACTCCTGTCTGACTTCTTTGTATGCCAGAATGTCACTGAATGCTGCCTGTTTTACCAAGGTTAGTGTAGAAGTGTAATACAGTTTACTGCCACACCAACCCCATTCCTCCATAATAATGGATCCTATCTCCCTTCCCTCCCCCACACACTCAGTACTCCCCCAATAACAACTCTGTATGCCACCTCTTCCCTCACACTTCCTAATCCCCTCCCCCAAAACCAATTTTTTTCTCTTTTCTAAGTAATGATGCAACAGTGAGCAGTGAGCTCCTGCCATCATGTAAATGTATGTGTGAAAAAGATGACCTCTCACCAAATGTAGAACACCTTCCATTGCCATACTCTGTATAGCTCACTATAAGTCCTTCCCCTATGTCCTATGTCCTTCCCCTATGTCCTATGTCCTTCCCCTCATGTCCTATATCCTTCCCGTATGTCCTATATCCTTCCCCTATGCCCTATGCCCTTCCCAGTAGCGGATCCAGAGGGGGGGGGGGGGGGCTAAAATCATATTCACAATTCATTTTCACCATATATGGTACTGACAATGCCTTATATGGTGAAAATTAATTGTGAATATTGTTTCAGCCCCCCCCCTCTGGATCCGCTACTGCTTCCCCTATGTCCTGTGTCCTTCCCCTATGTCCAATGTCCTTCCCCTATGTCCAATGTCCTTCCCCTATGCCCTATGTCCTTCCCTTATGTACATACCTGTACTTCTGTGTATTCCTTCAGGGCATATTTCTCCTCCTGGGACAACCTATTGATAAAATCACCATAGCAACCGAGAAAGGCTACAATGCACGATACAATGTTCAGCCAGCCACCCAGTGCATCAAGGTACCCCACCAAGGGTCCTCAGTAAGTCGTGCCTTAAGAGATAGCAGTTATACTTAATTAGAGGTATATGTGTGTTCATATATGTACTGCCTCCATCAGCTGATGCGGGATGCTGAAATGGGAACAGGTTAGAAGGCGCTTTATAAAAAGTGCAAGTCTTAACCCTAAGGGGGGTGGGATGACAAAAATTAACTCACTACATTCAAAGATAATTACAATTTGATTGGGTGGGAATACAAACTTTAACGATGCACTTGTTTCCATCTTGTGACTACTTTGTTAGTAATAGAACACGCTACCCTTCAATGGTATTGGATGCACCCCTGTGGACTTCAAAACAAAAAGGAAGCAGGGGAGGGTGAGGGAGGGAAGGGGGTGAAGGGGAGGGAGAGGTAGGGAAGGAGAGGTGGGGAGAGAGGAGGAGAGGGGAGGAGGAGGGGAGGGGAGGAGGGAGGAGGGAGGGGAGGGGAGGAGGGAGGGGAGGGGAGGAGGGAGGGGAGGGGAGGAGGGAGGGGAGGGGAGGAGGGATGGGTACGAGAGAGAAAAAGGGAGGGGAGGAGGGGAGGTTGGAGATCCATTTAGACCACTACTGACTGATAACATACAGTTCAACACGAAATAAATTACGATGTTAACTGATATATTGTACATACTCTTGCATTCATGCATATGTGCATGTCACTGACAAACCTCTTTGTAAGTTCTGTATCATTCAGTGGCAGCACCATCTTGGAAGGACCCGTGTTATGAAAGTAATTGCTAACTAGGTTACCAGCCTGCAGATTTGTGTATGGAGGCAAATTTAGCAGTTACAATGGTGCACCATGGTTTAAAACCACAGTTGATGATGTCATTTTTGAACCATTAAGATATGAAACATAATTATGTAAATGATGATAGATGATGACTCTAATTAATTGCCCAATCTTGTAGCTCTAAGTGAATTTATTAATTTTCTATTGTATTTTATGTAGCAAAAGTCAAGCCAAATGTATCAAGATACTGTAATACATTAAAATCAGGATGATTTAACAAATTGAGGTATAGAAGGGGTAAATTTGGTAGAACTGTTACTAGTGCTATCATAAATCAACTCCATCAATAAAAACACACGCTATCAGATGATAAACATGGACAGGAGTGAAGGTTATGCAAAATGAGCTTCGCAAATAAATACACACTGCTGGATTAAGTTGATTTGACCCTGCAAATTAGGCTCTTGGTAGGAAAGAAAGCTTTCTCTATCTAGCTTTTGGATCAATTTTTTTCTACCTCACTTACTCCTCTACAGGTCACGTGGTCAGCCAATGCAATCAATTAGTACTCATTTGAACGTTAGTAGCAGCGCTAAACGAGAAGTTGGTCAGAGTCGGCTAAGTCGGTGTTTGGGACACAGGCAAAATTGATCAGCTATTTTTACTCCATTTATTTGGTTCTAGAATCGTGTAGAAAAGTGTATGAAGTTGGTACATCGAATTTTTTTGTTTTTTAAACACATAAATTAGTACAAATTATGATACCAGTAATTACAATTATTGAATCATTGGAAAGAGGAGAGCAAAAGCTATAAACTCCCATACTTTACTGTGTCATGGTGGTGTGTGTGTATGTGTGTGTGTGTGTATGTGTGTGTGTATGTGTGTGTATGTGTGTGTGTGTATGTGTGTGGCCTTACAATTGCACTGCAGGCTGCCCTAACAAGGTCATGGTTTTCTCTCTTACAGAGCTCCTCTTCCTGAGTAAGCTTTGTCTGAAGGGATGGTGTGGAACGGAAGAGGTGGAGGGGGAGGGAAGGAGGGAGAGGGGAGGGAAGGAGGGAGAGGGGAGGGAAGGAGGGAGAGGGGAGGGAAGGACGGAGAGGGGAGGGAAGGAGGGGGAGGGGAGGGAAGGAGGGGGAGGGGAGGGAAGGAGGGAGAGGGGAGGGAAGGAGGGAGAGGGGAGGGAAGGAGGGAGAGGGGAGGGAAGGAGGGAGAGGGGAGGGAAGGAGGGGGAGGGGAGGGAAGGAGGGGGAGGGGAGGGAAGGAGGGGGAGGGGAGGGAAGGAGGGAGAGGGGAGGGAAGGAGGGGAGGGGAGGGAAGGAGGGGGAGGGGAGGGAAGGAGGGAGAGGGGAGGGAAGGAGGGAGAGGGGAGGGAAGGAGGGAGAGGGGAGGGAAGGAGGGAGAGGGGAGGGAAGGAGGGAGAGGGGAGGGAAGGAGGGAGAGGGGAGGGAAGAAGGGGGAGGGGAGGGAAGGAGGGGGAGGGGAGGGAAGGAGGGGGAGGGGAGGGAAGGAGGGAGAGGGGAGGGAAGGAGGGAGAGGGGAGGGAAGGAGGGAGAGGGGAGGGAAGGAGGGAGAGGGGAGGGAAGGAGGGAGAGGGGAGGGAATGAGGGAGAGGGGAGGGAAGGAGGGAGAGGGGAGGGGAGTGAAGGAGGAGAGGGGAGGGAAGAGGGAAAGGGGAGGGAAGGAGTGTCAAACATCTACAGGGACAGCTAACGGACATACTCACTGAGAGGTGCCCTAAGAAGGGTGTGTACAATGATTCACCCTCTACGGATGCTGCTTTCTCTGCAAACACCTACAGAAACCAAAAAGCAGAAGAAAAAAAAAACATGTAATTATATTTTAAATAAGGGTGCCAACCGGTTATGAAAGTTCAGTCTTCAATACCTCCCATTTAGCACAGTCACCATAACTGTGAGATGCAGTAGCTGCTCCCCTCTCAATGAGCCACCATGAGCTCCACTTCCCTCCCATCTCACTCCCTCCCCTCCACTATGAGTCAGGATCCAATAGTGCTGTACCTTCTTGAAACCTTATAAGGGTGCTCACATGGCACCATCACAGGAATGTTTTCAGATAAGCTTCACATCCCCCCCCCCCCTCTTCCAACATCAACAAAGTGCCGAAATGCCCATGGGGTTTTAAGAAACATACCTCCCTCTTAACCCCCGCCCACTTTAGATACATTTGTTTATAAGCTTACGATCACCAACACCTCCACTTCCCCCCCAAGTCATCACCAACACCTCCACCTTCCCTCCCTCCCCCCCCCCCCCAAGTCGTTTGTTTAAATTCTACCCATCTCTTTATTTGTCACTACCAAGAAAAGCTTACAAGATGGTTGGTTCTGATTGTACCGCTTTTGTATCCTAGTGCAGATACGTACTTCCCTGTTGTTTATCACGTGCTGCTCTGTGCTAACCTTTTCTGCCTCCACGCGAGCGTGGCTAATGACGCCCTTCATGGCTGCTGTGGTCCGAGGGATGCCGTTGTGGTTCATGGCTGCTTCCTGGAACTTCTCTACACACACACAGAGAGAACATTTGGCACCACAAGGCCAGCAGCCTACCAATTCCCCTCACCCACTGCTACATCAATAGCTGTGTTGAGGATGGCTTCAAGTGCTTGACTATTCTTTAGTGTGACAGCTTTGAAGATGTATTCTAAACCAGTCTGATAGGAGGTATGGGGTGGGTATGGGGAGGAGGGAGGTATGCAGTGGGCATGGGGATGAGGGGAGTATGGGTGGACATGGGGAAGAGGGTATGAGATGGGCACAGGGAGGAGGGTATGGGCAGGGGTAAGGGGAGGTTGGAGGTGCGGATGAGTTAGCTGATGACACCTCCCTCTGCCCCCACATTTATGCCCAGTGACTGAGCAAACATACCAGCATACCAAAGCCCTCCAAAATGTACGCGACTTCTCATTACCATGACCAAAATGAGTTGTGTTCTACATGTTGCAATATAACATGAAGTACATGGTGCAGTATGAACAACATGCACAAACGCTAGTCTCGTCCCCAGACCCCATACGTTACGTATATGGGTCTGGCATTTCGAGTCGCAAGCGCCTGTACATTGTGGAATGTAAACAAACAATCATATCGATCCATCGTTTGACCACATCCATTGATTATCAAATTTATTAAAGCCAGCTGCAGTTTGGGCCCCATATCAGTGTAGGTGTTGCGGAGACAAGACGTGTTGAACCACAGAGACCGCAGAGGACTGACTAGCGATGCTGCCCACACCAATTGCTTTGCTCCAACTTCTTGACAAAGAGTGGGCATATTTAGCTCCTGCACGCGATTCGTGCAAAGAAAGGGTCTATAACGTCTGTTGTGTTTCTTAAAGTAGTTACGCTTCACAAAAAGTTGGAAGATGTTTATAAGAAGGACATAAAAGAGGTTGAGCGATGTGTCATTTTGAAGATTAATCAATTGCACCCACACATCTCTCTAGCAGCATCAACCATAGATGTGTGCATGCCAGTGAGTACAACAGGTTTGGAAGCCACAGGAAGTGAAAGAAGCTGGCGTATTCATATTTACACTTAGCGTGGGTCTGGGTCGAGTGAATGGGGTAGCGTATTTTTTTTATGTACATACGTCATAATTAAAGTGCGCACGAATTCCAGGGTTTGGCACACTTCCACCCCATTCGAAACACCAGACCTACATGAGCGTGGTTATACATTATGCGATAAACAATGCGTACACAAATGCATCTGCAAAGGCACACATACTTATTTCCAACACACACACAACACACACACACACACACACACACACACACACACACACACACACACACACACACACACACACACCTTAAGCTGTTCAAGATGTCTCATGTATGCACTGTTGCCTTCCAAGTAGCCCACTTCCTCCCTGGAAGGGAAAATACATTAACAGAACCGTCACTGTGGCATGACTGTCTGTTCACTTGTATCTGGTCAGAGACTTCCTTTGGATGGCCTTGTAAACCTCATTGAGTTGGGACGTCTTCATGGGGAGAACACTTAGCTGAACGCTTTCTTCTGCTTCAACCTGAGGGAAAATGGTAAGTGGGATACCGTGCATGTTTGGGGGAGGAGCAAGGGGAATGGCATACAGTGGAGGGTTGGGGGAGGAGCAAGGGGAGTGGCATACAGTGGAGGGTCGGGGGAGGAGCAAGGGGAGTGGCATACAGTGGAGGGTTGGGGGAGGAGCAAGGGGAGTGGCATACAGTGGAGGGTTGGGGGAGGAGCAAGGGGAGTGGCATACAGTGGAGGGTTGGGGGAGGAGCAAGGGGAGTGGCACACAGTGGAGGGTTGGGGGAGTGGCATTATACACATATATGGGCGTGAAGCACGATCCAAGTACACTGTGATACGTTACAGACACCTCCAACTGTACACATGTAACTAGAGCACCACATACCCTTAAACAGAGCAGTGCTTACTTCAATCTTCCTCTGGGCACCACTGCATGTTATCTGGATCTTCTTCTCATTAAGGTCCTTTACAGACTCAAACTTCTCATTAGCTACAGCCTCAAGCTCACGAAATGTGCTGTTCACTAGATCCAACCTATATGGAGACCAGATGCCTACCACTAAGAGTGCATGCAGTACACACATGGACACACACATGCATACACACACACACACACACACACACACACACACACACACACACGACACAGACACACCACACACACACACACACAATTCATCCTCTAGGATATTTTCATCCTGTTACATTACTAACCTCACCATACATGTCATTGTGTAAAAAGGGTTGTTATATGCTGTGTATAATATTAATTAAACATATGTATATGTATGTATAACGGTGCGTATGGAGACGTTATACATAATATTACGTATAACGTCTCCATATGCACTGTTATACCGTATCATATAACAACCCTTATTACACAGTGTGTACCATACATTTACCATACATGTACACCATACATGTACACCATACATGTACCATACATGTACCATACATGTACCACATACATGTACCATACATGTACCATACATGTACCATACATGTACATTTCCTAACATACCAAAATCAAACATAACTACTGAGACCCACCAGAAGCTCCTCCCACCT
The DNA here is from genome assembly GCA_963681505.1 of Eunapius fragilis. NCBI lineage: Eukaryota > Metazoa > Porifera > Demospongiae > Spongillida > Spongillidae > Eunapius > Eunapius fragilis. The sequence continues at coordinate 2,511,055 of OY811983.1, read as the reverse complement.
GCACTTACCCAAGGAGAAGTTGGGACAGCAGGTATGTGGCATTCTTCTTAGAGGCCTTATGCCATTCCTGGAGAGAGGGTGTGGCCTGTCACATATCATCCACAATGACATCATCACTACCATACACCCAGTATACTGTAATACAAAAAATGGATTCCCTCAAATGCCTGACTTATTGTATGTAATTCCAAAAGTATGATAAACAATGTTTAACAGCAAACACTTAACACTCTAAATTTATAGCCGGGGGTATCCACTTCGAAAGCCTGTCAACTATCTCTCAATATTTGAATTGACAAAAAAGAAATGTATAAAATGACTGGAGGCTATGAGAATGTGGAGAGGTGTGAGGATTCAAGTGTCTGTAACATTTAACAGATGGATATCCACCCACAAGGCATGTTAGGTGGATAGCCATCCACAAGGCATGTTAGGTGGATATCCCACCCACAAGGCATGTTAGGTGGATATCCCACCCACAAGGCATGTTAGGTGGATATCCCACCCACAAGGCATGTTAGGTGGATATCCACCCACAAGGCATTTTAGGTGGATAAGTGTGTAGGAGGATGCATGCATCGAGGCGTGGTTATTAACTCACCTGAAGCTCAGACTCATTGATAGCTCCTGTAGAGGAAAGAGAAAGCATATTAACCAGGTGCACCCATACCTCCCTATGCACCCATATTAACCAGGTGCACCCATACCTCCCTATGCACCCATATTAACCAGGTGCACCCATACCTCCCTATGCACCCATATTAACCAGGTGCACCCATACCTCCCTATGCACCCATATTAACCAGGTGCACCCATACCTCCCTATGCACCCATATTAACCAGGTGCACCCATACCTCCCTATGCACCCATGTTAACCAGGTGCACCCATACCTCCCTATGCACCCATATTAACCAGGTGCACCCATACCTCCCTATGCACCCATATTAACCAGGTGCACCCATACCTCCCTATGCACCCATATTAACCAGGTGCACCCATACCTCCCTATGCACCCATATTAACCAGGTGCACCCATACCTCCCTATGCACCCATATTAACCAGGTGCACCCATACCTCCCTATGCGCCCATATTAACCAGGTGCACCCATACCTCCCTATGCACCCATATTAACCAGGTGCACCCATACCTCCCTATGCACCCATATTAACCAGGTGCACCTATGCACCCATTAATACACTTGCCCATCGCAAATAAAAATACTCATAACTGCCATCAATCTAGGAGGAGAATTGAGAAATGCAGTTAATTCCCTCTGTATGATGTAAGATCAAAAATAACTCCAAAGATACTATTAATAATTGTTCTTTGGAATAACTTAGTCACCTGATCTCTGAATACTTCAACCTGTAAGAGTAATTAGATGGTATTAAAAAAATTTGCTTTCACCATAATCTCTTCAGGATAGAGGTGTAGTTATTTGCGATAAATTATCCTCAATCTGACACCTATATATGTAAACACACACACACAAATACAACCATACTAGTACATGCAAACACACAAGCATGCCCACACACATACCTTACACGCACGCACACACACATACCTTACATGCACACACACACACACACATACCTTACATGCACGCACACACATAGCTTACATTTATGCACACACACATACCTTACATGCACGCACACACACACATAGCTTACATGCATGCACACACACACAAACAAACCATGACTATGCTTCTTGAGAAGGACCTCCATATTTGACTCATAGTATGTGATGCAGTCTTCTAAAGCACTCACCCGCAGTTGACCCACAAATGTCTCCCAGCGCCCAGGTATCTAAGGCAGGCAAAAAGAGCAATGGCGGGAATTAGCCACAGACCCAGGCTATGGGGTGGTGGTGGGGGGGGGGGCTGACCTCAGCCAGAGAACCTTCATTGGCTGCTGTGACCAGAATCTCCAGCAATGTGGCCAGTTCTCGTCCAGTAATTGGACTGCCTGATAGTTGGTGTTGAGGGCTACATTTACTTGAGTGGGCTCTTAATAGGACAGCTTGCACATTCAGCAAATGGACGTAATATCTTATTTTATTTAACTCAATACGAAACAAAGGCAAAAAAACTTAACTTAAGGTAGAAATGGTAAACTTTTACACACACACACTTGCTTGAGTGCGTATGTAACAGTGTGTGAGCATGCTTATCCAAGAACCCTTACCGTTTTTCTCCTTCGGGACAAGCCCACCCTTGATATGCCTCAGGAGTTGATCTCTTTCCTCTCTGTATTCTGGTGTCAGGTCTTCTTCCCTTGCCTGGGAGCAGGCACAAATCCAGGCAATCAAACCTATTTCCTTTACATGTCCTCCCATACCTCACATGCCCTCAGTCACCTACACCCTCACAAGTCTCAGCCTTCCATACTACCTTCACAGACCTTTCCTACGCCTCACAAGTCTCCAAAACCCTCAATCCTCACACACCTCTCTACATTCTCATAGCCTCCAATCATTTTATGCTGTCATCACTACTATGATCTTGTTCTGTTTAAAAAGGAAAAAGGCTTAGGGCAAAGAAATGAGACGATTGTAGCGAAAAGGGCCCTAACAAAAACAAGTTTTCAAATTACTTGATATCCTAAGAGACACCTATGTCCTCTACAAATTCTTTCTTATGCACTGGAAATTAGACTGTCCATCATGGAGTTACAGTGGCATGGATTTTTATTTATGCATACATTTTAATTGCAGGCGTCTGCTCCCTCCTGGAATATCGCGTTAGGTCACTTAAAAAAGTTACGGTGACATAATAAAATCGCTACAAACGATTTGAAAAAAAAAAAAAAAAAAAAAAAAAAAAAAAAAAAAAATTGGAGAATCCGGGCATTGATCCCGGTACCTCTCGCATGCTAAGCGAGCGCTCTACCACTTGAGCTAATTCCCCATTCACGAAACAATGCGTTGACCAACCTCTATATTTGCGGCACGCACTTTTTCCCACCCACACCCACACCCACACCCACACACACACACACACACACACAAAAACTCGCCACCTTCGATAGATCTTGCAGCAGAGCCTTTGTAGTTGCTGGCAAGAAGAGAGTCACACAGTCTACCCTGTCGAAAATCCCTAGAAGCAGAGTGAAAACAATGACAACCACATGTAGCACATATGCCAGTATATCCACCAATCAAAAGAAAACACTGGAATAAGACAATAATACTGTACCAACCTTCCTCACCCCTCCCTTCACCTAAAAGCATACCTCTAATCTGCCAATAATGACTCACCTAACAAGTTAACATCGTGTTTGCTGTCTTCACGACTGCTAGTCTCCATGATCCTGCGAAGCCACGCCACAGGGGTCTCACCTTCAGTCACCTGTACAAAGTCCTCGACCACCTAGAAATAATTACTATTACTATGGTTACCATAAACAAAGTGTCCATACACGTGCGTGAGCAATTTGTGTATGTGTGTACACACAAAACACACATGGACATGAATGTGACTGCTGCATGTACATGCACAAGCCCCTCCTGTCCAGATGGACTTACCCAGAGTAGTGGAGGGAACCTGAGCAGGTCATGGTTGAACTGGTCAAACCACTGGGCCTTGGTGATCTGAGACCTCAATGCAAACAGCTGCAGGCAAGTGAGTTGGTGACCACAGGAAGAGAGGGTGTGGCGGGGAGGGTAATGACACACTGGGGGGGGGGGGGGGTGGGGGGTGGGTGCCAAAGGGACCTGTTAGAACCCCCCCCCCCACCCCTCCGCCCCCGATGCGCAAGATCCAGGTGATGGAGAGGGTGGGAAGAGAGGGTGTGGTGGGAGGGACATTTCTAATCCTCCATCTATCCACACTCCACTTTCTAGCTCACACACGTTTCCATCTCACCATGCTGTATTGATACCCAAACTCCTCCCCTTCCCACCTCATACAGGTGACCACCTGAGCAAGTTAAGGAAAGGCAACAGAAGGTCGCAGAGATCACAAGATGTATTTAAGAAAAGGTTAAAAGCAATGTGAATGGCCTGGTCCAATGTGTCCTTATTGTGCGACATCACTGAGCATTTAGCTGAGGTTCACAGGGTGGTACCATGTCACTTACACTCATTGCTCACTACAACACTACTTCACCTCATACCTGTGTTCGTCTGGACAGGAGCTCTAAATAGTCTATATCAGCCTGGTCAATTATCTAGGTGGAGTGGAGGAAGAGAAAGAGGAAAGAGGAGAAGAAAGACACACATTGGTATATTCACCAGTCAGTTTATTCAACCATTGGCCTCAGGCCACCCGGCCATATATTTAAAGCTAGTACTTAAGTGAGGCACTGGCCAAGTAATACAACTGGCAGGTCTATCAAATGCCCCATGTTGGGAAGACAACATTGCTTTGATGCTTTTAATGCTCCACATAGCCTCACAATCTATGCCGATGGGTTACCTATGCCCATGGGTTCCCTATACCCATTGGTTCCCTGTGCCGATAGGTTCCCTATGCCGATAGGCTCCCTATGCCTGTTGGTTCCCTATGCCCATTGGTTCCCTATGCCCATTGGTTCCCTATGCCGATAGGCTCCCTATGCCCATTGGTTCCCTATGCCCGTTGGTTCCCTACGCCCGTTGGTTCCCTAGGCTCATCGGTTTATAACTATTCTTTTCCATGGACAGTATTGGCAGTAAAGTCCTAGTGGATGATGGTGGTACATGAGTGAGGCAGAAAACTCCACAATCCTACAGCATAAAAATAAAATAAAATACCCAACCTTCACTGAGTTGTAGATGAGGTAAGAGCTAAGCAGAGCTGCCACAGAGAAGATCTTAGCATCGTAACTCTCCGATATGTTACTGGCCGCAAACCCTGCATTAGAAAAAGGAAAATGGTGAGTGGGGAGAAGGTGGGGGGGGGGGGGGGGGGAATGGGATGGTGAGGGCAAGATGGAGGGAAGGTAGGGAGGGAGGTAGCAGGAGAGGATGAGGGGGGGGGGGGGGGGGGGAGCGTAGAACTGGTTGAACATATATTTGCAAACTGACCCTCAGTGTCCAGAAAGATGACCGAGAGTGGGCGGCCTGACGGCAGAGCAATCTCCAGTGGCTATGGAGGGAACAAGCATGAGCACACACATTAGCCCTCCAAAGACCATTATTTCAATGAATGCAAGCTACCCCATTCCTCGTGTACAAGGGAGAAGGGCACAAGGGGAAAGATGGAAGTTGTGTAGTTACCACGCTAATGCTGATTTTCTTTTCTTGCTGCTTTACAGGTATATTTTTTACAAGCCAACTTATGTATTACTCAATTACGTTGTACCGTGAACAGTGTTTGGTGCACAGTTAATGCATAACAGAACTATTGTATTCAACCCCATTGCCACCTTGGGTGGTGTACTTCTTCCATTGCTATTATTTGGACATTGGGAGTGACTGTATGCAGGAATGCGTACTATCAGAAGGGGTGGTCAGTGCACTAGGTTGAAACTTGTTAATCTGACTACAGAGCAAGCAGTTAGGTACACTTCTTGTAAGTACTTCATCTCTATCTCTCTCACTCTTTCTCTCTCTCACACACACTATCGCTATTTCTGTCTCCTCCCTCTCCCTCTACCTCTTATCGTCATCGTTCCCTTTCTAACCCCGCCCTCTCTCCCCACCTTTCCCCACATCCAAATCCCCATGGTCTGAGGTCTGACGGTGGGTCCCACTCCAAACCCTTGTTGCTTCCCCATCAGCTGGTTGAGGAGAAACGATTTGCCGGAATGGAATTTCCCAACCACAGCCACGACCGCCACAGCCTTGTCAACGTGATGGAGACGCTTCACGTTCTCTGGTACCAGCTCCAGGTAACGGTGGTGGACGGGATCCGGTCGAACAAGCTGCAAAGGTCTGTCGGGCAGCCCACTGTCATCTACATGCGTGTCGTTAGCAGCACGTGGGTGGTCGAAATTAAATTAGGCACCTCGTTGCAGTAAAATTTATTTTATACCTTCTCTTGTGTCCCTAGCTCCTTTCGAGTCGCTACACCATCCGGTGCGTACAGCTGCGCGCTTGTGTAAGTTATCCACGGTGCAAATGCTACCACACACACACAAATGTATTACCTTCGCTCAGCAGAATGGCAAGCACCAATTTCAAGTTCATGCCCGCGCTGAAGAAAAAAATATATAAATTTTTTTTTACAGTTTTTCTCTCCAATTAATTAACGGGTGCCACGTGACCGTTGCTATCTATGGTCCGATGCTCGTCTATGAGTCAATGGCATTCCATTTTAAATGGCATTCTGTCGTGCAAAAATGTACTCGGTCACCAGTACCAGTAAAATAATTATTCAGTGCATGAAGAAATCATCCGCCGCTGACCGGCGTAATATCACTAAACACTTGACTGTAATGCAGGTAGAAATCTGATGTGTAAACCGCAGGTACATGTTGCGTTACTTGCTGTATGCACCATAGTTCATGTAAAATATTCATGAAAAGAGACCTCACAACTGCCATTGTCACCAAGTTAGCCCAGAGATCATCTCTGGTCTATGTATGGAACGCCGTTTGGGTCAAAATTGATCACATCTGTAATTCGATCAAGTTTTTTAGATCGACGTAATTTTCTAACCGATCATTTGCATTCGATGCTTTATCCCATTCGATCATGCGGATTCGACACAAAATTCTTTTTGATGGGATTAAATCGATGGACATCGATTGATGATCGATCGATCGACCATTCATCATCACCGATCTGGATCATTCGATGGGAACGAGGTGGTACGAGGTTAGGCTGTTACCAGAATAGGTATACCGAGACTTGGACTGGAGTAATTACAGTCTTCTTCGTTGCACAGGAATGGGATTTTGCATGTATGAAACCAGTGGGGCGGCAGAGAAGCTTTCTTAAGCGGAACACCCTAAACTTATATAAGCGCCTCGTTTCGATGAAGAATGGTATGGAGGAGGTGTGAGCATATAGTTTAGCGTAGCTGTAGAGCTCTACGTGTTTTTGTGTGTGCACATTCAAGTGGTGTAGGCCAATGTGTGTAAAGATTAAAGGTCTTTTATTTAGGGGTGCGTGTGTGTGTGTGTGTGTGTGTGTGTGTGTGTGTGTGTGTGTGTGTGTGTGTGTGTGTGTGTATGTGTGTGTGTGTGCATGCATGTGTGTGTGTGCATGTGTGTTGGTACCTCTAGGCATGTGTATATTAGTATATAAAGCTCTGTAAGCATTTTAATGGAAGCCATAACATGTAGAGCCTATTGGAGCATGTGTTCAAAATGTCCTATGGGAGGTGTTGTTCATTTGATTGCCAAAGCTGAAAGCATATTATTTTGTGTGAGTTGTCTCTGCTTTGTAATTTCGGAGAGGTGTTATGCCCAACTAGGAATATGCATGTTTATGTGGTTCAGGTGTCCACTACTGGGTGGAGGGCAAGAATAGACAGTCCATGATTTGAGTAGCAAGGTTATTGCTTTTAGAACGCCTATCGAGCTGCTGTAAAACCAGGCATACCCTGATTTGCATGCTCCTAGGGCATGTGGCTGTAATAGAGGGCGACTCATACAACAGGTCATGGATTAGAAACCTAAATATGGAATGTTCCCACCTTCTGTGGTGTGTTATTGTGCAATGCATGAAAGCATCCATGGAAGTCAGTTTGAGCCTATATTTTTAATATTGATCTCCACCCAGTTCACGGCTCTCCTCCCCTCAACATTTGGGCAGAGAATCTATCATATATGAAAGTATCTAACTAGCAGACTGTACCCCATACAGACAATGGGTATAATCAGAGGTTACACGCATGCTGCCAAATACTAATCCAAACACAAAGTTCCTCTCTGATTATTAATAGTCAACTCACACAGCATCACATGTTGCACAGATTCCAGCCATACACCAGGATTGGAGGTACTTAATTTTAATCCTGTCTAGCTATTAGGGTTAGGTTTAGCGAAAAATATACCCTTTGTGTCTGAAGAAGATGATGGATGTGTTAGCTATACATGAATCTGCCTGTATGGAATGGGTGTGGCAATCATCATGCAGACATTTGAGAAAGACCAATACAAAATATCCTAAGATTATTGTGCCATGCCTCTTCATATTGGGTCTTTGTTGCAATACTGTCCATCTTTCAACTCATGCACAATCAAACTGTAATGTTGTAGACCATATTCTATTAACCTCCCAATTCTCACCATGGAAACATTTAGCATATTCTGTATGCTTGTGTAATAGTAGCCAATAGTATTAAATCACAGCAGAATCAAAGACACCATACAAAAATAATATCAATCTTTCTATACTGAAATATTGGCAGTTCTAGACAAATCTTGGCTCACTGCGCAAGCGCGCATTGTGCAAATGGCGACCGTTCACTACACTTGTCTGTGCAATAGATGTCCTTCCAATATTTCATTTACTACCATACATATTGTACACTAACTGAAATTCAGTGGAAAACCATTGAAGCTATGTTAACTAATTTTAAATAATTAGCATCATACAATTGCAACAGTACAAATATTCAGGTATACAAGCAACTAAATTGTTCTTTTGGATGACTGACATAATCACAAGATATATCAGCCCACAGATTGCACTGCTGAGTTCTGCTACAAGGACCAACAAGGTATCACTTTCCCCAGGCACAAGAAAACCACAGACATGGCAGCAGATGTACATATCACATCAAGGTTATAAACCTGCTTAATGAAGTGGTTCAAACTTCTGATCAGCAGTAGGGTACTGAATTTTTTTTACCCAAACTCTGAGTTTATTTTGTCAACCTTACCCTCATGAAACAAAATGAATGGTCAACTGCAGGTAGCAGTGGTGCCTCACCTGCTCCTCCTACATCATTATCTGTGCATGCAACATTAACAATTGCAATTTACATACATGTATGCAGACAAAATCTAACTTTATTGGTATTAGGAGACAGCCTTATAAGAATATAACTGCATTTTAAAGTGTCCAGCAAAATAAGCTTTATGGGGGTTATAAATTTATCATCTAAAGACAACAACAAGCTAAACGATCAGATCTTTAATAATGTTATTAATTTAATTTCACATGCCGTTTATATAGTTAGCAAAAAATACAATCATGCTACAAAGATCTGTCTCCTATCATCACATGAGTATTTCTGCTACATGCTTCACTTTAACGGGTGTCAAATTGCACAACTAACCCAACCAAGTGGGTCAGTTGGAGCCATATGCTGTCTTAAGCCAAATTTTGGTGCGTATGCTAGCATGGGTAGACCTAGGCCTTCCCATCTCTTGTCCAATTGCTAGGTATTGTCAAATTATGATCGAAGCAAATTCATACATTACATTGTAATTCATGACACCTCACCAACGAGAGTCCTTGGCAAGTGTTTTAAACATGATTCACAACTCCATGTTATAAAAACAGAATGCCTCTGAGACTGCTGCATGCCAAATAAGCCCAGCTCACTATTTCTGTTAGATGAGTAATAAAACATTGTTTTAATGCCATTATTTAAGATTGCAGTTAAAGTGTAAGGCTCAACTAACCCCTTTGCAAATGGCTCAACTAACCACTTCTCCACTAAGGCCATTCAAACTCAATTAGTTGTTTCTCGGCCCAAAAAATATATATACTTTGCCAAAAAAAAAATACGGCAAATTAGCTGATTTGAATGTAGCAGTTTATGTAGAGTCCGGTGGTGTATTTGTCAAGAGAAGCATCATCAAATGTTGGCGCCCTGATGGAGAGGTTGCATGGAAGTGAATGTAGTAGCGAACGGTCGCAATCCCATCAGACGATACGTCCGTCCATTAAGCGCACACAGTTCCTTCAGATGCTACAATCACTTTGCTTGAGACTTATATCTGTCACTACGTCAAAAACGTCATCACAAGCTCAGCAGTAGCCGCCAATTGCACTCGGAATATTAAAACAGAATGCTAAGGTATGACAGAAGTTTTTATTTGTAACTGAAGGCATAGCGGAGCTGAAAGGCAGTAGGCTGTTGTACGTCTCCTATGCTTCATGTGTCACTGAATCAGATGACAAAACGCAAAAACAACGTTGTCAAGAGGCAACGAATTGCACCGAGCAGTGTGTATGGGTTAATTATTATTTATCTTTCTACCTATATACTGACTGAATTTTATTATACGTTTGCCTGAGAAACAACTAATCAAGTTTGAATGACCTAAAGAGCAAAGTAAATGGAAGTTAAGGTTAAGTATACATTTCTAGAATTTAAAAAAATGTAATTGTAGCTGCATAGTTGTACTTTTAAACACCCAAGTAGAAATTATATTAGCTCAAACCATAAAACACAATTTCACTATTTGGTCATCAATTTACAATGTAATGAATGCTAGTACAAAATGTATATATATGTATAACAAAAAGTTAATGTCAATATATGTTAGCATAACTGTGTTTCTTTGTAAGGTGTTTCTAGATTTTTCATTATACCATGCATTATTCCTACTTTTGAGATTAGTGGCATGAGTGGCTTTGTGTTGGTATGTGCATGACAGTTTGATACACTTATAATAACATTGGAATGCATGCATTTGAGCTGGGTGGTGGGATTGATTTGTTTTGCATGCAGGTTTCTTATTAGGTAAGGGCCAAGATCAATTATTATAATCTTCAACAGTTTGTCTTTTCTTTTCAATGTGTACAATATTACTACATTATTGTGAAGGTAGGCTATTTTATGGGAAGGGGTGGGGGCAATTTTAAGCGTCTAGCACAAGCTGCCCCCCCCCCCCCCCCCCCCCCCCCCCCCCCCCCCCCCCCCTTCCCAGCCACCCTCTATGCCACAAAGATAGTTGATCTGCCAATAAGTATATCAATACACCGCTTTGGATTACACATATAACTTATAGAGTGATAATTTCGCCTCCAGCCCTGCAACTTCAGCACTTTTGAAGTCACAAAACCTAGCATTATTTGCGTATATTACTCGCTTCAGTCTCGCTTGCCAGACCATATACTGCTCCATGTTTTGTCGACCGTTCAATAACGATTATTAATAAGTAGGTACATGTAGATCTAGATTAGATAGCCATAGACTATAATCTATTATGTAACTATAAATATGCGCCACTGCAGATCAACCCGTGGGCGTTAATCAAATACCACCCGTGGGCGTTATTCAAGGAAACAAATAAACGCCCACGTGTGCGTGGTCTCTTAGAAGGGCAAACATCCAGCTCATCTTGACAAAACTAAGCAACTTTTGAATGGCAAGTTAAATTACGATCGGTTTTATACGTTTTCCCTCTTGAGTATATAAGTTGTCACGAATATATTGTTCAGCGCGGATCGCTTATGTCAGAGATAGTATATAGATCTTACTGCCTCATTAAATTCACACATTATCAGTTTGTATGTGTAAGTAGGCCTAACATACTTACCTGATCAGACAAACTATTTTACATTTACGTGTTGTCTCAGTATTGTGGTGTGGTATTCTATTTAGTGCACAACAACCAGAAAGCTATTACCCTGTCGCTTACTTATACATTTGAAAGCATTGAATTAGACGGGAAATAAGCTCCCGCCATAATATGGCCGGTATGCATGGTTACAAGCGGGATGGTACATTGGCGGGGTTGTGCTTCGTAACTTACATAGGTATCGAGCGGTCAAAGGATTACGCGGTACTCGGTCATTGCGTATTTCGATGTCCATAGAAAATGTATTGACGCATTACTGCAACTTACTGCAGAACAAAACCAAATATTGACTAGGTGCTCTCGGATTTGCAATGTGGGACTATTTGGCATTTTATGAGTAGTTTTTTTGCATCTTAGGTACTTATATCCGCACTTCCACATTAATTATGCAAGGTTTCCAATGTCCATTCATTTTATCTCATTTCGTTATTCAGTCATCAATAGTTTCCCAACCAAATGATATTTTCCTTAGGTGCTAACGGATTATAAGAGAGCAGTCAGTGTACTTATTTATCATCAGAGCTTAAGGGTCTTCAAATTGCACTTCCGTTGAATGGTTGGTGAGATACAGCCCACATACAAGATGCGTAACACTATCATCACGTGCCCCTTATCGTCAGTCAGCCATGCCCAGACCTAGCTGTTTTTTGATGTTGTAGTTAAATGACCAAAGTAATATACTGACTTAGCATGCATGACCACATGTAGGAGTGGCTAGGTTGCACTAATTGGAATTATTAACATGTTATTGCAAAGACGGAGGTGAGGTGGCAGGGCCCGCGGAGCCGGGGGGGGGGGGCAAGCGGGGCAGCTGCTCCCCCCCTCCACTTTTTTGGCCGATTATTTTTATTTTTAAAAATGTATAAATTATCGATGCAGTATAATTATGCACATACAAGCATGCAGGCAACCAACCTTTTGTTGTTATTGTGCAGTGTATCCACCTCAAGTTATAGTGATTGATTGTTTGCTTGACGAAGGGCTAGGAAACTCCGAAATATATTTGCTTGTGTACGATAGCCTGCCAACCGATTGGATTCGAGCTCTAATTGCCAGGTCGGTCCGCTACATACGCAATGGGCGAATCTCCTTAAAAAGCAGTGTATATGGCATAGCTACGTTCCTAGTAATCCAAGCATGCTTAAAGATATCGGCAGTATCTTTTAATTCGAGTAATGAAGCACGTGGTACTGCAGATGTGCCAAACGAAGATGATGACCGTGTATTGGATGGCAATACTTTACCAGACGACATACCTGCACCCGAGGATAGCCATACTTGCAATGTGAAAAAGTGCCATATTACGGAGATTGTTACAGACTTTACTATACTTAAACTGATCTTGGTCAATCCAGCTACTAAGGCAGTTAGTGAAAGATCTTTTCCAACCGCTCGTAGCTAAATTGAAAACTTGGCTTTGTTCAAGCATGAATCAAATTAAAAAGTTACTGCTCAGTTTATTTAAATGTTCAATTCTGGAGTTATACCATTTTGCGCGACTTTCCAATCACCCTGAATAGATCGATATGAGGTTTTATTGTGCATTTTACTGTGTATTTATACACACGTTATAACTATGAATAACTGCGAAGGAAAACCATCTGTGTTACAACTTAATTGCTAACATGGAGGAGTACTGAAATCTGCCCCCCCCCCCCCCCCTTTATAATACTCTCCACGGGCCCTGGGTGGCGATTACACAAAGGAGTTTGCCATGAACACTTCTTTATATTTGTTTCATGGACGAATGGCTATTTCTAACAAAGCTTCAATGGGGTACATGGCCTTCAGGAAGAGGGGGGTTCGAATTTGGTTAATAGATGACCTTATAATAACATAATGCATCATACGGCAGGGGATTTTCAAAAAGGGGGGTTTACAGGTCAGACCCGCAATACGCAAAAGGGGGGGGGGGGGGGGGGGGGGAACTGTACGCTTCAGGCCCTGTATCCGCCCCTGTACAGCTGGATGTTATATTATTACATGCACAGGCATCTGTATTGTTATATACTCAACAGGTAAAGTTTTTATAAAGTGGGAAGGAAAAGTTTACATAATCACCCATAACTACCTATATACATAGTTCTTATCTAAAAGACCAAGCCTCCTGTCTGCTTTAAGCAAGTCCATCATTGTCCAAAGTTCCATACCAGCACCATCTGCAACTATCCACATTCACACATACAGATCTTACATCACCAAATACAAATGCCAAGCACACCACAAATCTACATGCATGCATCACATGAAGTCCGCAGAGCCTTGCAGCTACTTGATGACCACACAAAGCCTGCAATGTCCCTTCTATTTGAGTTGTTGCTGAAGCTTTTTTGTCATGCTGGCTGTATCACATTGACCATCTAGGGAGCAGGGTAGGAAAAATAAATAAAAAGAAACTGTTAGTGTTCTTAGCCTATCCTGTTGATCACTACCCCTTTATGTGGGGCAGATGACCTCTGATAGGGGAACACACCACATGTAGAATTATGGGTACATGTATGAAGGGAACTGCATATGTTATCTTGTTGTTACATGAAGTGCATGCCTTTGGTGTACATATGAGTTGGTGTATGGGGTGCATGTGGGACATTTGCCATATTGTTACCCCTTGGCAATAAGTGATACAACCTCAGAGTTGCCTTAGCAACAAATTTTTAAAATTCCCCCTCTAAGGTTTTTATCCAAAGAAACCCAGTGTGTGGGACTGACTGTGCTGTTCACTGTTATGCTCACTGTTCTGGTGTGTGATGTGTAGAGCTATTGGTGTGTGAGTGTGTGTGTGAATTAAACTCATGTTGGTCTAACAATGTGTAGGTTAGGTGGTTGGCCAGCTATACGCTGTGCTGGTGTGCCTGTGGGGTAACCTGGTGTGTACATGCTGTTATTAAGGGATAACAAGTGACACGATCCATCATCGAGAAAAAACATCAGGGGTTGGGGGGGGGGGGGGGGAATGAGATAAATGTTAAGTTGAAACTTTTAGGAGGACTTTATACCAAGCGAGCCAATTCTGTGCATGGGTTGTGTAACTTGTTATACCTTCATTGCCAAGAGGGGCAAAAATAAGGTAGGTGTGGGGCACTCCCGCCCCATCTATACTGGTGTGTAGGGTCATTGGGAATGTATACACTGTTGCTAGTGTATACTGGTACATGTATGTGGTTAGTGGAGAATATGAGGTGAGTGTGTATGCTGATGGGGGGTCATATAGTTGTGTATGCTGGGAGTGTACACTCATGTTGGGGGGTGAAAAATGTTATTTGGTGTGTTGGGTGAGCAATATAGAATTCTGAGTGTGACTGTGTGTTTTGTGAACTTGGAGTCATGGGCACCCACGGGCCGTGCCCCCCCCCCCCCCCCCTTCTCCTTTGAGACTCAATGGTGCCCCACCCCCAACCCCTTCTAATAAATGCCTGTTAGAGTTCAACCCCTGTCCCAGTAACAAATTTATGCACCCCAAGAAGCCACAAGACACATAAGCAAAAAGGATACTCAAGCATTAAATAATTTAAGCCGAACCGTTCCTTTCATAGCACGGACTACCTCTATTAGGCCCATATGAATATGCGCTCCTAACTTTTATACGGCTATATGTGCAGTACTTTCAGACAGTACAAACAGGTTGATCAAAGGATGAGGTCATGATTGCGGGGTATACTGCGGTTCCTGAATTATGAGGGGGAAGGGGGGGGGGGGGGGGGCAAATTGATTGGCTGGAAGGAGTACAATATGCGATCACAGCCCCCGGCCCCCATCGGTGTCAGTGCGTTAAGTTTAAACAATCAGTATTATGGTTAACGTGACGTGTACTATATGTAAGCATAGTACCGATGCATATCCGCCACTTCTGTAAGAGTAACAATATGCCATTCTGCACTTAGTAACAATCCGCAATTGTACATAACCCACCTTTACAAAAATGTGGTTGGTCGTCTATGTTGTGCTAATTGATGCACATCCACCCCTCGTCAGATGAGGTGGGGCTGGCCTGGGGTGCATGTGGATATGAGTTTATTAACGAAATGCTGCTTATTGGAGTTATTGAAGCTAACGGCAGTGTTGAATATTATAATTACCTGCGATAGTAATTAAATTTTTGTCTTGATTTTTGTATAACGTTGCATACTTACAACGCACTGAAAAACAAAATTCAAATTCAGACCAATTTTTAATTTTTTTTTTTTTTAGTTTAGAAGTCAATTTGAAATAAAATGCAAGATGACCGCCGATGTATGGGCCATTTCTCCATATGATTGGCGGAGGCAGCTTTAAGTGGCAGCTGACAGCACTGGTAAAAGCAGTTGCTGGAGACTGTTGTTCAGTCTAAGCGTTCGTGCACGGCATGCACCAGAAATTTTTACTTTTATTTGTTTATTCTCTGTTTGTTGCCAAAGGGTAGCATTGTGTGTGTCCTCTTACAAGAGCAGAGACCGATGACAGATGACCCCTGGGCACAGAGAAGGCTGCAGCTGTTGGACTGTTTGTAGACTGAATGTGTTTGATGTTGTATGTGGCTGGGCAGTGCTAGTTAGAGGTTTTTCCCCAATGTATGGTGGATTTTTTCCTATTAGAGGTTTTTTTTCCTTAAGGAGATGTGGGCACATCTCCTTTAAAATATAGGTGTATGTGAGCCCCTGCCCAGCCCTGTGTGTTGTGTGATTGTGTATTGTTTTGTTGTAAGTGATGTTGGGATGTTGTGGAGGTGTATATGTGGATTTTAGTGGTGGATGTGTTCGTTGTGCTGGATTGTGGTTCATGACTGTAGTCAATCACAAAAATTTGGGGGGGCTAATTAATATTCATGATCTTGATAAAACGATGCATTGCGGATTGATCAACGGTTAACCTCGTTCTAAATTTACGGGCGGCTTGCAATACCGGAATGTGTACAATGTGGTACCGCGCGTACTATAATGTTCATCAACGTGTATCCTATTATAAATAATATGCTGAACCAAAATTTTGGGGGGGCTTAAGCCCCCCCAAGGCCCCCCCCCCCCCCCCCCCCCCCCCCCCCCCTTACTACGGCCTTGTGGTTGTTGTGGTCAATATTGGTCCATGTACATGTATCTATCAGGTGCTATTATTAAGTTGGCGTGCACAGGCGACGCTGCACCAATTGTCATGTGATCTGGGAAGGGGATACGTACCATGGAAGGCATGTGGCGGGAGCGCTCATGCGTATGTAGGCCTTTTCATATGTCTGCATGGCATATGTATACCATATGTACATGTATCATGGGCGTGGGTCCAGATACCACATCCACACAACAGTTTTTGTTCCTCTATTGATAAGAGGTCCTTTTGGATGCTTTCATGTATTGCCACCAACCCCCCACACCCCTCACAAGGAAGGTGGCACCAATCCATATGTAGGCCCATACACGCCTACGTCTCCCATTAAAATGCTTTAAATATATCTAGAGGTACCAACCCACTCGCGCACGCACACGCACACACGCACGCGCACACATACACACACACACACACACCTAGATTAAAGACCTTAATCTATACACACATTGGCCTACAACACTTGAATGCGCACACACAAAAACACGTAGAGCTCTACAGCTACGCTAAACTATATGCTCACACCTCCTCCATACCATTCTTCATCGAAACGAGGCGCTTATATAAGTTTAGGGTGTTCCGCTTAAGAAAGCTCTGCCGCCCCACTAGTTTCATAGCTGCAAAGCCCATTTCTGTGCAACGAAGAAGACTATTATTACTCCAGTCCAAGTCTCGGTATACCTATTCTGGTAACAGCCTAACCTCGTACCACCTCGTTCCCCATCGAATGATCCAGATCGGTGATCGATCGACGAATGATCGATCGATCGATCATCAACCATCGATTTAATCCCATCAAAAAGAATTTTGTGTCGAATCCGCATGATCGAATGAGATAAAGCGTCGAATGCAAATGATCGGTTAGAAAATTACGTCGATCCAAAAAATTTGATCGAATTACAGATGTGATCAATTTTGACCCAAACGGCGTTCCATACCATGAATATATGAAGCGCCGTTTGGGACAAAATTTTTCTGTCGATGCGATACTTTTTTTATCGATGTGTACTTTATCAATCGCGGCGACCGCTTTTCCTATCTCATCGATCGATCTTATCTTCGATCTGATAATAATTTGTCGTAGTGGCTGACTTCCGTCGCATTTTTTTTTCTATCGCCTTATTAATCCACCACGCGGCCTTCGACGAACAATCTACGCTATTGAGGGTACAGCGATCGATCGGATACATGTATATAGCTGGACTCAAGCATCGATTCAGTGGTAAATCATACATAGGCCTATTTCACGTTCAATAGAAAGCCCTATATTTAATACCCTTCGTACAGGATATGTTCAGGGTCCAGGCAGGAAGGGATTGTGTATGTATGTGCATATGTGTGTGTGTGTGTGTGTGTGTATGTGTGTGTGTGTGTGTGTGTGTGTGTGTGTGTGTGTGTGTGTGTGTGTGTGTGTGTGTGTGTGTGTGTGTGTGTGTGTGTGTGTGTG
>OY811983.1:2370351-2492914 GCA_963681505.1 Eunapius fragilis | reverse complement strand
CGATCGATCACCGATCTGGATCATTCGATGGGGAACGAGGTGGTACGAGGTTAGGCTGTTACTGGAATAGGTATACCGAGACTTGGACTGGAGTAATAATAGTTTTCTTCGTTGCACAGAAATGGGCTTTGCAGCTATGAAACCAGTGGGGCGGCAGAGAAGCTTTCTTAAGCGGAACATCCCTAAACTTATATAAGCGCCTCGTTTCGATGAAGAATGGTATGGAGGAGGTGTGAGCATATAGTTTAGCGTAGCTGTAGAGCTCTACGTGTTTTTGTGTGTGCGCATTCAAGTGTTGTAGGCTAATGTGTGTATAGATTAAGGTCTTTAATCTAGGTGTGTGTGTGTGTGTGTGTGTGTGTGTGTGCGCGCGTGCGTGTGTGTGTGTGTGCGTGTGCGTGCGCGAGTGGGTTGGTACCTCTAGATATATTTAAAGCTCTGTGTGCATTTTAATGGGAGACGTAGGCGTGTATGGGCCTACATATGGATTGGTGCCACCTTCCTTGTGAGGGGTGTGGGGGTTGGTGGCAATACATGAAAGCATCCAAAAGGACCTCTTATCAATAGAGGAACAAAAACTGTTGTGTGGATGTGGTATCTAGACTCACGCCCATGATACATGTACATATGGTATACATATATATGCCATACAGACATATGAAAAGGCCAACATATGCATGTGCGCTCCCACCACATGCCTTCCATGGTACGTATCCCCTTCCCAGATCACATGACAATTGGTGCAGCGTCGCCTGTGCACGCCAACTTAATAATAGCACCTGATACATACATGTACATGGACCAATATTGACCACAACAACCACAATCCAGCACAACGAACACATCCACCACTAAAATCCATATATACACCTCCACAACATCCCAACATCACTTACAACCAACATCACTTACAACAAAACAATACACAATCACACAACACACAAGGCTGGGCAGGGGCTCACATACACCTATATCTTAAAGGAGATGTGCCCACATCTCCTTAAGGAAAAAGCCCCAGTGGAAAAACCTCTAATAGGAAAAAATCCACCATACATTGGGGAAAAACCTCTAACTAGCACTGCCCAGCCACATACAACATCAAACACATTCAGTCTACAAACAGTCCAACAGCTGCAGCCTTCTCTGTGCCCAGGGGTCATCTGTCATCGGTCTCTGCTCTTGCAAGAAGACACACACAATGCTACCCTTTGGCAACAAACAGAGAATAAACAAATAAAAGTAAAAATTTCTGGTGCATGCCGTGCACGAATGCTTAGACTGAACAACAGTCTCCAGCAACTGCTTTTACCAGTGCTGTCAGCTGCCACTTAAAGCTGCCTCCGCCAATCATATGGAGAAATGGCCCATACATCGGCGGTCATCTTGCATTTTATTTCAAATTGACTTCTAAACTAAAAAAAAAAAAACTAAAAATTGGTCTGAATTTGAATTTTGTTTTTCAGTGCGTTGTAAGTATGCAACGTTATGCAAAAATCAAGACAAAAATTTAATTACTATCGCAGGTAATTATAATATTCAACACTGCCATTAGCTTCAATAACTACAATAAGCAGCATTTCGTTAATAAACTCATATCCACATGCACCCCAGGCCAGCCCCACCTCATCTGACGAGGGGTGGATGTGCATCAATTAGCACAACATAGACGACCAACCACATTTTTGTAAAGGTGGGTTATGTACAATTGCGGATTGTTACTAAGTGCAGAATGGCATATTGTTACTCTTACAGAAGTGGCGGATATGCATCGGTACTATGCTTACATATAGTACACGTCACGTTCACCATAATACTGATTGTTTAAACTTAACGCACTGACACCGATGGGGGCCGGGGACTGTGATCGCATATTGTACTCCTTCCAGCCAATCATTTTGCCCCCCCCCCCCCCCCCCCCCATAATTCAGGAACCGCAGTATACCCCCGCAATCATGACCTCATCCTTTGATCAACATGATCGTACTGACTGAAAGTACTGCACATATAGCTGTATAAAAGTTAGGAGCGCATATTCGTATGGGCCTAATAGAGGTAGTCCGTGCTATGAAAGGAACGGTGCGGCTTAAATTATTTAATGCTTGAGTATCCTTTTTGCTTATGTGTCTTGTGGCTTCTTGGGGTGCATAAATTTGTTACTGGGACAGGGGTTGAACTCTAACAGGCATTTATTAAAAGGGGTGGGTGGGGCACCATTGAGTCTCAAAGGGGAACGGGGGGGGGGGGGGGGGGGGGGGGGGGGGGGGGCACGGCCCATGGGTGCCCATGACTCCAAGTTCACAAAACACACAGTCACACTCAGAATTCTATATTGCTCACCCAACACACAAATAACATTTCCACCCCCAACATGAGTGTACACTCCCAGCATAAACAACTATATGACCCCCCCATCAGCATACACACTCACCTCATATTCTCCACTAACCACATACCAGTATACACTAGCAACAGTGTATACATTCCCAATGACCCTACACACCAGTATAGATGGGGCGGGAGTCTACACCTACCTTATTTTTGTCCCTCTTGGCAATGAAGGGATAACAAGTTACACAACCCATGCACAGAATTGGCTCGCTTGGTATAAAGTCCTCCTAAAAGTTTCAACTTAACATTTATCTCATTCCCCCCCCCCCCCCCCCCCCCTCTGATGTTTTTTCTCGATGATGGATCGTGTCACTTGTTATCCCTTAATAACACCAGGTTACCCCACTGGCACACCAGCACAGCGTATAGCCAGCCAACCACCTAACCTACACATCGTTAGACCAAACATGAGTATAATTCAGACACACACTCACACACCAATAGCTCTACACATCACACACCAGAACAGTGAGCATAACAGTGAACAGCACACAGTCCCACACACTGGGTTTCTTTGGACAAAAACCTTAGAGGGGGAATTTTAAAAATTTGTTGCTAAGGCAACTCTGAGGTTACATGTATCACTTATTGCCAAGGGGTAACAATATGGCAAATGTCCCACATGCACCCCACACACCAACTCATATGTTCACCAAAGGCATGCACTACATGTAACAACAAGATAACATATGGGGCAGTGCAAGAGAAAACTGGGCTTATGTGATTTTTAACATTTCTTCAATTCATTTTGCAGTATCGTTGCGACCTTTAAAGCTCTGTCCTTCAAACTTGCTACATATATTACCGGACCATTTTACTACTGCATTTTGTTGTCGAATGTTTTTTATTTACTCCCTGGGGGGTCCTCATGATTAAACAACCAGAACAGTTAGATTTCAATGGATCTCGATGAAAGAATGCCTTTTCGCGTTCAAATTTGCAGCACATTGACATCACTGCACCCGCTATTTTTTCCGCCTTTTCGTTTGAGATGTGATGAGCGGTTACAAAACCGCGGCGCTAGAAAGTTGAGGTTCATTTCTCTTCCGATTGCTCCGCCATTGTGCCGTCATTGCTACTTTAACCCCGTGACTGCGAGGACACTGCCCATCCTTATCAAGTGCCCCCACCCTCCCTCGAATCGATAGCCCAGGCCATCCGGAGGTGGACCTGACATTTTGCAAGTTGCTTGTCACGTGAGCATCACTAGGTACACCGGACTGCGTCAGTCTCCATCAGTTGCGTAAACGAGTTGGGAGGTTACGGTGGCGCGTGGCGACATGAAAACGTCGAATTGATCGAGCCTACGTGATCCAAAGGCTAAGATAACGTGCATAAGCTCAAACCCTTTTGCAATCACGTTTTGTAATTGAGCTTGTATGTTTGTTCATTTCTACGAGGGTAATTCGTTTTTTTTTTTTTCCCCCGGACACGGGCCACACGTGCTGTCGCTCGTGTATTTGTGACTGAGATATAATCGCTACACGTCATCCTACTTAAACTCGACCGGCGCAGCGTTGTGTTTACTGCAAGGTATACATGAAGACGATTTGGAATGGTACGTTACCCTAGTGGTTTACACCTATGCCAGTTTAAAATCCGGTATTATGGAGACTGTTGCCTGTGAGCAGCAAAGCGATGACCAATCAGTTTACGCATAACATACACTATGCCAGTATTATATGGCCACAATGGTGCTGTTGACAACACTCAGACCCCCAAAATTTATGCCTTCAACACATTGGAAATCTTGTACACACAATTGTCTGTATGATGTGTACATTGACTACGTGTCCCTCACTACAAGTCGCACACAAAATAACTGTGTGCACACACTCCCACACAATAATATCACAGTTCTTGGGGTAAGCAGTATGCAGTGTGTCCCTTCATATGGCTTGCTTGCATTCAGACTTCATACCACTCGGGTATGCTTGCTCCTATTAGGTGCACTTGTATGTGTTGCCTGTGTCTGTGCATGTGTGTATTGAGGTACTTTTATTTATGTCATTGTGGGGGCTGCTCCTCAGCCTTGTTTGTTAAGCTAGAGGTTCAGTCAAAGAACCTGTGGTGTTGGATAGTGTACATGTGCGTGCGTGCACGTCTGCATGTGTGTGCGTGTGTGCAAGTGTGTATGTGTGTATTTGTGTTCATGCATGCACTCATGCGCATGTGTGTATGTGTGTGCATGTATGGTTATTTGTGTGTGCATGTGTTTTCACATACATGTATGTGTGTGTGCATGTGTGTGTGCATGTGTGTGTGTACATGTGTGCATGAGGTACTTTAAACATTGCTGAACAATTTTTATGTCATTGTGGGGGCTCTCCTCAGCCTTGTTTGTTACGTCTCTTGTTAGTAGCTAGAGGTTTATGTATATGTATGTGTGTGTGCATGTGTGTATGGTGTGTGTGTGTGTGTGTGTGTGTGTGAATATACCCGTATATGTGTGTGTGTGCATGCATGCATGTGTGTGTTTTTGTGTGTGCATGTGTGAGAGTATCTGTGTGTATGTGTGTGTGTGTATAGATATAAAAGTACAATGCATTGGAAGACATGCTTGGGGAGGTGGGAGGGACTTAATGGTTGTCAGGTTTTGACCTTATAAAACCCACTGTGTTGTGGTTTTGACTCATCATGAGGAGCTAGGAGGCTTTATAAGCTATGATGTGTTTTCATTGTGTAGTGTGGTGATGTGAGTGTACCTGTATGTGTGGTGTGCATATGTGTGCATGTGTGTATGTGTGTGTGCATGAGTGTATGCGTGTGTATTTGTGTGTGCAAGTGTGTATGTGTGTGGAGGGGATATTTTCTGCTGGAGGGGGACAGAATCTGCTACTGTATTGTGTCCTCGGGGGACATGATTTGTAAGCTGGTTATGTGCAGATTCTACTAGCAGATTTTGTCCAGGGGAACAATTTCAGTGCACAATGTTGTTGCATAGCTGATAGAATACAATGAGCCAATAGGTGGACTGAAATTGCATTATGTAGTAGTCCATACAATTGTGTTTTGATACAAAACACCAATCCAACAGCCACTGGTGCTGCCAAACTACAACAGTGCTACTTGTACAGGCCAAGCTTGTACTCATGTGTTTGATATGGGGATAGGGTAGATGTGACTTTGGGGCATACAGCATTCTGTTTGCCTTTGTACATAAATTCATAGTGCATTGTGTGTTTGAGGTCAGCAACCTGCCCACAGTCAGCCCCCTTCCCTAATGTACATCTGCTACTGAACATCTTGACCTGGATACTACCACAAATTACAAGTGTGTGTACAAGATTTCCAATGTGTTAAAGGCATAAATTTTGGGGGTCTGAGTATTGTCAACAGCACCATTGTGGCCATATAATACTGGCATAGTGTATGTTATGCCATCAGTGGTGTAAACTGATTGGTCATCGCTTTGCTGCTCACAGGCAACAGTCTCCATAATACCGGATTTTAAACTGGCATGGGTGTAAACTACTAGGGTAACGTACCATTCCAAATCGTCTTCATGTATACCTTGCAGTAAACACAAACGCTGCGCCGGTCGAGTTTAAGTAGGATGGCGTGTAGCGATTATATCTCAGTCACAAATACACGAGCGACAGCACGTGTGGCCTGTGTCCGAGAAAAAAAAAAAAAACGAATCACCCTCGTAGAAATGAACAAACATACAAGCTCAACTACAATACGTGATTGCAAAAGGGTTTGAGCTTATGCACGTTATCTTAGCCTTTGGATCACGTAGGCTCGATCAATTCGACGTTTTCATGTCGCCACGCGCCACCGTAAACTCCCAACTCGTTTACGCAACTGATGGAGACTGACGCAGTCCGGTGTAACCTAGTGATGCTCACGTGACAAGCAACTTGCAAAATGTTAGGTCCACCTCCGGATGGCCTGGGCTATCGATTCGAGGGAGGGTGGGGCACTTGATGGGAATGGGCAGTGTCTCGCAGTCACGGGGTTAAAGTAGCAATGACGGCACAATGGCGGAGCAATCGGAAGAGAAATGAACCTCAACTTTCTAGCGCCGCGGTTTTGTAACCGCTCATCACATCTCAAACGAAAAGGCGGAAAAAATAGCGGGTGCAGTGATGTCAATGTGCTGCAAATTTGAACGCGAAAAGGCATTCTTTCATCGAGATCCATTGAAATCTAACTGTTCTGGTTGTTTAATCATGAGGACCCCCCAGGGAGTAAATAAAAAACATTCGACAACAAAATGCAGTACTAAAATGGTCCGGTAATATATGTAGTAAGTTTGAAGGACAGAGCTTTAAAGGTCGCAACGATACTGCAAAATGAATTGAAGAAATGCTAAAAATCACATAAGCCCGGTTTTCTCTTGCACTGCCCCATATACAGTTCCCTTCATACATGTACCCATAATTCTACATGTGGTGTGTTCCCCTATCAGAGGTCATCTGCCCCACATAAAGGGGTAGTGATCAACAGGATAGGCTAAGAACACTAACAGTTTCTTTTTATTTATTTTTCCTACCCTGCTCCCTAGATGATCAGTGTGATACAGCCAGCATGACAAAAAAGCTTCAGCAACAACTCAAATAGAAGGGACATTGCAGGCTTTGCGTGGTCATCAAGTAGCTGCAAGGCTCTGCGGACTTCATCTGATGCATGCATGTAGATTTGTGGTGTGCTTGGCATTTGTATTTGGTGATGTAAGATCTGTATGTGTGAATGTGGATAATTGCAGAAGGTGCTGGTATGGAACTTTGGACAATTATGGACTGAAAGCAGACAGGAGGCTTGGTCTTTTAGATAAGAACTATGTATATAGGTAGTTATGGGTGATTATGTAAACTTTTCCTTCCCATGGCCCACTTTATAAAAACTTAACCTGTTGAGTATATAACAATACAGATGCCTGTGCATGTAATAATATAACATCCAGCCGTACAGGGGCGGATACAGGGCCTGAAGCATACAGTTCCCCCCCTCCCCCCCCCCCCCCCCCCCTTTGCGTATTGCGGGTCTGACCTGTAAACCCCCCTTTTTGAAAATCCCCTGTCGTATGATGCATTATGTTATTGTAAGGTCATCTATTAACCAAATTCGAACCCCCCTCTTCCTGAAGGCCGTGTACCCCATTGAAGCTTTGTTAGAAATAGCCATTCGTCCATGAAACAAATATTAAGAAGTGTTCATGGCAAACTCCTTTGTGTAATCGCCACCCAGGGCCCGTGGAGAGTATTATAAAGGGGGGGGGGGGGGGGGGGGGGGGGGGGGCAGATTTCAGTACTCCTCCATGTTAGCAATTAAGTTGTAACACAGATGGTTTTCCTTCGCAGTTATTCATAGTTATAACGTGCGTATAAATACTCAGTAAAATGCACAATAATACATCATATCGATCTATTCAGAGTGATTGGAAAGTCGCGCAAAATGGTATAACTCCAGAATTGAACATTTAAATAAACTGAGCAGTAACGTTTTAATTTGATTCATGCTTGAACAAAGCCAAGTTTTCAATTAAGCTACGAGCGGTCGAAAAAGATCTTTCACTAACAGCCTTAGTAGCTGGATTGACCAAGATCAGTTTAAGTATAGTAAAGTCTGTAACAATCTCCGTAAGATGGCACTTTTTCACATTGCAAGTATGGCTATCCTCGGGTGCAGGTATGTCGTCTGGTAAAGTATTGCCATCCAATAGACCTTATTCCTGCGGCACAATGAATAAATTATCATGTGCTAGTCATGTGATGTTATTACAAAGAGTGCCGCAGAAAAGGGGCGTTACGTATTCGCAAAATGGCTTCTAACACAACAACTTGTACAGATTCTCAGTTTTATCGGCAATTGGATTCAGTATAGGCAAGCGGAGATACAGAGAGAAACTGGATATGCTCCACTTATACTTCTCTTGACAAATTCACCACCGGACTCTATATAAACTGCTACATTCAAATCAGCTAATTTGCCGTATTTTTTTTTGGCAAAGTATATATATTTTTTGGGCCGAGAAACAACTAATTGAGTTTGAATGGCCTTAGTGGAGAAGTGGTTAGTTGAGCCATTTGCAAAGGGGTTAGTTGAGCCTTACACTTTAACTGCAATCTTAAATAATGGCATTAAAACAATGTTTTATTACTCATCTAACAGAAATAGTGAGCTGGGCTTATTTGGCATGCAGCAGTCTCAGAGGCATTCTGTTTTTATAACATGGAGTTGTGAATCATGTTTAAAACACTTGCCAAGGAGTCTCGTTGGTGAGGTGTCATGAATTACAATGTAATGTATGAATTTGCCTCGATCATAATTTGACAATACCTAGCAATTGGACAAGAGATGCATATGGGAAGGCCTAGGTCTACCCATGCTGGCATACGCACCAAAATTTGGCTTAAGACAGCATATGGCTCCAACTGACCCACTTGGTTGGGTTAGTTGTACAATTTGACACCTGTTAAAGTGAAGCATGTAGCAGAAATACTCAGGAGACAGATCTTTGTAGCATGATTGTATCTATATAAACGGCATGTGAAATTAAATTAATAACATTATTAAAGATCTGATCGTTTAGCTTGTTGTTGTCTTTAGATGATAAATTTATAACCCCCATAAAGCTTATTTTGCTGGACACTTTAAAATGCAGTTACATTCTTATAAGGCTGTCTCCTAATACCAATAAAGTTAGATTTTGTCTGCACACATGTATGTAAATTGCAATTGTTAATGTTGCATGCACAGATAATGATGTAGGAGGAGCAGGTGAGGCACCACTGCTACCTGCAGTTGACCATTCATTTTGTTTCATGAGGGTAAGGTTGACAAAATAAACTCATAGTTTGGGTAAAAAAATTCAGTACCCTACTGCTGATCAGAAGTTTGAACCACTTCATTAAGCAGGCTTATAACCTTGATGTGATATGTACTTCTGCTGCCATGTCTGTGGTTTTCTTGTGCCTGGGGAAAGGGATACCTTGTTGGTCTTTGTAGCCGAACTCAGCAGTGCAATCTGTGGGCTGATATATCTTGTGATTATGTCAGTCATCCAAAAGAACAATTTAGTTGCTTGTATACCTGAATATTTGTGCTGTTGCAATTGTATGATGCTAATTATTTAAAATTAGTTAACATAGCTTCAATGGTTTTCCACTGAATTTCAGTTAGTGTACAATATGTATGGTAGTAAATGAAATATTGGAAGGACATCTATTGCACAGACAAGTGTAGTGAACGGTCGCCATTTGCACAATGCGCGCTTGTGCAGTGAGCCAAGATTTGTCTAAAACTGCCAATATTTCAGTATAGAAAGATTGATATTATTTTTGTATGGTGTCTTTGATTCTGCTGTGATTTAATACTATTGGCTACTATTACACAAGCATACAGAATATGCTAAATGTTTCCATGGTGAGAATTGGGAGGTTAATAGAATATGGTCTACAACATTACAGTTTGTATTGTGTATGAGTTGAAAGATGGACAGTATTGCAACAAAGACCCAATATGAAGAGGCATGGCACAATAATCTTAGGATATTTTGTATTGGTCTTTCTCATGATGATTGCCACACCCATTCCATACAGGCAGATTCATGTATAGCTAACACATCCATCATCTTCTCCAGTCACAAAGGGTATATTTTTCGCTAAACCTAACCCTAATAACTAGACAGGATTAAAATTAAGTACCTCCAATCCTGGTGTATGGCTGGAATCTGTGCAACATGTGATGCTGTGTGAGTTGACTATTAATAATCAGAGAGGAACTTTGTGTTTGGATTAGTATTTGGCAGCATGCGTGTAACCTCTGATTATACCCATTGTCTGTATGGGGTACAGTCTGCTAGTTAGATACTTTCATATATGATGGATTCTCTGCCCAAACGTTGAGGGGAGGAGAGCCCTGAACATACACCCAAGGATATAGGTGGAGATCAATATTAAAATTATAGGCTCAAACTGACTTCCATGGATGCTTTCATGCATTGCACAATAACACACCAAAGAAGGTGGGAACATTCCATATTTAGGTTTCTAATCCATGACCTGTTGTATGAGTCACCCTCTATTACAGCCACATGCCCTAGGAGCATGCAAATCAGGGTATGCCTGGTTTTACAGCAGCTCGATAGGCGTTCTAAAAGCAATAACCTTGCTACTCAAATCATGGACTGTCTATTCTTGCCCTCCACCCAGCTGTGGACACCTGAACCACATAAACATGCATATTCCTAGCTGGGCATAACACCTCTCCGAAATTACAAAGCAGAGACAACTCACACAAATTGTTATGCTTTCAGCTGTGGCAATCAAATGAACAACACCTCCCATAGGACATTTTGAACACATGCTCCAATAGGCTCTACATGTTATGGCTCCCATTAAAATGCATACAGAGCTTTATATACTAATATACACATGCCTAGAGGTACCAACACACATGCACACACACACATGCATGCACACACACACACACACACACACACACACACACACACACACACACACACACACACACACACACACACACACACCTAGATTAAAGACCTTAATCTATACACACATTGGCCTACACCACTTGAATGCGCACACACAAAAACACGTAGAGCTCTACAGCTACGCTAAACTATATTTTCACACCTCCTCCATACCATTCCTCATCGAAACGAGGCGCTTATATAAGTTTAGGGATGTTCCGCTTAAGAAAGCTTCTCTGCCGGCCCACTGGTTTCATAGATGCAAAATCCCATCAGTGGCGGACGCAGGATTTAAAGAAAGGGGGGGTTGTAGTGGGGGGGGATCACCAAAAGGAGGAGGGTGCGGGAGGGGGATGTGCCCCCTCCCGCGCGAAACGCGGAAGCGTTTGAAAACGTTAATTCGGTGTGCTAAAATGCATGAAAAAATTACGAGTTTTTGTTACTTATGCCGCATTTTGCGTATTATGTAATAGGAGGAAAGGGGGGGTTGCAACCCCCCCCCCCCCCCCCCCCCCCCCACCCCTCCGTCCGCCAGTGCCCATTCCTGTGCAATGAAGAAGACTGTAATTACTCCAGTCCAAGTCTCGGTATACCTATTCCAGTAACAGCCTAACCTCGTACCACCTCGTTCCCATCGAATGATCCAGATCGGTGATCGATCGACGATGGTCGATCGATGAATGGTTGATCGATCGATCATCAATCGATGTCCATCGATTTAATTCCACCAAAAAGAATTTTGTGTCGAATCCGCATGATCGAATGGGATAAAGCATCGAATGCAAATGATCGGTTAGAAAATTACGTCGATCTAAAAAACTTGATCGAATTACAGATGTGATCAATTTTGACCCAAACGGCGTTCCATAGTATATAGCTGGACTCGAGCATCGATTCAGTGGTAAATCATACATAGGCCTATTTCACGTTCAATAGAAAGCCCTATATTTAATACCCTTCGTACAGGATATGTTCAGGGTCCAGGCAGGAAGGGAGTGTGTATGTATGTGCATATGTTTGTGTGCGTGGTGTGTGTGTGTGTGTGTGTGTGTGTGTGTGTGTGTGTGTGTGTGTGTGTGTGTGTGTGTGTGTGTGTGTGTGTGTGTGTGTGTGTGTGTGTGTGTGTGTGTGTGCAGTGTGCGTTCGCATGTGTGATCAAAGCATGTGTGTGTAGGTGCCCCTCCCCTCCCCTTGGTAAAACTGATCCTTTGCTAGTCACTATGCCCCCTACATAGAAATTGATAATATAACGTTTACTCACCAAGCTAGGGGAATTAAGCTATGCTAATTGTGCAATTCTAATCTTCAGACCCCAAAGAGATTTTCTTGCGTGTGTGGGTGTGTGTGCAGTGTGCGCTCGCATGTGTGATCTAAGGATATGGAATTATCTAAAAACTCATGTGTATATGTTTGTGTGTGTGTGTGTGTGTGTGTGTGTGTGTGTGTGTGTGTGTGTGTGTGTGTGTGTGTGTGTGTGTGTGTGTATGTGTGTGCGCGCGCGCGCGCGATTGGGTGTGCGTGCGTACGCGCACTTTGCGTAGATGGTGTGTGGAGGTGTGTGTGCAGTGAGCGCTCGCATGTGTGATATGAGATTATCTTAAAATTCATGTGAGTGTGTGTGTGTGGGTGTGTGTGGGTGGGTGCCCTCCCCTACCCCACCCCTTGGTAAAACTGATCCTTTGCTAGACACACTATGCCCCAGTATTGTCCTCCAAAAGATAAGACTGCACCCAACATTGAAATTAATAACATTATCTGAACCTGCGGCAGCAGGTTCAATATAGGATTGATTGAGGGTTGATGAATGTCATTAATAAAACTTCACTAGCCTCTGGAGGGACAACTGAGAAACGGATCGCTTATCTCTTTATCGCGGCGGAATGGGAGCACAACGATCTACAGTTCTACGTTTGTTCCGTGTCATAAAACGGTGTGGTTATAGAGAAACAAACAATTTCCTGTTTCTCGTGCCCAGTCCTAAAATAATTCTCCATCGTCGTCGTCGTCGTCGTCGTCGTCTTCTTCTTCTTCTTCTTCTTAGGAGGGTATAACTCGAGCTAGGAACGGTTTAGAAGGACGGGAATAGTACCAATCGCTTCCAAATTTACCGGCACGTTATCCTTACATGTCATATAGACACATATCAAGTTCTATTTTATAATGTATGTAATAGATATTTATTAATAATTTTAGACAGTATAAATACTCTAACCTGCACTTAAAATATCTGGTGTTCCTATCGCAGTTTAGTTGTTGCTTTGGCTAGTGAAGTTGTTTTTCTAAAAATGCCTTCGCGTATTAATCAAAAGAAGAGATCTAAGCAACGAGCGGAATACCTCCAAAAGCAAGACGAGAACAAAGCTAAAGCCCGAGCGCTCTACAAGGCCGATCCCGAAAAGAAGAAGGCCTCTGTACGCGACAGCTACAAGGCCGATCCCGAAAAGAAGAAGGCCTCTGTACGCGACAGCTACAAGGCCGATCCCGAAAAGAAGAAGGCCTCTTTACGCGACAGCTACAAGGCCGATCCCGAAAAGAAGAAGGCCTCTGTACGCGACAGCTACAAGGCCGATCCCGAAAAGAAGAAGGCCTCTGTACGCGACAGCTACAACGCAGATATTGAATCTAAGCGATCTGCTAAAAGCTAAAAAAGTGGCGATATGAAGAGGACCTCGAGGAGAGCCGTGCTGCTAAAAGGCGGCGATATGAAGAGGACCTCGAGGAGAACCGTGCTGCTAAAAGGCGGCGATATGAAGAGGACCTCGAGGAGAACCGTGCTGCTAAAAGGCGGCGATATGAAGAGAACCTCGAGGAGAACCGTGCTGCTAAAAAGCGGCGATATGAAGAGGACCTCGAGGAGAACCGTGCTGCTAAAAGGCGGCGATATGAAGAGTACCTCGAGGAGAACCGTGCTGCTAAAAGGCGGCGATATGAAGAGGACCTCGAGGAGAACCATGCTGCTAAAAGGCGGCGATATGAAGAGGACCTCGAGGGAAACCGCGCTGCTAACAGGCAGAAATACGAGGACAATTCAGCTGCCATTAAAGCATCTAAAAGGAGTCGGTATTGGAATGACCCCGCTGTCCGATTGGCTAAATGTGCTTCCGAGAGGACGCGGTACCGCAGGGGTCACAGTACTACCACTACCACCCAAAGGTATGTTATGGCATGTTGTATTAACATTAAAAAGCTGTGCATGCAACATTTGTAGAGTATAGTATAGTCGGGCGGTGTTTGGTCGGGCTTGTCACCCTACTACCTGACCAAACGCGGTAGTAGGGCCCGCCCAACTATGTACAGCACGGATCTGCACAAAACCATTCACTTCACATGTAAAGCATGCAACTGTGTACAGTAGTAGTGTCTATTGTTTTAATCTGATGTATAAAAAGGCTTCCTTATTTGAAGGCTTCCTTATCTGTCTAGCCATGTACATATGTTGCAACTGTATGAATATAATTACAGTTGCAAGGGCTGAGAACTATAGGTGAAATGACAATAACTGCAACCGTAGCCTTCTCCCATATAGCTACTCCTTGTATGAACCCAAATCTCATGCACTAGTGGAGTATAATGGTGGTCTTGAAAAAGCTATTCTTAGGGATAGTGAGCTTCTAAGTGAAGTAAATGATGCCATTTGTAAGTCTCATCCATTGCTATCTCAAAAGGTTGTTACTAGATCTGCCCGTGCAGCAGTAAGTAAGATTGGGGCAGAGGCATTGGTTTCTAAAGCACTAAGTGTACGAAGAGCAAAAGCAGGGTCATTGCTAAAAACTATCCGTGAAATAAATAGAATGAAAATAGGAGAAAATGATATTTTAGTAGGGCATAGTTATCATACTGCTGGCTCTGAACCTTACTTTTTAAATACTTCGTACACTTACACAAAACGACTTGGGGCCATTCCAGTAGACCTCAATGGTAGGTGTGTAGTGTCAGAGGAGATAGGGGACAGAGATAAGATTACCATGCGCCCCTTGAAATGGAAATGTACAAATGAGTGTCGCAACCTCACTAGTGAAGAATAGTGTTGAGGACAAAGTCACTGTTCCAAATGTCCATTGAAGATCTTCGAGCTGGGCTTGATGATCTTGATTCAGGGTGTGGTCATGTTCATACTGGTATCACTTTGAAATTGAATTCTGCGATTATTGAACAGCTTGGGCATCCTATTAATTGTGAGCTTCCAGAATGCTCTAGTCCATTGCGGGTTATTAGGGCAGCTTCACCTCACTTTCCTGTATTAAGGGCTTTCACTAGGCTGCTTTATATCCATCTTTACTGCATGTAGGCTACACCTCCATGTTTAGATTGGAGCATTTTCAAATTTGACCAATAAAATTTTAGCACATGCCGTTTATATGATGATCCAAAAAGAATAAGGTAAAAAATTTTAAAATCATACTCTCTGTCTCTGTCACGTACATGTAGATGGCAGCAGAAGACCTTACGAGGTTTTTTAATCAAGAGGGGTCGGAGGAGGAAGAGGATGACATAAATCCTCCGACTCCTCTCCCCTTCACCCCGCCACCTCCAGAAGCCCCGCCACTCCTACCACCACCAGCAGCACTGCCCCCACCACCACTACCAGCAGCGCTACCCCCGCCGGCACCACCAGCGCTGCCCCCACCGGCACCACCAGCGCTACCCTATCACCTTAATATGATGGAATTGGACTCACAGTCTGCACACGTGTTAAGGCTTTGCAGGTATAAAAGCCACTCATCCGCTGAATAGTGCACTTAGCAAAAAGAGGTAAAATTTTAATAATACTCTATGTGCATGTGTAAAGGCTTTGCACTTTGCTTTAAAAAATAAAGAAGTAAAAATTTAATCATACTCTCTGTTACGTATATGTAGATGGCTGACGACCTTTGCGGGTTTTTCACCAACGAGGGGTCGGAGGAGGAACAGTACATTCATCCTCCAACTCCTCTCCCCTTCACCCCACCACCTCCAGAAGCCCCGCTTCTGCCACCACCACCAGCAGCACTGCCCACACCACCACCAGCAGCTACTCCCGCCAGCACCACCAGCGCTGCCCCCAACTATTAAAGTTATTTGTTCTGGCATTAAGAGATAAAGGGGATCATCCATCCTCTTCCTACATTTGATTATTGACTATGATACTGCTATGACAGGGTGAAAAAAAACTTATGAAACAAGTAAATAAAAACATTCTCTAACGAGAGAGTTGTTGGTATATAGGATTGACCAATGGTGGTGTAAAAAGCATGGAAACAAGAGTGACAGAAATATTATTGGAAAATTGAAATAGGCCTATATTTAGCACACAATACAACACACATGCCTGAATAATGGGCTAAATATAGGCCTATTTCAATTTTCCAATAATATTTCTGTCACTCTTGTTTCCATGCTTTTTACACCACCATTGGTCAATCCTATATACCAACAACTCTCTCGTTAGAGAATGTTTTTATTTACTTGTATAATGGGTTTTAGCTTTGCAGTTTTAATCTAAGAGATTTATTCATTTTTGCACCATTGACACCTTTATAGAATTAATGAGGCAGCTGCTTTTGGTCTTTGGTAATGTCCCCCACTTGATAAGCCTGTCCTCCTACCAGTGGCTAGCTTGGTGGCCATTTCATGGCTGGAGTGTTGATTGACTTTGCTGGTCCATTTCTTTGGTAAGAATAAACAACTATTATTGTATCATGTGTATTGCATCTGTATGTGTACAAGTAAATAAAAAAACATTCTCTATGAGAAAGTTGGTGGCATATAGGATTTGAAGGCAATGGTGGTGTAAAAAGGAAGGAAACAAGGGTCTAATAATAAGGGGAAATGGAATAGTCCTATATTTAGCACACGAACAACATACTATATCCTACATATAGAAATGTGCTAAATATAGGACTATTCCATTTTCCCTTATTATTAGACCCGTGTTTCCTTCCTTTTTACACCACCATTGCCTTCCAATCCTATATGCCATTCCCACCCCCAACCCCCCCCCCCCCCATCCTGCTTGCCATGGTACATATTTGTGTGACCATACATCCTGTCCTGTTCTCCAGTGGGTTTGAGTGTTCCGTTTAATATACAGCTCTATCGATGTAAGCTTAAAGCAGATTGCTGTAACAGAGTCTAATCAGAGCCTCTTAAAAGACACAAGACGGAGTACAGATAGCCCCGATGATGCAAGCCACCTTGAAATGTTGGAACTCCCACACGTCCTAGAGGACAGCAGAAGAACCACGAGCGATGAAGATTCTGGAAGCACAATCTCCCTTGGAGACAGCAGGAGTGAGACCCCTCTTAAAGAAGCAGTGGGGGCTCAGACCCCTTGTAAGTGCACCAGTAGCAGCCCGGTCCATCTTGAAGTCACAAGGACCAAGCTTCATTCCAAGGACATTGCAAGAATAGGAGGAGCAAGGTAAGGGTGGGGGGGGGGGGGGGGGGGGGGGGTGGAGGGACCTACCACAGAGGATGGTGGTTAGTAAAGAGCCGTGGTGGAGAAGAGGTCCACGAAAAATTCTGTGTGTGGGAGGTGGGAGAAGGAGAGGTTGTTAGGGCCAGAGTGAACATCACAATAAAAAGCATGAATTAAGGTGCTTGCTACTTTTTAAATGTGGCTATTTTTCTCCCTCTCTCTGTGCAGCCTAAGAGACAGTGGAGTGGATGTAGGGAGCACTGGTGACATCAAGATGGCTGGAACGTTGATAGTGTAGGAACCTCCTCTGCCCTTTCAACCGATACATGTCTGCACAGTGCATTATAACACTGCTCACTTCACTTATACGTACAATCATTATGTTCAGATATATATACTCGCATATGTATTCTTACATGTATGTATCCAATGCATAACATTTCTGGTATGTACATATATGTAGTTATTTATTCTGGTCATGAAAATGAGTACTAAATAACATCAAGTGGACCAACACGCAACATATCTCATACACGACTGTATACACAATATAATCCTGTGTTAATTAATAATTTGCCTCGACTTATTTTTAACGAAAGCCAATGCCATCAATGAATAATTAATAAAATGATTATAGGCAGGATTTTAGTCATTGGGTCTGGGGCCGAGACTGATATAGAGCTGGATAAACAGAAATCAGGCCATACAGTATTGCCGACATACGGTAAACCACTCATACTCTTTCAACAAAGAGCACCAAGCAGCAAAGCATAGTTTCACGATCAGACCTCACATCTATTTGTTAAACTAGACAGATGACATCACAGTTGCGAATGGATTAAGGAACATGACCCGTATGTATTAGGTGGCATACCTTGGCTGCTGACCCATCAGCCACACCCACTTACAAGCTAATATTTATAGCAGAGCAGTGATCATGAAGTCAAGAATAGCAGTTAAAAAAAAGTTTACATCCACAGGCTTGTTGTTCATGCCAGCCATGTCAGTGATTGTCAATGATCAAGATTTCATAATAAATAAATTGAGATCAGTATAGAGAACTGCTATACTCAGTGGTTGTCTACCATATATTTCATAATCTGTCTTCTCAATAATGCAAGGATTGACAAGCTTTTGATCAGCCATTTCATGCCGGTATGTGACCCTCCATCACTCCATCGACCCAGCTGGTACTTGGATTCAATGATATTTTCTTTTGTATACATATGAAAGTTAGGATTGGGATATAAGTTTACGCACAAATTGTCGTTAAACACGTACACACGTTAAAAAAGCTTTACGATGCAACCTACGCGCATGCGCAAAATATTCCTTTTATCGCACATCGTGATTAGATTTGAAATTTGTGTCCCTCGTGAATCTTAGTTTTACTGGGAAGCGATGCAACCGAAAGCAAGTTACAGGTTTCATGTACCCACGGATCTAATGATAAGGCGAGTTGTACTCCGTCTGACTGCATTTCATGTGTAGTATTTCAGTTGAAAGCGCGTGTATTAGGTAGTCTCGTACCCAGACCCTCAATCCCACAGCTGCGGGTGGATTACATCACCGCTACGTGGAAGAGGGTCTGGCGAATAGGTCGAACTTTTTTGTTCTGACTTGTTTTGAATGTTTATGTAGTTATTGTGTCGTCATAAGTGTCGTCATCGTGTAATTAAGTGCGGAATGAATCACTGCAAAGTCTGTTCGGTGTCTGTGTCGGACTGCTCGCAAAGACGACAATTGGGAAGGCATACGCAGGACTCTACAGGCCCGTAGCCAGGGGGGGGGGGGGGGGGGGGGGTCGGGTCTAGTCTTGTACGCGCAGCTTAAGGTCAAGACGGAGCGCACACAGAACAGCTCTCTCCCCTTGCTCTTCAGACCCTTCCCCGGGCTGTTGCCCACCGAGCTTTCAAAGAGGATGGCCGAGATTGATACTCTAATAAACGCCCACCATGTACAGAGGGCCGTGGACCTGTCCCGCAGGCTCATAGCTCTGTGCAAAGAGGGCATGAGGTACTACCACACCTACCACAGGCTGCCCCTCAAGGTTGCCGTGACGGCAGGCTTCGTGGGTTGGCTGGCGTGTGCGCTTGCCCAGCAAAAAGTTCTTGGGCAACATTCTAATCGCTTCTTAATTGACTCATTATTGCTCATTATTGCTATGGAATGCAATTACAATGTTGCGACCGTGACGTCAGACCATGCTGCAATCTGATTGGTCCTCCGAAATCGAGGAAAGTCAGAACAAAAAAGTTCGACCTATTCGCCAGACCCTCTTCCACGTAGCGGTGATGTAATCCACCCGCAGCTGTGGGATTGAGGGTCTGGGTACGAGACTATGTATTAGGTTGATGCAGCTTCATTTAGAGAATGTCTTCTTCAGTATAGTTCCTAAAACCGTCATTTGTATTGAAAGAGCATTAAAACATCGGTTACTGCTTCGTGTGGTGCTGGTGGGACCTTGTCTCGAGAACCTGTTGGGATTTGCAGGGTCACACAAATGTCTCTGGTCGCCAGGGAACCGCTGAGATTGCAATCTGTTAGCGCTGCCTTCAGCATAGCCAGCATGTCATTCATTGTCCGTAAACACTCCTGGGTATAATCCCCATGCAGTGTGTTACAAACACCCGTACATCCACTGCGAGCTACTTTGGTGTGACTTTGAACTACTCAGTTCGTACCTACATGTTTGTATTGGTACTTATTGGGCCACGACACTGGTTATCTCGCTGTTGCTTCCCGAGCAATGTCGAGGGGTGGGGCTGGTGGGTTGGTGAGTGTTGCAAAAGCGGACATATTGACGGGCAATAACCGTCATATCATAACGTTAACTATAACATCAGTAATTGCATGTCACAAGATATTAACTATAAGAATTAAGATCGTGCTGGACGTCTTATTTTTTGCATGTAAGGCCATGCAGAGTTGGTTAAATTCTAGTTTCTGATCCCATGAAATATTGTTCGGGTTAACGGCTTACATGAAATTTTAGTCCGTGTTAAATGGCTTCAATAATTACACAAGTGAACGTGCAATGCATCCTGCCGCTCAAAGGCCCCCCCCCCCCCCCTCCCATCTCCAACATCTGGGTCGTCAAATGTAATCTTTATTTACCATCAGCCACATCTAGGATTCTACACCTCAGGTACATGCATGCCAAGCTGTGGAAGTAACAACTAGCTCTGAATAACCCTTGGATTGGGTTAAAATCTGTTGCATTAATTGGTATGGCTTACCACCCTAGTTAGGGTGGTATCCCTATCCCCGCCGATCTTAGCTCGCCCTCGCACCTCCGGTGTTGGGGTTCCACCCCGAGTGCTATTCAGTCTAATTATACAAGCCGGAGCCGTTGGCGAATCTACCCATAGCTCAATTTGGGAGAGCATTTACCTTCTAAGTAAGAGGTTGTAGGTTCAAATCCTATTGGGTAAATCTTAGGGGCTCCCTGCTATAGCCCAGAAGCCGCCTCGCTAGGCCACGCACTACGTGCGGCACCTCGAGGCGCTGGCTAGGAGTTACGTCATATCGCCTTATATGGTGGACCGACATAGTCTGCTATCAGGCTAGAGCCTCAGGGACTCCGCCCTTAGCGCTGTGGAACGGCCCCAATGGGACTGAGCACCTACGGTGCCTGACATCCTCGGCGAGACCCCGTCTCAGCGAGGATACCCCGACGGTGCCGAATTATTAATGATGCAAATCGGTCCTGAATTTGGCTTTGCTCCTGTCAAACGCAAGCTATGTTTGCTTGCGATGGTGTTTCATTGTCCATTTCAAAATGTAAGAGGCTGTTTTCTAAGACACGAGGTTTCTCACCGATCCCCTGTCAATAGAACAAATCTTTCTGAGGTTGTCTCGTACCCAGGCCCAGGTTTCTGTACCGGTGAACTGGACCTGGGACCGAGAGTGAACTGCCAATGATGTCCCGTGTAGACCTACACTCACAGGTTCTTTTATTTCTCACTGCTGTATGTACAATGACGACACAAAACTCGTGTGTGTCCGTACAAGCCTCTGCAGGATGCTCCAGTGCCTCGTACCCATCTTGCCAGTCCCTCGAAGACATCTTCGTAACCTCTCCTCCCGCCAGGGGCCCGGGAAGTGCGTCAAGGTGGACCTCCTAGATGGAGACCACTCCCTCACCACGCCTGTCTTCGTGAACGCCACGGACCTTTCCCTGTCTATTGTTGGAAGCACGTCATCGCGTGTGTCGTGCTCGTTCAGTTCCTCCAACGCAACAAAAACCTACACTCCCTCCATCTCTACGGACTGAGGACTGTTGTTATCTCGTCTGTAAACGTTTATGGATGCGACAGACCTATTCGGCTACTTGCTCATGAACGTACAACTCCACATTCAGGTGAGAAGGTGTAGAAATGTGCTTGCGTGTACATAGTTCGTGGCAATAAATTTCCCATCTCCCTGACATCGCTCAGTAGACCATGAAAAGTATGGGGCGATAATAATAAGTACACACTTAATGTGACTCTCCCATGCAAGAGCTTGCGGTGGTGCCAAAGTTGTGAGACTTTGGTGATATGGACATATTTCTCCAGCTAACCTCTTTTCGTGCTGCAAAGTCACAGTGTGTCTAAATCAAAGGCAGCAACTTGCAATTTTAATTGTCTCTAAACCTGACTATTGGCCAGGGCTATCCTGGCTGGAGCTCTGATTATGTTAATATTAATTTGATTGTCCTAGCCTGATATGTCTAACTGAATTACTTCGTGTGTAAACAAATTTCTTTGGTTCATAAAAGTACATGTACGCCACACAACAGGCAACACTTTTATACATGCTGGAGCATTTGCCAACAATTCTCTATTTGACTCAAACAAAGGCTAGACTGTCCCATCACTTGAGATATCCACGTATCCATTCCAGAAGCGCACGTGATTCATTTCCAATCCCTCTATACATTATCTATGGTATGAGACCATGCATTGAAAACAACCGTGCATGGTAACGTTAAAGATGGGTAGCAAATTCCCTGTCATACCATTTTTATAAGATCAATTTGGCTTACTATATGGTCAACGTCTCCAAGGTAGTCTTGTCCCCTGGCCCACATGACAAATGATTGTATCATTGGGTCTTGGGATGAGGTAACCTCCGCAGCATCTTTTATCGGAAGTCTCGCTAGACTTCCATATAGGTTTTGACCCCGACTATGAATTGAATTAAAATCCCGCGACCCTACCGTAGCTTCGCTCCCGACGATCGGATCGTCAAACTTGTTACGACAATCGATCTAGAAGTCAAAACTGAGTAGTTTCGTTTATGTTTCACGTCGTAGAACCGCGTGGTTGTCGAGAACGAAAAATACTGCTGTCCTCGTTCCCCTTCCAAAAATAATGGGCGGGTCGTCTGCTTATTGGGAACTTATAACTCGGGACAGGAACACTTTTAAGCAATGAAAATTGCACCAATAGCTTTAGAATTTGCTGGAGGACTCGCTTTTAGGCTTTGATACACAAAAGCCTAAAAGCCTATACGGTCTTATCAAGTCTAATTAAGCAAAAGTACCTATTTGGGTGTTAAAAAAAATTAAGGAAACAAGTAAATAAAAACATTCTCTCTGAGAAAGTTGGTGGGATATAGGTTTTGCAGGCAAATAGTATACTGGTGTAAAAAAGTTTTATCAGAAGGGAAAATGTAATAGTCCTATATTTAGCACAGAAATAGCATATGCCTTAGTCGAAGTGTGCTAAATATAGGACTATTACATTTTCCCTTCTGATAAAACTTGTTTCCTTGCTTTTTACACCAGTATACTATTTGCCTGCAAAACCTATATCCCACCAACTTTCTCAGAGAGAATGTTTTATTTACTTGTTTGAATAAGAGTGGCTTAAGCTGCAGAAAGAGCACAGGACTGTACCACCGTCATTCAGCTGTCAATGACATCATACACAGAGCTTTGGCTGCGGCACATTTCCATCACATCTGGAGCCTTCGGGTTTGTATCGCTCAGATAGGAAGCGACCTGATGGTGTCTCAATTGTCCCTTGGAAATGTGGCCAACTTCTAGTGTGGGATGCAACGTATCCAGATACTTTTGCACCATCTTACTCTACAATTTCTGCACAGCAAGTTGGAGCAGTTGCTCAACAGGCAGAAGATAAGAAGATGAATAACTTGACTCATGCCACTTTTTCACTCCAGTGACAATAGAGACAACTGGAGTGTTTGGACCAAGGACAACTGAGTTCCTTAAACATTTGGGCCATCGGTTGAGGCAGTGTCTGGTGAAGCTAACTCCTATGCTTGCCTCTATCAGTTGCCGTCCAACGGGGCAATGCAGCTTCCATGTTGGGACAATGAAGGTGGACAGTGAAGATGAAGTGTTTTTTGTATAAATTTGTTATTTAGTGTATCTAGTTTAATGTAGTTGGACATTAGTGTTTATCTTTTTTTCATTACCACAAAAAAAAAGAGTAAATACAATGTAAATCCAAATTATTATGCAGTAATATAGGTTTCAGTGTGATTGATAGTACCATTGGCTCGAAGGAGGACTGGTAATAGGCCAGGTAAGATGCCAGCATGGAGGGGGGTCCCAAGCCTCCTTGTCCCAATGGCTGTATGTCTCCATGCCAATCAAGCGCAGGACCAACCTAACTCCTGGTATTTGGGTCCATTGGCGTGGAGCTTACAGGCCTTTGCAGGAAGGGCTGCTAGCACCAGCCTTGTGACATGGCTTGCCCAAGGTTGTAGGGAACAGCTGGCTTGTCTCTATGCCAACCAGTGATTAGCACTGCTCAGTATGGCTGTGCCCTTCTCCACACAGAAACTTATGATCAGATGAGCATGAATACATAGTTTGACAACCACATTGCCAGGTGGTGGCATATGACAACATCTTCCCCATGCCTGCAGGTCACTGCATGGTGGCTGAGGGGAATGAGGGTATTATGTCTTGGGCAGAATTGGCACCCAGTGTCCAAATCCAACCACCACCTTGTACTCATTGGGCTCGAAGTGTAAGCCCAAGCCAATGGATAGGATCATTCGTCGCATGAGGGGGAAGGCTGATAGAAGACTCTATTGGCAGACAAACAAATTTTTAAGTAATTTTTAAGTAATGATAATAGTATTCTAATTTGTCATACCACATAGTTTTTATGTAGCATCGGTTGCAAATGAAAGTTCTGTTCAACATTCTTTAGTGCATCT
The DNA here is from genome assembly GCA_963681505.1 of Eunapius fragilis. NCBI lineage: Eukaryota > Metazoa > Porifera > Demospongiae > Spongillida > Spongillidae > Eunapius > Eunapius fragilis. Next base: position 2,468,510 of record OY811983.1, on the reverse strand, counting down.
ACAATGACCTATCATAAATATTATTAGAAAGCAAATATTGAAGCTAACTGATATTTCTTTAGTAGTGAGTGCATATTGACCCCTACACAACACGAATATTTGGGCACTCGTATCAAGTTATTGTGCATTAAAGTTCGTCTACCAAGAGTGCTCAATCATAAATCTTGACATGCACATTTGCACTTACCAATTCAATTAATTATCTCTTAACAAAATGGAACCTGGGCTTCACTCATATGGAACTAACAGAAGATCTTGCTATTTGATGTGTGACTGATAAACTGTACCATTGTGGTTGATGAACAGTTACATAAGAAGCTAAGGGTCTGAACTAGCTGTCCAAAGTGACCAGAATTTGGTAAATGTACTGAATACACCTCATACTCCATCATTGGTGAAAGATTTTATGGTTATGCAGAACAATAGGTGCATCACATAAAGGAGTCAATAACTAGCTAGTAACACAAACCCATTCCTGTACCACATAGTATTCATCACTAGGACCCAGTATGTGACAATGGTACGTGGTGTCATTGTGGACAGAGGTGATGTGAGAATGCATCTTGGGTGAGTCCCTGTCACCAGGCCTAATTAGGTTAGTTTATACGTTTTTATGTGATGGTGATATGTGTTGGTGTGTATAGACGTTTGGTCTACATATAGTGCGTGATGTCCCTACATTTTGATTCTTCAATCACACTTACACAAAACCAATGTTGTAGGCTATGTGAGAGATAGTCCCCTAACTAGCTCACTTTAGATCTAGCTCTATAAATAGTGGATCCAGCATTTTGTGAAGAGGGTGGAAGGGTACAATCAAAGGTCGCCACACCACGCCCTCTTCAATCTTTGAAAACTGAAATTATATAGTTATACACGTTACATGTACATTGCCCATTATAAATGCAAACTAAATGTGTGCACATGTGAATCTTTCTGAAAAACCTATAACATTGAGTTGTTAAGCAGTACATGTACAAATCCAATGTATTCGATTAAAATGCAAAACAGTAATTGTTTTAACTTGCATACACAACCAGTGTAAAAAATAACATAAGGTTAAGTGTTACACTTGTGCCACATCATTTTGCAGTTCTTCCTATATAAAGCTGTGTGTGTCTGAAATTTCTAACAAGTTGGCGCAATTCTGAGACATTTCTGGCTGTGTTGATTATCCTCACATTGTCACCTGGATGCTGGATAAAACTAAAGCACACACGCAAACAGTACACATGCACACACACATGCACACACACACTTGCAAACACACATACACACACACACACACACACACACACACACATACACACACCATTCCAACTACCTCCTTAAATATTAGATGCTGAACTGTAATCTTGCACATGTGTATTGTTAACACAGGGTCTCAAATGATCATTAAATATAATTGGTGCCACTGTCTGACTAGATAAATACATGTATCTAAGCAGGAAGCATCCTAGCTACACTATTTAAAAAGGGTGTCCTTTTCCCTGTGGAATGTCCCCATCTAAAGGCAAAAACCAAGCCTAACTGTCACTTCCTTGCATTATACCTGTAGAACATTAAAAAGTACCCTTCCATCACTCACCACCAGATGCTAGCAAAAAGGGTCCACATTGTACAATCTAATATAAAATGAGCACACACACATGCTATGCAGACCTACTTACCACGTGATGGCACCATGACTGGCCTCTGAGAGCTCTCCAAGTTCAATCCTCCTTCCCACGGGCACCCTATGCTCATGAAATCAAGTGAGTACTGCTCACTGCAGGCTGCTATTATAGTGCACACACACATACACACACACACATACACACACACACACACACACACACACACTCACATACATACATGCACGCACACAGCTAGACCTTTCCAAGGTCTACCTCTGCCTTATAAAGGCTGGCAGTGATGGCTTTCTCTGGAGCCTGTGCCTTAACTGGAGCAGGCCAATGGAGGCCACATCGAGCGCACACTGCACACACACACCCACACACGCAAGAAAATCTCTTATATGGGTCTGAAGATTGGAACTGCACAATTAGCATAACTTCCCCTAGCTTGGTGAGTAAACGTTATATTATCAATTTCTATGTAGGGGGCATAGTGACTAGCAAAGGATCAGTTTTACCAAGGGGAGGGGAGGGGCACCTACACACACAAACACACACACAAACTCACACACATGCTTTGATCACACATGCGAACGCACACTGCACACACACACACACACACACCACGCACACAAACATATGCACATACATACACACTCCCTTCCTGCCTGGACCCTGAACATATCCTGTACGAAGGGTATTAAATATAGGGCTTTCTATTGAACGTGAAATAGGCTTATGTATGAATTACCACTGAATCGATGCTCGAGTCCAGCTATATACATGTATCCGATCGATCGCTGTACCCTCGATAACGTAGATTGTTCGTCGAAGGCGATGTTTTAGCCGCGTGGTGGATTAATAAGGCGATAGAAAAAAAATGCGACGGAAGTCAGCCACTACGACAAATTATTACCAGATCGAAGATAAGATTGATCGATGAGATAGGAAAAGCGGTCGCTACGATTGATGAAGTACACATCGATAAAAAAGTATCGCATCGACAGAAAAATGTGAATTTTGTCCCAAACGGCTGGTTAGCCCGCAGTATTGTGGCGGATCCGATGTGCACCAGAGCATGAGATTTTAATTGTTTCGCCGTTGAATAACCGTTGCCCAATCATTATGCCTAGACCTTCCCAATCGCGGTATAGACCTTCCCAATAAGGGCGCAATTTTTTCAATTGCTCTAGTATTACCACAAGTTTGTGGATAAGGTTTCTGCCTGCAATACCCATAGCCATTCTTTTTAGGAAGTGCTCAGCCTCGCGATGTTAGCTCTCTACTACTGTGGGGGCTTCTCTATGGCCGAACGTACAAGAACCGTTAATCATTACACTAATTCCACAAGTGGGGAATTAGCTCAAGTGGTAGAGCGCTCGCTTAGCATGCGAGAGGTACCGGGATCAATGCCCGGATTCTCCAAGTTTTTTTTTTTTCTTTTGTCCACCCATACATTTTACAACTGTATTATGAGTACATGTACAAGTTTTTTTTATTTTTCTTTCCTTAATAACATTTGCCAAATTTTCCTTCATACAACATGTAGAAATCAGCAATCATTCATTCCACACTACAGCGCTACATGTACATGTGTAACTGCAATTTAGAGTGGTGCTCTCTTTGTTCTTGTTTCCTAAATAGCGCAGCACTTGGATGTATTGAAGGATAGTAGCACATATCCAAAAGGATGGAAAGGTTCAATCAGTATCCTGCATTGCTCCAAGTAAAGTTCTCGTCAGGGTACTTGTACTTCTTCTTGAGAAGCTCAATGGTCACCTGATGCTTGGCCTGTCCATATGACTAAAAAGGTGCGACATCAATGGTAATTAAACAATATTACAGCCGTACAGGCATTAGTTGGGCGCGGCTTTCATCATGCATTAAATGCACTCCCATTTAACAGTCATTACGGAACCAATTGAAAAATTTCATTTACCAAAACAAAGCGAAATGGCCATTGAACACTGGAATGCTCTGGATGTCATGTGATATGGACATAAGACATAAATGGACCAGTTATTTATGCATCATTAACCATGAGACACTATGGCATGTGGTGATGAGAGAACTAAGCGAGGGCCATGCCAGTAGTTAGTTCCCTATGGGGACACATCTGGCCCTTACTCCGTAGAACAATGTGAGCTTGAAACAGCTCGAGCTCGACGTGAAGCATGTGTACAATGACTGCATAGGACATTCAGAGTTGTACTGCTTGAAAACAGTCCTTTCTTTAAAACACACACTGTCTGTCTCAGTTTCCCTTACAGATGATGGGATCAACATAAACCTAATTGTGCGATGCAAGCTGTTAGTGGCGGCACTTTAGAACCAATTGACAAATGTACACACAGGTGTGCAAAATGCCTTAGCCCAACTGTGAGTATGTGCGCTTCTTCCCTGCCCAATCATTTTCCATCCTCTATAATGCTTACCACTGAATAGCCATAAGCATGTAGCTTCTTGTTGGCGTGGTCGTGGGCAATCCTTCCCCCTCCTAGGCATTCGTACTGGAGACCTAGCTCATGAAAGCGAGGAGCCATCCTGTCCATGATATCCGCTGAATCGTGGGGAAAGAGGAGGATACAATTTGAGCGTCCTTTATTAATCGCTGTTCAATCTCTGATCACCCGGCAAGGTATTAAGCTACATGCAAAAGAGTACATGCAATATCCATTCCATACCCAGATTTCGAATGTGTTATAAAAAACCAGCACCCTGTGAACACACACAAACGCATTTGATGACCCCGCCCCTTTTTACATTAAAGGGATGTGTGTATGTACACTCATACCAAGATAATATCAACATTCACAAGTAAATAGTTTGCGTTGCTCTGTTTAAAAATGGAGTCTGAAAACCATGGGTTGTACTTTTCTTTAATCCCCCCCCTTCCCCCCTGTTTAATAATAAATATTATCCTTTCCCTAACACTGAGGCTAAGGCCCAGCTAGTCCGAGGGGGAGGGGGGGCCTAAGTAGGAAGAACTAGACGCTAAATCTAACGTATTACTGTTCGAGGCACAGCGCTTAAGGTCATTAACTCACCGTGATAATCGGCCCATGCAAAGCCCCTCACGATCACCTTTCGTCCAAACTCCTCCTTGCTTTTCTTGTCAACCTGCTTCAACTCGATCAATATATATTTAAAGACCCCATCTTCGTCTATCTCGACGTCTTCCAGCTTCTCGAGGGCCATTCTACATGTAATTTAAATAATTATTACCTAGCAGTTACCACGCCTATGTTAAACTTAATCATGTTGCCGTAAATTTGTCAAGGATAATGATTTTAAAATCGGCCTAGTGAGACAACATACTTATATATGTAGGAGCATCGGGCTTGAGCAGGAAGATGTTAAGGTGACTTGGTGTACTTCGTGAGAAATGCTCCTCCTTCCACGACCACCCCCCCCCCTACAAAAAAAAAAAAAAAAAAAAAAAAAAAAGGGAAAAAATTAATTAAACCCTCCTAAATCAAGTACGCAACCGATAAGCTAACTATAGCTACTCAGAGCAACAAACCTCTGTCTGAGGGGCTCTCGCACCAAATAGAGGAGTGCAATTGGTACGGACGATGGAGCAGGGTTGCCCACTATCTTTGCCTGAATGTCATGCTTTAAAATCTTTATCGTTTATCTCTTTATCATTTTTATTTATTATTTGTTGGTTTCATTTGTGTATTATTCTCTGATATGTTTATTTATTCAATTTTGTGTATTCATATTCATGTATGATTATTATTTTATACTATAGCTTGATATTTTTGATTTGATTTTAAAGAATTATAGTAAATACAAGTGATAATGTGGCGTATATAAACACACTAACTATAACCGTGAGTCCCATTGATGTAAGTAGCATTGTTAGAGCATTAGTACAGGATAAGTTCTCGAAGTCAAAACAACCTCGTCCCCACACAGCAATCAATTATTAATGTTTCCTTGAACAAATACACGTTCTTGTTGTAAACAAATAAATTATACTGAGCCGCTCGTATGGACCAGACGGAACTGTTCAGAGCAGTGGTAAAGGCTGTCCGACTACAGCTAAAAGCGCAGAGAGAAGCGACCGGCTCCGCCCCCGGTACTCCGGTACATACGCACCCGACCAAGCACACAAAGAAACCCACTGTGTTCACGGCATCGGCCAATGATGTGGTAAAGATTTTACTTAACATTGGAATGTGCATAGGAAGGGGGGCAGTTTTTATCGGCCTGGGGGATCAAAATGATGAGCCGGTACCTTTGTAGCATTGTGTGAGTAGTACACGTGACTGTTGGATAGAAAGTATTAGATCACCCAATATGAATGTGTTCCGCTCATGTCTCGCATTCCAGTTCAACTGCATTAGCAAGCTGGAGGACTTCCTCCTGAAGCACAGAAAAGACTACATCAATTCTGCAGAGTGAGTTGTGTATGACATGGGGTTATTAATGTGAGCATATCCTGAAGTTATTAAAGTGGGCACATCCTGAGGTTATTAATTTGGACATAATGTGGTCAGACCTGTCAGCTTGGCTAATAATCGTGATGCTGGTTTGGGTGGTGTCCCAACACACAACTAGTCACCTGTTCAACCGCACTTTGCTACATCATGGCAGTCTGGAATGCTAATGAAACAGAACACCAGACAATTGAATTGAAGGGGAGGCTGGTCATGCAAGGAATGCCGGCGTGAATGCACACATACACACAGATACCACACACACACCACACCACACACAAACATGCGCACACTTGCGTACCTATGTTTATACATGACCTAGATGCACTTGGGCCTAGCCATCTAGTTGCAGACTGTTCAAAGATGTCTGACAGTGAGAGGGACCAGATAGATCTTGAAGCCAAGGAGTTTATCAGGCTGTGTTCAGAGAAGATCAGGAGCCTACAGGAGGAGTGTGAGCCTGGGGCAGTTATGTAGTAGCCATGGAAACACTTGCTACATTGGTGCCTGTGTATACCAGCATGTATCTTAATACAGCCATTTGTTGGAGGTTGGGGGAGGTGGCGGGGGGGGGGGGGGGGGGGGGAGTTGATCACCTGAAAGGCTGCCATATAGTGGCCCTCCCTAAGCCATTTCCCACAACCATTGTTATAGGTGCAAGTTTCTATCTGATATACCCCCATTCACACGTACCTATCCATACGCCCACACCCACACACCCACACACCCCATACACTCACACCCACACATCCTCCTGCACCCAGTAACTCCTGTTGGACTCTCGGCTCAGGAGCTTGAACACCGAGAGTGTGTCCATCACCACCTCCAGGACTACCTCAAGGGTAAAGGATACTTCCCTCTCTCAAAGGGCCATGCAGATTTAGTATAGCCCCTCCTTCCCTCTCCCTCCCTCCCTCTCCTTCCCTCTCCTCCCCTCCCTCTCGCCCCCCCCCCCCCCCCCCCCCCCCCTGCAGATGTATGCAAGTTGTACAGTGAGCAGAGAGCTCTTCGTGTGAAGAGAATTGTAGACAGGAAGAGAATGTAAGTGCCAGGTGTCACTGATAGTAGTCAGTTTACGAGGTATGGAGGAGAGTGGTCCAATGATTGGTAGTATGGCATACATCCACCGATGCACTGATGACCCCACACACACCGATGGCACCTGCTGATGACACACCCACTGACTGCACCCACTAATGACACCTGCACACTGATGACACCCACCCACTGATGACACCCACTAATGACACTCGCACACTGATGACACCCACCCACTGACTGCACCCACTAATGACACCCGCACACTGATGACACCCACCCACTGACTACACCCACTAATGACACCCGCACACTGATGACACCCACTGATGACACCCACCCACGGACTGCACCCACTAATGACACGCACTGATGACACCCACCCACTGACTGCACCCACGAATGACACCCACTGATGACACCCACACACTGATAGCACCTGTGCAACTCACACACATATACACACACACACACCTGTACTTCTGTTTCACCTTCCACCACCCTCACCCACACTACTTCAGTGTTGTCCATCTCAGCCACTCTATGTGGGCTGTACTGTGGCAACTAAAACCTGCACATCCTCTTTGGAGGTCCATGGCTATATTAGTAGGCAGCAGTTAGTTTGTGATGAGAGAGCTCAACTTGTGTGTGTGTGTGTGTATGTATGTGTGTGTGTGTGTGTGTGTGTGTGTGTGTGTGTGTGTGTGTGTGTGCGCACGTTGAATCACTTATATGGTTGCCCATGTTTGCTTCTATAGTTCTCGGTTGCAGTTGGAAAGTCTGAAGAGAGCGCAAGTATCAACACAGGTACCCTCCCAATCCTCACCATCACTCACACAGGTGCCCTCCCAACCCTCACCAGTACCCACACCTGTAGGTGCCCTCCCAACCCTCACCATCACCCACACAGGTGCCCTCCCAACCCTCACCATCACCCACACTGGTGCCCTCCCAACCCTCACCATCACCCACACAGGTGCCCTCCCAATCCTCACCATCACCCACACAGGTGCTCTCCCAACCCTCACCATCACTCACACAGGTGCTCTCCCAACCCTCACCATCACTCACACAGGTGCCCTCCCAACCTTCACCATCACACACACACACACAGGTGCCCTCCCAATCCTCACCATCACTCACACAGGTGCCCTCCCAACCCTCACCATCACTCACACAGGTGCCCTCCCAACCTTCACCATCACCAGAGTCCTCTGCCGTTGTGCCCTTGGCTGATCCCAACAGAGTTGTTGAGGCTACAGCCGCAAGGGAAGCCCCTCCTTCCTCCCTGGGTACAGGAGGAGGGGGACCTATTGCTACCATAGGCACAGGTATGTTGAACCCTGGTAGTGTTGGGCACAGGTATGTTGAACCCTAGTGTGTTGGGCACAGGTATGTTGGACCCTGGTAGTGTTGGGCACAGGTATGTTGAACCCTGGTAGTGTTGGGCACAGGTATGTTGAACCCTGGTAGTTATGGGCACAGGTATGTTGGACCCTGGTAGTTATGGGCACAGGTATGTTGAACCCTAGTGTGTTGGGCACAGGTATGTTGGACCCTAGTGTGTTGGGCACAGGTATGTTGGACCCTGGTAGTGTTGGACACAGGTATGTTGAACCCTGGTAGTGTTGGGCACAGGTATGTTGGACCCTAGTGTGTTGGGCACAGGTATGTTGAACCCTAGTGTGTTGGGCACAGGTATGTTGGACCCTGGTAGTGTTGGGCACAGGTATGTTGAACCCTGGTAGTTATGGGCGCAGGTATGTTGAACCCTGGTAGTGTTGGGCACAGGTATGTTGGACCCTAGTGTGTTGGGCACAGGTCACTTCATTGGTCGCATCTCTTCTCCACCCCCACAGTTGAGGTTATTGAAGGAACGGACCAAGCTCAGTTGAGTCCAGATGAAAGGAGGGAGGTATGACTGCATTCCGAGGGAAGGGAGGAGGGAGGAAGGGAGGGAGGAAGAAGGGAGGGAGGAAGAAGGGAGGGAGGAAGAAGGGAGGGAGGAAGAAGGGAGGGAGGAAGAAGGGAGGGAGGAAGAAGGGAGGGAGGAAAGGACAGAAGGTGGGAGAGAGGGTGAAGGGAGCGAGAGTGGAGGGAGGGAGGGAGGGAGTGAGAAGGGAGGTATGACTGCATTCCATATCATTGTGATGGTCAACAAAGAGGTATCATATTATGCCATTTATAGGGTTAAGCAATTTACCATACTAATTATTCCTGTGTTCCCAGTAATACGTTTTATGCCATCTATATATGGTGGTGCATTTGTTTGTTTGTTGTTGTTGTTGTGTGTGTGTGTGTGTGTGTGTGTGAAGGAGGAAAGGGAAGAGCTTTGATAGAAACTTATATAGGGGTGGGGTTTTTGAGAGAGGTGGAGGGAGGAGGAAACTTATGTAACTGAATTGCTGAGAAGTTGCACATGTGCAGTTAACCATCTTGAGAGTTTCATTGAGAAAAAAAAAACTTAAGGGGGGGGCAAACTTTTTAGAGGGGACAATCAAAATTTTCTATGCTGAGAACTTTATACTTTAAAATGCCAAAGGGGGGGGGGGGGCCCTCCCCTCTTGATGAAACCCGATCTTGTAAGTGCAGAAATCTAAGACTAGGTGTACATATGTAATGGTAGTTACACTACTTAGTATCGGAAGTTTCTAGCGAAACTTCCATATAGGATTTTACCCCGACTATGAAATCATTAAAACACGTGACCTGTTTATAACGAGACTCCTGACGATCGGATCGTTTAGCTAGTTGTTGTAATCGAACGAGAAGACAAAAGTGAGTAATTTTTATGTAGTGTTAGGCAACACACAGTGTCATTGCTATGCAGGTATTGGTCAGCATTAGGCAACACACAGTGTCATTGCTATGCAAGTATTGGTCAGCATTAGGCAACACACAGTATCATTGCTATGCAGGTATTGGTCAGCATTAGGCAACATACAGTATCATTGCTATGCAGGTATTGGTCAGCATTAGGCAACACACAGTATCATTGCTATGCAAGGAATGCTTACTGTGCCCTTCTTCAGCCAAGGGGTTGAAGTCTCTTATATCATTACAACTACCTGTGCATTTATGGAATGTCCTGTACACAGACCTAAAGTAGACCCAAGGTGCCATAGACCCAAGGTGTCATGCCATAGACCCAAGGTGTGTACCATAGACCCAAGGTGTCATGCCATAGACCCAAGGTGTCGTACCATAGACCCAAGGTGTCATGCCATAGACCCAGGGTGTCGTACCATAGACCCAAGGTGTCGTACCACAGACCCAAGGTGTCGTACCACAGACCCAAGGTGTTGTACCACAGACCCAAGGTGTCATGCCATAGACCCAAGGTGTCATGCCATAGACCCAAGGTGTCGTGCCATAGACCCAAGGGTGTCATGCCATAGACCCAAGGTGTCATGCCATAGACCCAAGGTGTCATGCCATAGACCCAAGGTGTCATGCCATAGACCCAAGGTGTCATGCCATAGACCCAAGGTGTCGTACCATAGACTCTGTCACAGGTGTTTTCCAGTCCATCTCTGAGTGATCCTTAAACCGTCTAATATGTACCCCCAACTCGGTCCCTAGGCTACTTAACCCCTCCTTGATTGCCTGACCATGTACCCAACACTGGTCCCCAGGCCACCTTGCTCCTCATACCATCTAACACCCTCCCTGACCACCAAACTACGTCCCCGACCCTGGTCCCCAGGCCACCTAACCTAACCCATCGTTAATGGTTGCCTGTAAACTATTTTGTAACCTTTGTGGGAGGAGTTTTCACCTGTGCATTATACAGTTTGAACAGGAGAATTTGCAGCTATTTGAAGCGTTGGATTCGCTGGTGGATGAGGTCAGGCAGATAGAAGGAAAAGTCATCGAAATATCCAGGCTGCAGGAGATATTCACAGAAAAAGTGCTTGAGCAGGTGGGATACCTATAAGCGTATTTGTTGTGCAGGTGCATGTGGCTCATCTTTGATGTATATATATAATAATGGTGTTGTGTGCAATGTGTGTGTATGTGTGTACATGTGTAGTGTGTGTACGTGTGTGATGTGTGTACATGTGTAGTGTGTGTACATGTGTACGTGTGTGCATGTATATAGTATATTATTTATGCAAGCAGTGTCTACGTGTTATGTGTTTCCATAAGTACTTGTATTTTGTACAGTTGGCCATGCATGCAGCACTTGAGTGTGTGTGTGTGTGTGTGTGTGTGTGTGTGTGTGTGTGTGTGTGTGTGTGTGTGTGCGTGTATGTGTTGTGTGATCGTACATGTGTTGTGAACCACTTTGATCCACAGGCAAATGAGCTGGACAAGATAGAAGTCAGTGTGGTTCAGTCTGGTGTGGACGTGAAGGATGGCAATGAGCAAGTCAGATCAGTAAGTGAGAAGGAAGGATCCTTGGAATATCTTGGTACATTTCCCATTACAGGCCATCAAGAATAAGGCTAGTGTTCGCTTGTGGATATTGTTTATTCTTGTGATGTGTTCCTTCTCGCTGCTTTTCTTGGAGTGGTATAGTTAGCAGTACGTTTGCCTGTAACATTTTACTTTCCATGCCACATCGTTCTGTTCAAATTTAAATTTTGGGCGAATTGTGTGTGTGTGTGTGTGTGTGTGTGTGTGTGTGTGTGTGTGTGTATGTGTGTGTGGTGTGTGTGTGTGTGTGTGTGTGTGTGTGTGTGTGTGTGTGTGTGTGTGTGTGTGTGTGTGTGTGTGTGTGGTCATGCTTGTGAGTTGGGTCGGGCAGTGGCAATACCATTTTTGTGCAACAGGAAGCACCATTGCAAAACCCAGCTTCGTGAGAACACTCCTGGCATTAATGGAATGCTGTAGATGTAAATTCCTTCTTTTATACGCCATTACCCTATAAAGCCCAAGCAGAGACGCAGTTGAGAATATAGACTTCTAGGTGCATTGTGTTAATCAGTTGTAATCCGAGACAGAGGACATTAGCTGCCGAGGTATTAAACCATTCTCTTGTTGAGTACGTGCGCAAGGATGTCGGTCGAGTGTGTAGAGCAGTGTGAAGAAGCGTTGCACGAGGAAGACGACGGGTCCGATGAAGATGTGCAGGATGACAGCGATGACGATGGACCCGGTCGCTCGCACGGTATATCCTTCCTGGGGCACGATGATGATGAGGAGGAGAAGGAGGAAGAGGAGGAGCCCTCTGCTGGCGTCGTCGGCCAGCGATGCACAGATGAGTCCAACAAGAACAGCTGCAATTCATAGCATATAAATTATAATTGCTGTGTACTTTTTACTAAACTCAGACAGCGCCCGGGAACATAATGGCGCCGCTAATATGGATCGAGGTGACGATCGAATGCCATATCAAACGAATTAAAAAGTTTGCGTGTAGATAAAGTCAAGACTCCCGTTCGCGACTTGTTAACGTGAGAATTAATTACCTGTTGACGCCTACGTGGTGTCTCGTCCCCAGACCCAGATCCCAACAGCTGTCGGGTACCCGCAGCTGTTGGAATCTGGTCTGGGGACGAGACCACCTACAACGTTGTCGCATCGCCTCGCGTCGAGTCGCAAGGCGTCGCGTCGTATTACATGAACAATTATGAAAAGGATGTGGTTCACCGCACGCAAGGGGGTGGGTGCGGGAGGGAGATGATTCGATGTGCGGAAGCTTTTGGTAGTTACAAGTAAATAAAAAACCTTCTCTGGTGAGATATAGGATTTGAAGGCAATGGTGGTGTAAAAAGCAAGGAAACAAGGGTCTGTAATAGTAAGGGAAAATGTCATAGTCCTATATTTAGCCCGTTTGTAACCTATACTATGTTCGTGTGCTAAATATAGGACTATGACATTTTCCCTTACTATTACAGCCTTGTTTCCTTGCTTTTTACACCACCATTGCCTTCAAATCCTATATCCCACCAACTTTCTCATAGAGAAGGTTTTTTAATTTACTTTTTCATTCATTTTTTCTTTGCTCGTGCACATTGATCCGTAATGTTCAGCCACCAATGTCATATTGCAAACCAAGCTTAGTAAGAGTAGGTAGGTACAAATATTTACATACCTTTGAATAACTTCAGTGGCGGATCCAGGGGGGGGGGGGGGGGGGGTGGGGGGGGGGGGGGGGGTATACCCCTTCCCGCAAACTTAGACATTAAACTTCATAGCTACAAGGGGCGGTGTCTTATGTCGCGCTGATGATATAAATACAACGAAAACGCGCCGAAGTAACATGATAACAGTAAAAAAGCGGGCCCCAGATCCCGGGTACATCTTCCTCTCTTACGCGCAATATTTCGTAGCCACGCTCAAACCATGATTTTTAACGCCCCTCCCCTTTGCCCCCCCCCCCCCCCCCCCCCCCCCCATAAAAAAATTCTGGATCCGCCCCTGAACTTTATCGGTTTACTCTTTCAGTGGCGGCGGAAGGGGGGGGGGGGGGGGGGGGGGGCTGGGGGGTCTCGAGCCCCCCCAATAATGACATAGGGGGGGGGGGCTCAGCCCCTCCTAAACAATAACCGGTATAGTACAATTGTTATTCCTTGCCCACGAGATCGCTCGCGTATACCGTTAATGTTCGCCTGTGCCCGCGCATTTATACAATGACATCCAGAAAAGTCACCGTAGGCGACCGCTCGATGGGGAAAAGGGGGGGCCCCTCTCAACTCTCAACTAATAATATTCATAGAGCTAGTTCTCTTGAATCGTAAGAGTTTTTTCGTGCATAAATATAACTAGGGCATCGAAAGCTTCCACAATTCGCGCGGGAGGGCACACCTCCCCCCCAGTGTTGCCACGATTAAGTACTTGCTCATAATCGTTTTAATCGCGATAATCGCATTTAATCGCGATATTTAATCGGCGATACAATAATCATTAATAATCTTAAATAAACATTAATAAACATTACGTAAGTGTGATCAGAGCGATGGCGATGTCAAAGAAAGAAGCTAAACCTATGTACAAGAAGCGGTTCATGCTCTTGATGACGACATAGATGAAGAGATACCTGAAGGAGGTGGAAATAAACTATGATCCTTTGACGTGGTGGAAATGTCATGAAACATCATTTCCGATTATTTCCAAGCTCGCAAGAAAGTATTTGGCGATTCCAGCATCTACAGCTCCGTCAGAAAGAGCATTTTCTACGGCAAAAAATATATTACAGAAAAAAAGATAGACCTTTGCCAAATTGGCTGTTAAGATAATGCATTTTTCTTAAGAAAAACACAAATTTCTGTTGCATATAGCCATATACGCTCAAGATGACAATAGAGTGAATATACAGTAAAATTACATGTGATATGATTCGAACTAGTTCTATTAAGAAACAAACCATGCCCTATATTTTCCGTATACTTTTCCGTTAACGTCCGCATACTTTAATCGCGATAGATAGCATCATTAATCGCGATAAATCGTAAATCGCGATATAACTTTTTAATCGCGATATATCGTTAATCGCGATATATCGCGGCAACACTGCTCCCCCCCCCCCCCCTTCCCCCCTCCCCCCCCCCCCCCCCCCCCCCCCATTAGCGTGCTTGACAACGTGAAGCGAAGGCTGTCCCGATTGATTGTTAGCTGAATGCCAAACGCTAACAGTACAGATAGATTGTAATGGGTTGGGGAGTTCTTACTCCTCCCGCCCCCGGCGGACAAAAGGAGTCTTACTGTAAATACTCTCTTTGAATTCATGAATTTAATTATCCCCGCTTTTTGAGCCCCCCCAATCTTATATACCTTCCGCCGCCGCTGTCTTTCGATGGCCTCGTTTGGTTTTGCAGGGTACGATTAGCCTTCCCGTACCGCACTCTCTTCGCCAAGCGAGCAGATTCAGGACTCTACCAATAACGTTGCCTTTTAGCGGACCGTTTCTTCTCGGGTCTCCTTGATGCCGCCATTTTTACTTCAAAAATGTTACTTAATTATGCGTCTTACATATACCGTATAGTCGATTGTTTACAAAAATATAACATCGGCTATTTTATATGAAAGCGGCTCTTCCAGCTTATTCTGAAGCTATTGGTGAAATTTTCATTGTTTAAAAGTGTTCCTATCCCGAGTTATGCGTTGCCAAGAGGAGACCGTGTTCCAGAACTGGGTACGAGGGTGGGCAGTACCTAGTCGGGCGGGCCCTACCACCGCGTTTGGTCGGGTGGTAGGGCGTCAAGCCTATACCAAGATTTGTGCTGCTGCAATGGGCATTGCAGCTCCAATCGAATTGCAGCGTTCAAGTGGGTTCATTATCACCCAATGAGCGGTTGATGTGAGATTGCCCTACATGTATGGCTTGTGGCCATTTTGGTACGGTGGTGGTAAACCATATAAATGTTTATATTATAATATAATGATATTCACAGCATATATTACATAACTGTTCTGCACAAATCTTGGTATAGGCTTGACGCCCGACTAGGCAGTACCCTTTTGTTCTCTACAACCGCGCGGTTCTGTGACATAAAACAAAGACGAAACTGCTCATTTTTGACTTCTAGTTCGATTGCTATAACAAGCATAACGATCCGATCGTCGGGAGTTTTGTTAGAGACGGGTCGCGTATTTTTAATGAGTTCATAGTCGGGGTCAAATCCTTTGCAATTCAAAACGCTATATTGCGCGACTATGAATTCATAATTAGACGAACGAAGGGGGGGGGGGGGGGCACGTGCCTCCGGTCCCCCCCCCACCCGATCCGCCACTGTAATGCGCAATTGTACATATATAACTCACCTTTACAAAATGTGGTTGGTCGTCTATGTGCTAATTGATGCGCATCCACCCTTCGTCGGACGAGGTACCGGTGGGGCTGAGGTGCATGCTCGTGGCCTAGTAACACGTGATCTTGTGGAAATGAGCTCATTAACGAATTGCAGTATACTTTTTCAGACATTGGTTGGAATGAACAAATTTGCAATTCGAATTGCAGGCATGCACACTCGGTGTTGACGGTTGTAGCTAGTAAACACGCAGCTTCAGTGCAATGCCCGCTACAATTAACGGCCTCCTCCAGTTCCAATAATCACCTCTTTGGCCTACCAATAAGTACAGCTCCCTCACCACTTTGGCCTACCAATAAGTAAAGCTCCCTCACCTCTTTGGTCTACCAATAAGTACAGCTCCCTCACCTCTTTGGCCTACCAATAAGTACAGCTCCCTCACCTCTTTGGCCTACCAATAAGTACAGCTCCCTCACCTCTTTGGCCTACTAATAAGTACAGCTCCCTCACCTCCATGATCTTCCAATAAGTACAGCAAACTCTGCTTTCTTCCCCCTGACCCCTCTCACTTCATTTATATTCACTTTGTTAAGTTTGTTTTCACAATTGGATTAAAGTGCATCGTTTCATGCATGTATACTTATGTCAATACCATACATGTACCATACATGTACAGCGTCAATGTGAGTGAAATTATTTACTTAATATGGGTCCAGGTCACAGCATTATTTAACTACATCATCAAGGAGAGTCTCTCTCAGCTCATCATTAGGACTTGTGGAGCAGTTTATTTCCTGCCTTTCCCTACTGAGTAGCTGTGATGTCTCACTCTGACTTGAATTTTTGTTTTGACACTGTTTGCAAAAGATTAAAACCATGCGTACAATAATGGTGCAGAAGAATACTAGCAGAGCAATTCCCACAAATGTTCCCACTACCATCTTGAGCTGTATTCTGTTGGTGTCATTAACCAAGAAGTAAGACACAATTAATGCTAATATGGCATAATTTAGCAGGTAAAAAAGGTCCAACCAGTTGTAAATGTATTTACTAATGTAACTAAGTCTGCCTGGTTCCTGCTGACGTGCCCCTTCAAATGGCATGATGCGGATTTGGATGAACATAAATATGATGACCAAAATGACGTGGATCGATAAAAGCAAAGATGGATTATCAGCCCCCAAGGATGGTCGTATGCTGTACAGAAGTACAACAAGCCAAAGCCGTAGACCCAGCCAGATTCTCCATTTACCCTTGTAGGGGCCATAGTATGCATCGTTTATAGGTTTTAAGTGGTTCACCTTTCGATTCAGCCATGTACATACCTTGTGCTTTTCACTGCAAACCTCAATGATTGGTATGAATGTCAGGGCAAGTGTGTAAAAAAAGAGGAACATGCTCGCCACCATGGCCAATAAAAAAAGGATAATATGATTCCCATGAAGGAATCTGATGGTTCCATCATAAAACCACACTACTACAGTGGTGCTATTTTCTAGATAGACATTTGTATAAGTAAGAATGTCAATAACAGTTCGGAGCACTTTGGAGTATGAGAGATATATTAGAGTTGCAAGGACATTGACAGCTTTTTTCCCAATAAAGTGCATAACTCTATGTGCACATGAAACGGCAGTTTTGTTGGGGGACCAAGTTAAAAAATAATGGCTGGTGATGACTATAGTGATGGCAATCATAAGAAGGTAAGCTGGAAATACAAACTGGAACCCCATTTTTGCCAAATCATCCATCCCATGAAAGAAGCACAGGGGAAATCCCAGGTCCAAATTCATTAAGGATACTGCAATTTCTAGTGGCGCTAAACCTGACTGGCTGAAGAAATCACTAGCATTGACAACTAGGACGTTTGCATAGAATATGGGCCCATAGAGAATTCCAGATGTGACAGTGATGTTAAGTGCAAACAGCGCAACTACTAGCAGTGCCCCCAGTATTGCATACATGAGAATTGTGAGTAGCCAAATATTTGAGCACTTCAGACACTCTTCAGATCCAAACACCACACTAAGGCCACTAGGACACTGACCACACAGAACACCTATGCGACCACCTGCGCAAATGTCTGCAAGCCTTGCCAATGTCATGCCACCAATGTTTTCATTGCAGTACTTCAATGGACATGTCTTGGATACTGCTTCATTTCCATCAGGATCCAAGCCTATCCACTGAAGTCTATGTCTACTAACAGTGCCACGGTTGACATTACAAGTCACTCCAAATGAAGACAGGAACTCAGAGCATTCACATTGCAATAATCCTCTGGAGTCATTCTGCAATAAGAATCCATCTTCGCATGACTGAAGTGTCAAAGGAATTTGGTATGGATTTGTTCCAAGTTTGGTTGACAGCTGTAGGTTCACAGAGACATTTTGTGGTCCATATATTTGATATTCAATAGTAGTGCACTCACTGGCAATCCATTGGACCTCTTGTTGGGGTGCTAACCTTATATCAGGAGACACTGCATTTTCACCCTCCAAGACAACCTGTGCATAAACCACACCAGGTGATATGGAGTTTGCATAATCCCTCAACGTTGCTTTGCACCAAAGTTTTGCACCAGGATATGTATGGTTTGTAGTACCATAAGCACTTAGAACACCTCTTTGCTTGCAGCCACCACACAAATGCACGTTGACAGGGAATGACATAATCTGGCTGTCTTTTGGACCCTCAAATTTATAAAACTTGTAGTAGTATGTTTGGTTCATTGGCTGAAGACCAAGATATATTTGGTTGTCTAAATCACAATCATAAATAGGTGTGGCGTATATGGCATGGCCAGCCAGGTTTGCATGGTTACCCTTGAAGGTAATGTTGTGCCTCCAGCCTAAAAAGTGTATGGCACAAAAAGTTAGAACGTAGGTTACAATAATTTGATCTCCTTCTATGTAAATAGCACCACCAAGTCTGCTGGCTGTATTTTCAGCAAAATTCACCATGCAGCCATCGCTAAAGTACAGATGACCGTCATTTGTGAGATAGATGGCTCCTCCGCTCTCTCCAGAGTTATTTTTGAAAGATACCACTCCGAATAAATGCAGGTTTGCTCCTATTCCTTGAATGGCTCCTTGAGGGTAGTTTCTTATGAAGTGGCTTCCGGTACCAGCATTGCCAGTGATATTCAAATAATTAATTTCACTGAAGTACACCGCTGCACCTCTGGTCCCACCACTGCAACGTATGCATTCGTTTTCAATAACAGCCACATCGATAAGCTGAACGTTGTAAGATTCCTTCCCAAGAACTTCGTGGGTGTCACCAGCGTAAATAGCGGCTCCAATGCAGGCCTTATTGCTGACGAAAGCAGACCTAGAAATCTCTACATTCGTTACAAGGTTGTATACAAAAACTGCCCCGCCCACTTCTGCAGTGTTGTTTCGAAAGGAGCAATTATGGACTTGAAAGATTGGACTGCTCACTTGTTCCTGCCCTCTAACTCTTATTGCTCCCCCAGTATTGTAAACTATATTGTTTTCAAACCGACTGCTTATAACGTTTAAGGATATCATATTTGTCGCGTTGATGGCGGCCCCTCGCTCGGCAGAGTTGTCGACAAAGCTGGAGTCATAAACAGTGACGCTTGACTCAATCACGTGTAACGCCGCGCCTCTGTTTTTTCTAAACGAACAGTTCTGGATATTGGCCACGCATCCCCGCACAATTAGACCAGCTGCTTCATTTGCTTCAGCAGGGACACGGAGGGCACCCAACCCATCGAAATTGCATCTCAATATACTTAACAAAGACGCACGACCATCGAAGTACGCTCCTAAGGCTAAGCAAATGTTACTTTTAGAGCACCCACCAAAATCTACATCGGACATCATGACGGTGCATTTTGTCTGAGAATTCCCAAACACACCGAAACCAGACGAATTATGGAAGGAAACATTGTATAATGAAATTGAAGGACGTAAATTTGAAGAGACAATATTCCAATAGAGAACAGCGCTGTGATTCGTTTGGTCGAAAATGGCGCCACAATTTACGAACGCTAATCCTTCTATAGTAATATTTTCAGTGTAGTTGAACCCAAATCCCCAGCTACTTGCGCAAACAACTGTAGTCTCACGCTTACCTGCTCCAATTATGCGAACGTTCAGTCCTGTGCTGGCAATACAAAACTCTTCGCGGGTGATCACGTGCACCCCGCGTTGTAGCTCCAAAGTTGTGTATGATAATCCATTGCAGAGATATTCTTGCAAAGCTGACGGGTTACCGGCTGGAATGAAGATAGTCCCTGCATCTGCTAATGGAACCATTGAAATAAGGAAAAGAGTCATCAGAGTAAAATACTCCATACGTGACATATTATGAAATGCTGGTATGCAGGCTTCTACGGCACCAGGCAGTATTTATACATATCCCTTGTGCACGCGCAAACAAATTTCACGATTTGTACTTTGATATGGCACAGACATCAAATTGCATTATCCTATACATATACTGCTCACCCTTTCAAGTGCATTGTTACTTAATCAACTATTTACCGACGTTTTAAAAAATGCTTTTAACCTTGTTTCCCGACAAGCTATCCTGGATGAATTGCTGCCATTTTTCTGAACTTTTTCATTTTGGACCTTTGGTGTTATATGGTCAGCATCTTTCACAACTACACTCCCTCAGCTCCGAAATACAAGGAAATCCTATGAAGTCTATGCTATTCTGTTTGGTCCTACAAAAAGATAGTCTCTGCCATTGCCTTAGATAAGACCTGCTCTTCCCTTTTCTTTCAAAAGTGGTATACATTGGTGATGGTTTTATTGCTGGAGTTGCACATGCTCTTTCCATTATACAAGAACTGGGTCCCCCGCTATACCTTCACATCAACCGGCAATGCCAAATGTGAAGTGTACAACATGACTGTGTGACCTAAGCCTATTTCCATCTAAAATAGAGGTCCTCTAAATCATCCCATTTTGAAATACTTGGCGCTCCAATTGGTGACGCTATTTTCTGTAGCAAGTTTCTAAGGTACCAAATGCGTGCGGAGGCTCTATGCCGCCTATTAAAGCAATTTGGAACAGGTTGGTTCCATTGATCCTTAGGTGGCACTAAGGCTATGTGGTTGTCTTGCGCACCTGACTAGATCATTGTGAAGGTCTTGCGCACTCTTTGGTGATGACGTTAGGGCTTGAAATAGGTTGTGCCGGAGCTCCGGTTAACCGCTCGCGAGAATCAAACAACCGCCTCAATTTCAGATAAATGACCGCTTCAACCGGTTGTTAAAATTTTTAACAACCACAATCGCGTCTTACTTACATCTAGCAATAATACTGGGCACGAGAAAACAATAAGCGGACGAGAGAGAAGAAACCAAGGTTGGTGATATTTATAATTTTATTATACTATATTAAAGAATACAACCTATCACACAGCTACATGCACAACTAAATCTGCAATTCTACTCAATATAGCTCTGGAACTGTTATTCTTAACTAGTGACATGTAAAGGCGACCATATAGGTCCGTAATCACCCTGGACATGGTCTGTTTGGTTCTGATGGAGAGCCTGCGGGCCAAACGTGAGAAGGTGTGCCATGCCCTATGCACCGTAGACTTCAACTGCTAGAAGCCCACAGATTCATCCAAGTTATTCACAAGTGCTTTTGATCATTTTCTGAGTGTTTCGTGACTTCTGCAGACATGGTGGTGATGTGGTTGCACGGCACAACCGCTTGCGGGATATCTTTGCCAACTTCTGTCATCAGGCCCATCTTTCTGTGCAGGTTGAAGTGGGGTATGGCTTAGCTAGGGACCATATCAACTCCCGTCCTGCATACATCCTGGTTCAGGGATGGGACAGGGGAAAGTCAGCAGCCTTTGACGTTACAGTCACTTCACCCCTTACTCCCATATCCCTGAACAATGCCAGTGCATCTGTGGGGGCAGCAGCTTATGCTGCTGAATGTAGAAAGCATGCAGCCAACGACACCAGGTGCCAGGAGTTAGGATGGTTGTGTATCCCCTTAGCTGTGGAAACTTATGGCAATTGGGGGAAGGAGGCTCAGAGTGTTTTTTTTCCCAGCTTGCTTCTCTGCTTTCCATCAACCAGGCCATCCCCAAACCCAAAATTTGACTGAAATTTATGGCCGCCTCAACATGTCATTGATGAGGTCTGTGGCAAGGGCCATCATGGGAAGGGAAGCTGTCCAAGAGTAGTTTAGTGGAACTATAAGGTATTAGATGTGTCTGTATTGTACATGTATTCAATAATAATAATCCTGTACGTGCATTTATTCCCATTCGTGTATTCCCTTGTATCTTAATTTTAAAGCAAATTATGGTCTTAAATACACTGATCCATAAACATACAATACATGATTTGAAATGAATAACATACACATATGGCTAACAACAACACGACCTAACATATACTTATCCTAACGCACTCACTCACTCACTCACTCACTCACTCACTCACTCACTCACTCACTCACTCACTCACTCACTCACTCACTCACTCACTCACTCACTCACTCACTCACTCACTCACTCACTCACTCACTCACTCACTCACTCACTCACTCACTCACTCACTCACTCACTCACTCACTCACTCACTCACTCACTCACTCACTCACTCACTCACTCATAAAATACAGCAATTTTTATACAAAAAACTCTTCCTCTTGACTGTCCATCTTCATTGTTCCCAACACAGAAGCTGCATTGCCACGTAGGACGGCAACTGAGAGTCTCTGAGTGAGGTATGCAAAGGAGTTGGCTTCTCCAGACACCACCTGCCTCAATCGATGCCCCAACTCTTTCAGGAACTCCATTGTCTTTGGTCCAAAAACTCCACTTGTCTCTATTGCCACTGGAGTGAAAAAGTACCATGAGTCAAAGTGTTTGTCTGCATCTTCCTATCTTCTGCCTGTTGAGTTACTGCTCCAACTTGCTGTGCAGCAATTGTGGAGTAAGAAGGTGCAAAAGTATCCGGACACGTTGCATCCCACACCAGAAGTTGCCCACACTTGTATCTTGTATTCCTATAACAATAATAATAATAATCAACTTATCTTTAGTTAGGTCAGTAGCAAGAGCCATAATGGGTAGGGAGTCTATGGGAGTGGGTTGTTAGGCTGTTTATGCATACATAATGTGTAGATAGTGTGTATTAGTTCTATTATATACTTTTACTCGGTGTGTTGATTCCATGCATTGTATTCCTTTGAAAATTTATTAAATAATAATCATGTGGCATATTCATGGCGGTGCGGTGTTTCTAGCTGCGGTTCAAAAAGCAACTTTGCGGGCATGATGGACAACCACACATTACCGCAAAGTCAACAGCAGGTTAGTGGTTCAAACCGTTGTTGTTCCTGCAATGGCAAAAACGCGCGGTGCAAACGATGCAAATGTGCTATCTCAGGTCAACGGTGCACCAGCTGCCAGCCGCTTAGAAATAGTCGTTGTTGTAACACAGATATTCCGCCGTCGTCTTCGCAACCATTTGTTCTGTCGTATTCACAACCTTTGTCATCTTCTCCTTTGAATACACTCTCTCAGCATTTGAATCTCACTGTTAATGAGTTTCCACCTGCTCCGTGTACAGTATCTAATACACAGCCTAAACCACTACAACCATCACAATCGCAACCACTACAACACGAGCACCAGCCTCCGCAAACTGTTTTTCCAATATCTGCCGGGCTGACTCCTAATTCACAACCATCGTTGTCAAGCGGTCAGGTGGTTTCGGCATCTACACCTGCGGCACCAATCATGGCCGTAATCTGCAACAGTTCCGTTAAGGCTTTCACAGAAACGAAGGTGTCGGTACAAATATCGCCACCGTCACATCAATTACCTTCACAACAGCTACTACAACCACCACAAATGCTTTCATCTCAGTCTTCACCGCAGCTGACATCAAAATCAAACTCTCTTTCAGCGTTTCATATATTGGAGGAGGCAAAAAACCATTCATCGACTGTCTCTGCGTCTGTAAGGAAACCGTGTTTGGTGCAAGGGTGTAGAGAAAATATTGCTCCATCCATGTGGCACTCCCATATGTCCAGTCATGCTAAAGGAATTTTTCCTGGTGACGTCCCTATCACCTGGTTGCAGGAAAAACGTCTTTATATTTGCCACCATTGTTCGGAGTTAGTTGCTTTGTCCCATCAGTCCTCTCACAGTCGATAATGTACATCTTCCGATTCATATCCATTGGCCTCCCCTGGTAGCCAGTCCAATGTTTCAAATTCAAGTGCTCTTCCATCAGATGTATTACCTTCCTTAGAAGAGGTTTTCAGCCTCAAATGTGCCACCATTCGATTTATTCCAAACCGAGCTAAACATGCCTTTGCAAGAGCTCTCTCCTCAACTTTACAGATGGTTGTTTCTGAGAACTCCTTGGGTTCCTGGTTGAAGCTATTAATGCTTCCAAAGTGCATCCTTCCAAGTGCCAAGAGAGGAGGCCGCCATAATAAACCAGTCCCCATTGAGGCTCTTTGTGACCTTTGGTTAAAGGATAGCTTCAGTGAATTGTGGAGGATGGCAAAGGCCCGTGCTTCACCATCCAACCGATTGCATCATGCCGAGAACAGCTCTTCAAAACAACAGGTGGCCTCAGCAATCTCCCTTGCACAAGATGGTCTGTATGGCAAAGCATGTCAGGCATTAGTTTCAACAGGTGTTGCACCAAATTCTGAAGAGACATGGAAGTTGCTACTTTCAAAGCACCCCAAGTGTGAACAACCCACCACACCTGAAGCACCTGAATTTGATACTAGCATTCTCAGTAATGTTAACATAATGGCAATTTTAAGATCATTTCCTAAACTCACTGCTGCCGGGCCTACTGGCCTCCGTGTCCAGCATCTCATTGATGCAGCAGAGACTCCTTTTCAGACGGCGATTCTGTCTTCTCTCAAGGCAGTTGTTCATCTTCTTGCATCAGGAAAAGCCCCATCTCAATTGTCTGTCTTCCTCGCTGGCGGAAACCTGACTGCATTGAATAAATCTAAGCCTGATTGCCCCCTGGATGTTCGGCCCATTGCTGTTGGAGAAACCCTCCGTCGCCTGACGGGAAAGTGTCTTTGTGCTGCAGTGAAGTGCAAGGCAGCAGAGTTCTTTCAACCGCATCAATTTGGCGTGGCATGCCCTTTTGGCACAGAGAAAATTGCCCATGGGCTGAGGGGGTGTATTGAGGAGCATTGGTCTGATCCTGAATTTGCTGTTCTTAAGGTAGATCTGAAGAACGCATTTAATGTGGTGTCACGTCAGGCACTCTTGGTTGAAGTTAAAAATCACTTTCCAGAGTTACTCCCTTGGGCCTGTTGGTGCTATGGACTACATCCTTTGTTATGGCACACTATGGGTCATCTGCAGTCTGAGTCTGGAGTTCAGCAAGGAGATCCACTTGGTCCTCTTTTTTTTGACCTGGTCTTGAACTTAGTGATTTCTGAAATATCTAAAGATGAAGTTTGTTCGAATCTTCAATTCCATGCCTGGTATCATGATGATGGAGTGCTGGCTGGTCCCATATCTGCGGTGCATAGGGCACTGGCATTGATCAAAGGTATTGGTCCACCACTTGGCCTGTTCGTGAATATGTCAAAATGTGAGGTCTACAGCCAGAGTGATTTGAGCTTGTTCCCAACTGACATGAAACAGTCTCACAATCCCAACATTGAGATATTGTGAATTCCAATAGGTGATAAAGATTTTTGCTCAGCCTTTATCTCCAGGAAGCGGTCTGAGGCAAGACCCTTGCTTGAAAGGCTTGAGGAAGTTGGGGCAGTGGACCCTCAGGTTGCTTTAACTCTTTTGCGTATGTGTGGGGGATTTTGTCGGCTTGCACATCTAGCCCGTGCCACTCCTCCTTCACTTGCTATGACTTCTCTTCAGCTTTTTGATGAAGATGTTCGTAGAAGTTTTTCACTATGCACTGCAGTTGATACAACTGATGTTGCCTGGCAGCAGGCCCAGCTAAGCCTAAGCAGAGGAGGGTTGGGCATGAGGTCTCTGTCCCTACACTCACCTGCAGCATTCATTGCATCTTTATGCTCTTCTGGCTATGGCTCCCCTTCCAACCACCATCTCTCTGATGCAATACAGACATTCAATGAGTCTGTATCTCCTTCTGATACAATTCAGTCTGATGGTTTAGTTTCATCTTCAGTCCATCAAAATCAACTTTCGAGCAAGATTGACATCCATCAGTTCAATAACATCCTGATCGTTTCTTCTGTTGCTGATAAGGCTCGTTTGTTGTCTGTCTCATCCCCACATGCTGCTTCATGGCTAACTGTAGTCCCTTCTGAAGGTCTCGGCCTTCATCTTGAGCCCTCAGTATTCCAGGTAGCAGTCAAGTGGTGGCTTGGTTTGGACACCTCCAATGGTTCTCTGTGTGCCCTATGCCCAAACAGTGCATTAGATCCCCTTGGTCATCATGCTACAACGTGCAAAAAAGGAGGAGACGTAGTCACCCAACACAACCAGCTGCGCAATGTGTTGGCGGAGACTTGCCGTAGAGCCCACTTGAGCGTAAAGGTGGAGATGGGTAGCAATCTTACATCTGAGCATGACCATTCATGCCCTGCAGACATTTTGCTACCCAACTGGGCCCTTGGCAAACCAGCTGCCTTTGATATTTCAGTGACATCACCGCTAAACCCTAAAATTGTTTCAGTAGCGGGATTGTCAGCTGGGGCAGCCGCCTTGTCCACTGAAGAGCGAAAGCATAATGAGAATGACCCCAAATGCAATGCTTTGGGCTGGTATTGTGTACCTCTGGTCACGGAGTCCTATGGTGCTTGGGGAAAGGAAGCCATGGACTCGTTTAAGATGCTTGCCTCCCGTCTTGCCATCATATCGGGCAAACCAAAGTCGGTTGTGCTGTCTGACCTGTATAGCAGGCTCAACTTGCATCTGGTGAGGGCAAATGCGACAGCAATCCTTTCCAGGTGGCTCCCATCTTAAAGTTTATTGAACTGTAGCATGAGTTATTAATAATTCATGCATGTTATTTCTCCTCCTAAATATTGTATTCCTATTCATGTATTCTCTTGTATCAAAATATTACGTAACAAAATAATAATAATAATAGCAATTTTGCACACTTAAAATTGTAAGGTAATGCACAAACACTGACAACAAACATGCCACAAACACCCTAAAACCCCACCTGCACACCAATTCACACTGCTAAGGCTACCTTCAGCCCATGTCCTCTGCATGCTGAAACCTTGACCAGGAGAGCAAGGCTCTAGCATTGCTATTATTTAATTCTTTTATTATTAAAAACATATTATACCAAATACAAGATACAAGAGAATACATGAATGGGAATAAATGCTTATTATTATTATTGCATTTATTCATATTATTAAAATGATAACTATACCTACATTACATCACAAGGATATATGCTACTATTACACTATAATTCTTTTATATGTTAAAATTCATGCATTCTTATATACAATAGACTAACTGATACAACACTAATGTCCAACTACATTAAACTAGATACACTAAATAATATCACTATTATTATTATTGATGAACATGTACATAGAAGAATATAACATAGTCCTGAAGAAGCAAGGGAAGAGATGAAAGCAGTGGTGTACAGTCCTGATGAAGCAAGGGAAGAGATGAAAGCAGTGGTGTACAGTCCTGAAGAAGCAAGGGAAGAGATGAAAGCAGTGGAGTGGATACATAAAAACACTAACCAGTGGAAAGTGTATGTACCTCAATTTAAAAACAACTTTTGGTGCACAAATACTTGAGCTTACGACGAAACCTGGTTGTTTCTAGACCTGTTTGAGATCCTGGGGAGGCAGAGAACAAAAAAAAATAAACGTTTCAAAATGACGCTATAACAATACACTGATGGAGCGACCCTGGGGAACACATGGCTGGCCTCAGCTATGGACCCTCTAGGGAACACGCTACACTGGGTACATATGGTCAACTATTGTTTTACCTCACCTCTATGACCTACCAATAAGTACAGCTCACAGCTCCCTCACCTCTATGGCCTACCAATAAGTACAGCTCCCTCACCTCTATGGCCTACCAATAAGTACAGCTCTCTCACCTCTATGGCCTACCAATAAGTACAGCTCCCTCACCTCTATGGCCTACCAATAAGTACAGCTCCCTCACCTCTATGGCCTACCAATAAGTACAGCTCCTTCACCTCTTTGGTCTACCAATAAGTACAGCTCCCTTACCTCTATGGCCTACCAATAAGTACAGCAAACAATTTCTTTCCCCTGACCCCTCCTTCACTTCATTTCTGATCACTTTGTTAAGTCTTATTTCACAATTGGTATTTGAAAGTATAATTTCATGCCTGAGTACATATGTCATTACCATGCATGTACAGCATATCAATGTGAGTGGATTTATGCTACTTAGTTTGGGTCCAGGTCACTGCATTATCATTTAACTACATTCATCAAGGAGAGGCTCTCTCAGCTTATCCTCGAGGTCAATAGGACATGTAGAGCAGTTTAATTCCAGCCCTTTCTTGCTTAGCAGCTGTGATGTCTCACTCTGACTTGAATTTTTTTTTTGACACTGTTTGCGAAAGTATAAAACCATGCGTACAATCCTTATGCAGAAGAATACAAGCAGAGCAATTCCCACAAATGCTCCCACTACCATCTTGAACTGTATTCTGTTGGTGTCATTAACCAAGAGGTAAGACACAATTAATGCCAATATAGCATAATTTAGTAGGTAGAAAAAGTCCAACCAGTTGTACATGTATTTACTAATGTAACTAAGTCTGCCTGGTTCCTGCTGAAGTGCTCCTTCAAATGGCATGATGTGGATTTGGATGAACATAAATATGATGACAAAAATGACGTGGAGCAATAAAAGCAAAGATGGATTATCAGCCCCCAAGGATGGTCGTATGCTGTACAGAAGTACAACAAGCCAAAGCCGTGCACCCAGCCAGATTCTCCATTCACCCTTGTAGGGTCCATAGTATGCGTCGTTTATAGGTTTTAAGTGGCTCACCTTTCGATTCAGCCATGTACATACCTTGTGCTTTTCACTGCAAACCTCAATGATTGGTATGAATGTTAGGGCAAGTGTGTAAAAAAAGAGAAACACGCTCACTGCCAAGGCAAAAAAAAAAAGAGCAATATGATTTCGATTTTTAAGGAATCTGATAGTTCCATCATAAAGCCACACTCTTACAGTGGTGCCATTTTCTATGTAGACAGTAGTATAAGTAAGAATGTCAATAACAGTTCGGAGCACTTTGGAGTACGAGAGATATATTAGAGTTGCAAGGACATTGACAGCTTTTTTCCCAATAAATTGCATAACTCTATGTGCACATGAAACAGCAGTTTTGTCGGGTGACCAAGTTAAACAGTAATGGCTGGTAATGACAATAGTGATGGCAATCACAAGAAGGTAAGCTGGAAATACAAACTGGAACCCCATTTTTGCCAAATCATCCATCCCATCAAAGAAGCACAGGGGAAATCCCAGATCCAAATTCATTAAGGATACTGGAATTTCTAGTGGTGCTAAACCTGAATGGCTAAAGAAAATACTAGCATTGATAACCAGGACATTTGCATAGAATATGGGCCCATAGAAAATACCAGATGTGACAGTGATGTTAAGTGCAAACAGGGCAGCCACAAGCAGTGCTCCCAGTCCTGCGTACATGAGAATTGTGAGTAGCCAAATATTGGAGCACTTCAGACACTCTTCAGATCCAAACACCACACTAAGGCCACTAGGACACTGGCCACACAGAACACCTATGCGACCACCTGCACAAATGTCTGCAAGCCTTGCCAATGTCATGCCACCAATGTTTTCATTGCAGTACTTCAATGGACATGTCTTGGATACTGCTTCATTTCCATCAGGATCCAAGCCTATCCACTGAAGTCTATGTCTACTAACAGTGCCATGGTTGACATTACAAGTCACTCTAAATGAAGACAGGAACTCAGAGCATTCACATTGCAATAATCTTCTGGAGTCATTTTGCAATGCAAATCCATCTTCACATGACTGAAGTGTCATAGGAATTTGGTATGGGTTTGTTCCAAGTTTGGTTGATAGCTGTAAGTTCACAGAGACATTTTGTGGTCCATATATTTGATACTCTATAGTAGTGCACTCACTGGCAATCCATTGGACCTCTTGTTGGGGGGCTAGCCTTACATCAGGAGACACTGCATTTCCACCCTCCAAGACAACCTTTGCATAAACCACACCAGGTGATAAGGAGTTTGCATAATCCCTCAACGTTGCATTGCACCACAGTTTTGCTCCAGGATATGTATAGTTTGTGTAACCATAAGCACTTTTTTGCTTGCAGCCACCACACAAATGCACGTTGACAGGGAATGACAAAATCTGGCTGTCTTTAGGACCCTCAAATTTATAAAACTTGTAGTAGTATGTTTGGTTCATTGGCTGATAACTGGCTGGATATAATTGATTGTCTAACTGACAATTATAAATAGGTGTGGCGTATATAGCATGGCCAGCCAGGTTTGCATGGTTACCCTTGAAGGTAATGTTGTGTCTCCAGCCTAAAAAGTGAATGGCACAAAAAGTTAGTACGTTGGTTACAATGCTTTGATCTCCTTCTACCATATCCAGAAATGCGCGGTCAAAGGGAATTGACAATTGTTGCGGTTTGTACATTCGCGTATACTTCCGGATAACTCCCATAGAAAATGAACGGCGTTTTATAAACTTGATTGCTATTTAATAACGTAATAGGGTACAACTTTTGTGGCTATCAATATTGTTTCAGATACGTACGATCTTGATTTAGCTGAACAAAAAACAACTGCTTTGTATTGAAAATTGTTGTAGTTTTTGTGAAAACAGCACTTTCCATAGAGATGTATGGAAAATCAACTTTTTCGCACCTAATTAAGGTATTCTGCAGCTCATAATTCTTACACCAGTTTAGATTCTGATTTTGTGGGCCCCCAGAATAAGAGATCATGCAGTTCTATTATTTTTAGAGATATTTAAAAAAATTTACCTAGTATAGATTTCGGCCATTTGAATTTTAAATTGTTTTGGGTCACAAGGAGTAGGATACAATTAGCGCCATCTTATGAAGTGTTTTTAATGTAGCTTCCATGGATACAGATACATGGCTAAATGTAAATTAATTAATTAACTGGAACGTTGGCTTATTGAATAGGTTATTTGTCTAGTGCAAATGATGTCATGGGGCCTGTTCAGCGCTGGCTGTACCAAGGACTACAACATTAGTCGTTGACTGTACCATGTGAGAGTATACGTGTATTCATCCACTTCTTGTGCGCGCGCGAGATCTGGAGTTCGTGCGTGTGTTTGTATGTGTGATTGCGTGTGTCTACATGTAGGCCTATGTGTGTGAGTGCGTGTGCGTGTGTGTGTGCGCGCGCGCTCACACACACATACACGCACACGACTCAAACTATGCATGCAGAGGGAAAAAAGAGGAAGGATTCATAGCTATTCGCACAACGCCCGTGAGCGCGCGCGTTCGTGTGATTGTAACACGTGTGTGTGTGTGTGTGTGTGTGTGTGTGTGTGTGTGTGTGTGTGTGTGTGTGTGTGTGCGTGCGCGCGCGCGTGTATGAATCTATGTATTTATGTATGTATATGTGTATGTATCGACGATCTATTTACATCAGTAGCCTATGTCTGGGTACGTATACGCATGTGCTTGTGTATAAAATTTTGATTTCAAATTGAACTCATGGGATATAAAGCCGTCCCGTAAGTGTAGATAACATCTGAATGGACATCCAACGAAAGTGGGAGAATACAGTTTAAGGTGATAAATACATTTAACTCCTTCAACAATTCAGGAGCCGGCCTTTGCTGCTGGCAGGTGAATGCCACGAATTCAATAGTGAAAAACTAATTGTTCGTTAAAAACCAGAACACTATAAGGTGCGTGCATGTGTGTGTATGTGTGTGTATGTGTTGTGTGTGTGTATGTGTGTGTGTGGGGGGGAGGGATAAATAGGCCTGAAGTCATTGTGTCTAAATTCATATCCAATCTAATAGGTTTCTATTCATCATTTTATAGGCATGCCCTGATACAAAAATTTTTGGGGGCTAATTTTACAGTCCATGTATACATATATGTCACTTTCCGTGAAAGTGAAGAGCGACTTACATGCAGGCCTACATGAAGATCATGTAGATATAATTTTAACTTGTATATGGTTTTAACTATAATCTATTTGCTATAATCTATTTGGAACACCCTCTCTTTTTAGATGAATGCTGCATGAATAATTAAACGTAGGCCTGCCAGCCTCTTTTAACCTATTGCTGTATAGGATGGATGGCATATATATATATATATATATATATATATATATATATATATTTATGTGTGATGCTCTGTTCATCCTCCTCCCCTCTTCACACACACACACACACACACACACACACACACACACACACACAGGTAACCCCTCCCCCCTCCCAAGCTCTTTTGATGCCCAGACATGGAGGTTGACCTGGTAAACTGTGGGTAGATTGATTGAGATAAGCAGTTGTTAGCTGTTATATGCCAAACACACACACACACACACACACACACACACATAGGTACTGATTATTTGACCTGTCTGGTATGCAAGCTTGTGTTGAACTGTGTACACTGTGGATAGATTGATCTAGATATCCGTGCCCCTATAAGCTATTCCTTATGCCATATCTGAACCTGCGTCAGCAGGTTCAATATAGGATTGATTGAGGAGTGATGAATGTCATTAAAAATTTTAAATCGCGTCGGGAGGGACAACGAAGAAACGGATTGCTTATCACTTTGCAGCTATCGAACGACAACACCAAGATCTACGTTTTCGTGCTAGTTTCATGTCATTAAACTATGCGCTTCCAGACAAACAAAAAACCTGCCTCTCGTGCCCATTCCCAAAAAAATTGTTGGTCGTCGTCGTCGTCGTCTTCTTCTTCTCCGTCAAGTATAACTCACGCTAGGAATGGTTTTAAAGAACGGCAATGATACCAAACGCTTCAGAATTTACCGGCGCGGTGCCCCTTAAGGTCATAATTGAGAAAGAAGCTACAACAAAAAAGTATCATATACGGTATGGGTATACTAAATACCTGCGAGCTGTGCATTTAATAATCCTGAAAATTTGAAATAGGCCTATATTTAGCCCATACAACAGACCGTGCACTATATGTTGAGACGTGAGTGGGCTAAATTTTTTACATACTAGTACGTATTTATTAAAGTTATATAGTAACTTGTGGTCGGGGCAATGCACAAAGCGTTCGTAAGGTATAGACATTTGTCCATTGCACATCGTTCCTCATCACATTACAGTTATGAAGCTTCGTTGACACGGAGAAAAAAAAACTTATGAAACAAGTAAATAAAAACCTTCTCTAACGAGAAAGTTGGTGGGCATATAGGATTGACAATGGTGGTGTAAAAAGCACGGAAACAAGTGTGACAGAAATGTTACTGGAAAATTGAAATAGGCCTATATTTAGCCCAGTCACATTTAGGCAGCGCACGCCTGAGAAAATGGGCTAAATATAGGCCTATTTCAATTTTCCAGTAACATTTCTGTCACACTTGTTTCCGTGCTTTTTACACCACCATTGTCAATCCTATATGCCCACCAACTTTCTCGTTAGAGAAGGTTTTTATTTACTTGTCCAATAAGCTTGCAAATTGAACCCACACTGACTTTGTGATTTAACAGGCACACACGCATGTGCACACACACTCACACACACAGGTACTGTTTTTTAACAAGCTCTTTGATGCCCATACATGGGGTTGATCTGTGTACACTGTGGGTAGATTGATCTAGATAGCAGTGCCTGGTTAGCTTTTCCTAGCCATATCCAGTAAAGCTTGCAAATAGAACCCACACTGACTTTGTGATTTAACACGCATGCACACACACACACACACACACACACACACACACACACACACACACACACACACACACACACACACACACACACACACACACACACACGCACACACACACACAGGTACTTATTTTGACCTGTTGGGTATCATACAAGCTTTTGATACCCATGTATGGAGGTTCCTATCTGTTGTAGCCAAATCCAGTATGCTTGCAAATTTAACCCACACTGACACTGTGTTGTTACACGCACATACAACACACACGCACACAAACACACACATACACACTTGCACGCAGGGCATTTCTGATATAAATTCTACACAGAGGATTTGATGGGGTTAACCTTTAGTTCCTGCATCTATGGAATCGGTAGTAGGCAGCAGTGTGTTATATCATCTGCTATATGATTGTACAGGGTTAATTGGTTTTTATTTGTTTCTTAGATGTTGGTTTTGGTCTTACCTCTTCCACCGTAACATCCACCAAGCTACGAATGGTACATTGCGTTGGTACACCATCAACTGTTTGATTCACTGGTCTCTTTTAAATAGGATGAAATGAAATCCATTTCAAGAAGATGGCAATCCTTTCCTGACACTATACTCTAACTGGATGATAATGACATGATGCTATGCAGTAGTCGTCGTTGATTATTACTTGTGGACTTTTGTGTATCAGTTGGTGCATTTGGAAGTGAAATGAGTATAAAATGTTTGATATCTACATCTATCCCTATTTCTGATGTGGGCGGTGCACTGTATACAGTTGATAAACAATTGAGGGAGTAGAGACATTATGATTTAGGGCTTTGTATTCGAGGAGGAAATGTTACGTGCATGCATATAGTTGTTTGCGGAGACATAGCATACCCCACCATCAATGGCGTATCTAGGATTTCAGCGAAGGGGGTGCTTCAGGTCAGACTCAATATGGAAAGGGGGGGGGGGGCTTTAACACTCCAGATTTTTGCACTTCAGGTATTAAAATTTCTGAAGTCGTTATAATCCATTGTAAAGCGCTCGCTATTCAATAGATCATAGAGTTGCCCTTTCATGTAAGATACCTCCCCCTCTTCTGCTAAGCAACTCCCCCCCCCCCCCCGCCTTTCGTATTGTGCCTGAAGTGTACACCTCCCCCCACCCTCACTGTCGTCTCGCGGTTCTAAATCCGCAACCATAATTAGCCCCCTTGCCCCCCCCCCCCCCCCCCCCCCCCCCCCCCGCACCCTTAAAACTTGTCTACGCCCTTGGGGGGTGGGGGGGGGGGGGGAGTGCTGTCCGCTTCAGGTCCGATACAAAAAGTGGGGGCCCTTTGTTTGGTACACAGCAAATACGTTATCGTTAATAATTAACAGTTACAGGTATATATAGCCGAAGCTAACGTATCCCAGAGAGGGTGCTCCGGGTGCTTCACCCTCCTCGGCCAAAATTGTAACCGGTAATAACGATAACGTATTTAAATAGAGTAGGCCCTATGCCAAACAATTAAAGGGCCCCCACTTTTCGTATTGGGTCTGAAGCGGACAGCAACTCCCCCCCACCCCCCCAATTATCGTACCTGGCCTGACCTGAATCTCCCCCCTCGCTGACGCCGGCTACTGCCGTAGTGTGCAGGTATTAGTGTCGTGATCCATTTGATATAATAAAGTGATGTCTTACTTCGCGCTTGCCTCCCAGGGTTAGTATTTCAATATTCCACTAAACATCGAACGTCAGCCGGTCATCAGTCTGATCGCTCGAGGTTAATTGGTGAGAGGATTATAATTGCTCATAAACATTGTTAATTCGATTAAGTTAGTTAATCGACCCTCCACCCCTCCCTCAAAAAAATGTAGTAATTAAAAAACATATCTTGATTTTAACTTCATAATCCATAAAAATCTGAAACTCAAATTTTTACAGTGGAAAGAAAGAAAATTCCGCTATATGCTAAAATGTTATAGAATTCAATTTGGAATTTTTTTATGAATGTCCTCCAATGTATGGGGCATTTCTGGATATGATGTAAATAGCACCACCAAGTCTGCTGGCTGTATTTTCAGCAAAATTCACCACGCAGCCATCGTTAAAGTACAGATGACCGTCATTTGTGAGACAGATGGCTCCTCCGCTCTCTCCAGAGTTATTTTTGAAAGATACCGCTCTGGATAGTTGCAGGTTTGCTCCTATTCCTTGAATGGCTCCTTGAGGGTAGTTTCTTATGAAGTGGCTTCCGGTACCAGGATTGCCAGTGACATTCAAACAATTAATTTCACTGAAGTACACCGCTGCACCTCTGGTCCCACTACTGCAACGTATGCATTCGTTTTCGATAACGGCCACATCGATAAGCTGAACGTTGTAGGAGTCCTTCGCAGAAACTTCATGGGCGTCACCAGCGTATATAGCTGCTCCAATGCAGGCCTTATTACTGACGAAAGCAGACATAGAAATCTCTACATTCGTTACAAGGTCATATACAAAAACTGCCCCGCCCACTTCTGCAGTGTTGTTTCGAAACGAGCAATTATGGGCTCGAAAGATTGGACTGCTCGTTTGTTCCTGCTCTCTAACTCTTATTGCTCCGCCCGTATTGTAAACTATATTGTTTTCAAACCGGCTGCTTATAACGTTTAAGGATATCATATTTGTCGCGTTGATGGCAGCCCCTCGTTGGGCAAAGTTGTCGACAAAGCTGGAGTCATAGACTGTGACGTTTGACCCAATCACGTGCAACGCCGCGCCTCTGTTTTCTCTAAACGAACAGCTCTGGATATTGGCCACGCATCCGCGCACAGTCAGACCAGCTGTTTCATCTGCTTCAACAGGGAGTGCACCCAACCCAACGAAACTGCATCTCAAAATGCTTAACAAAGACGCACGACCATCGAAGTACGCTCCTAAGGTTAAGGAAATGCTACCTTCAGAGCACCCACCAAAATCTACATCGGACATCATGACGGTGTATTTTGTCTGAGAATTCCCAACCACACCGAAACCAGACGAATTATGGAAAGCAACATTGTTCAACGAAATGGAAGGACCGCTTAAATCTGAAGAGACAACATTCCAATAGAGAACAGCGCTGCGATTTGTTTGGTCGAAGTTGGCGCCACAATTTACGAACGCTAATCCTTCTATAGTAATACTTTGAGTGTAGTTGAACCCAAATCCCCAGTTACCTGCGCAAATTACTGTGGTCTCACGCTTACCTGCTCCAATTATACGGACGTTCGGTCCTGTGCTGGCAATGCAAAACCCTTTGCGGGTGATCACGTGCACCCCGCGTTGTAGCTCCAAAGTTGTGTGTGATAATCCATTGCAGAGATAATCTTGTAAAGCTGACGGGTTACCGGTTGGAATGAAGACAGTCCCTGCGTCTGCTAATGGAGCCATTGAAATAAGGAAAGTAGTCATCAGAGTAAAAGGTAGCGGGTACTGGTTCCATACGTGACATATGATGAAATGCTAGCTGCGTGGTATGCAGGCTTCTCGACAACCTTTACAATACCAGGCAGTATTTATACATATCCCTTGTACATGCGCAAACGAATTCCGCGACCTGTACTCTGATATGGCACTGCATGGATCAGGTCAGACATGAAATTGTTTGCAAATCACATTATCCTATACATATTATACTGCTCACCCTTTCAGTATATTGTTACTAAATCAACCATTACCGACGGTACTTATTAAAGAATGAATGTCTCATTCTGAGTTACGCTGTTGAGTATTGTCCGGTACGGACTTCATTGTTCTCAAATGGACTTGAGAAATGCAAGTTTTAACCTTGTTTCCCGACAACAGGGCCGGCCTTAACGCTAGGCAGACTAGGCAAATGCCTAGGGCCGCCGGTCAAAGGGGCCGCCAACCTGCTGCTACTTAATTTCATATGCTTATTAGCACTCCTACACCGCCACCGCGCTTGCGCACACTAACCAGCAAAATCAACCGGTATGACTACATGCATTCGACTTCATCATCATCAATTCATTCCTCACCTTTGCCTGAATCCCGCGTGTCAAAGGTTCTCTGTCACATGCAACTTTTCACCATGCAGTCCTAGCACCATTTCTCAAGCCAGCCCTCCATGAACTCAGCCATTCTCCTCAGCAGTACAACCTAGAAACTCATATAACTTTATGAAATCCCAGCAAGGATCGATCTTGAAACATTTTAAGAGGTCTACTGCTGACGAGGACTTGAAGGAGGAGCGCGTGGTGATCGAAACTGCAAATGTACAGATGATGAATGTAGGCGCAGCAATGGAGTATTCTGCCAGTGACACTTTTTGTCAAATGAAACCCATTCAGTACTGTGATTGGAAAACATAACGGCTATTCTTGCTGAACATGAAACACCTTAATTCAAACCACATCGAAGACATAAAATATGGATAGATACATAAAATCGGCTGAATCAAAAACAAACGATTGATAGTGAATTCGGACCCCAAGGTGCTTCCTTGCCGAAGAAATTCATAGGCGTGCATGGAGTACTCGAGCGGCTCTTAGCAATAGTTCAGTTTCTGTCTCAAAGCAACATGGCATTTCAAGGAACAGAAGAAAGGTTGAATGCTCCTAACAATGGAATTTTTTTGGCCTTGTCACAAATTCGACCCTGTTCTACAAGAGCACATTCGACGGATCAGCAGTGATAAAATTCACGATCATTACTTAGGTAAACAAATGCAAAATAAGTTCATACAACTAATCAGCAATCATGTTTAAAAAGATACACTTGCGAGTGTAACTAAATCAAATTCCTATTCAATCATTTTAGATACCACTCCTGTTTGTTAGCCTCAATGAGCAAATGACAGTTGTCCTTCGTTCAGTTGAATTAGGCAACACAACAGTTTGCATCAGTTGTATAAAATTATGTAGGGTTTGTGCACATCCAAAAAAGCACTGGCATTGAGCTAACAAAAGTATTTCTGCATTAATTGGTACATTAATTGATTCGTTTTCAGCTATTAAAGCTAGAAAATTCATTTTTCATGTATAAGGAACTTTATGTATCTATCTAGGGTAAAGTGGAGGAGTAAACTTGGCTTTGACGACGGGGCATCACTTCCTGCAATCATGCGATAGGCTTTAGTTTATTCTTATTTTTTTTGTACTGTGTATACAGACACCATTACATTGTATGACATACCATATCTTGACAATGTTGAAATGGCCTGTTCGGATTAGGTTTTAGATTTTTTTTCCACAGTTTCAGTGTTTTTGGTACTTTGATCTTACATGACCACTGATAATTCCTCATATAATAGCCTAGAATGTGTGTAAAAAATATATATATTTGAAAGATTGTACCTCAAATTCCTTCACAGTTTCTCTTATCAGTTCTCTTGTAAATGGGCATTGAGTTTCACTTTTTAAAACAGCTGAGATAATATATATTTTGCTTTACATAATCTTTATTAACTCGTTACCTGTAGGGAGGCCTTTCATAGATGGAAAGAATCTGAGGTAATGCTCCCTTCCCCACTTCAGTGCACATATATCATCATAGTCTGGAGTGTTCACGTATGTTGGAATGAGTATTGTCGTGTCTTTGAACGAGTTATCATTGTCTTCAGAACTCTGAGCAGAATCGTTATAATCACCAGGTTCATTGGAGCTACTTTTATTCTCATTGTCTTCTCCATCTGTATCATCACTGACAATAGTGTCAGCATCAGCAGTGCCACATCCTTCATCACCACTACAATCACCATTGCTACCCGGCATCACCATTATCACTGGATGATGCTTTGCTGCAAATGCGACCTTCACTTGAAGTTGTAGTGACACTTTGTGCACACCTATTCTTAATCTCTGCAACGATCATGATAGGCTGGTCTAGCTTGTCTAGATTAATTTATATTATGATGCATGACATGTTATAAATACCTTCTGCTGCTTGTAGTGGGTATAGCAGTATAGCTCTCCTTGTGAGAGCTCATAGACCATTTGCATTCTATACCTTTCCATCATGTCCTATGTTGAATTACAAGTCATGTGAATGTGCCATGCATTCCAGTGAATTTGCAAACTCTCTACCTGGGTGAAGGTATAAAAATTCCTCCAAATTCAGCCTTGCTGCCTATTGGATACATACATTAAGTAGCAGTAGTATATTTATTTACAAAGCAGAGAAAAACTCTACAGTCAACAACATTTCATTGCAATGGTAAAGAAGCAGTAGTTACACTGCAGTGGTTGAAAATCAATAGCATACAATTTAACATTTGCATTTGTTTACTGTTGAATCAACATAATTCCATTCTGTAACTGAAATGTGGGTCTTCAATCGATATCTTGTTTCCTCACAGAGGTACAACCTTATTTAGAAATGAGTGCATAGTGCAAGTGGTTGAAAACACAATCTCACCAAATCCAATTCAGTGCATCTTCATCACTGTAACATAATGAGTCTGTGCAATGAATGGTGTGTGTTTTCACGTGCGCAATCTGCATCGATCGAGGAATAGTAAATATGCCATAAATTACATTGAGTGGAATGAACAATGTATGTGGTGGATGCATAAATAATAGCTAACCAATAGATTCCAATGCTGAGGTTTGTGTATAGGGAAAAACAGTGCAGCACACTGAGCCGGAAATGTTTTTGCCCTACATGAAATGAGTAACTATTAACACCTGATGATAAAAAATAAGGTGTGCCTTGGAATGTCTTCTAATTGCATGATATCCTCTAGATTTGAATACAGGCAAAAATGAGGGATTGAAACAAATGATATTTTCCCCCATCTGCATGTGATCAGTGTAATGTATTTCTAACTCTCAAAATGGTTTACTTTTATTCCACTTGACTGCAGAAGATTCATGTATGCTGAAATGATCTTGTAGAGAAAGTACAATGTAATGTTATGTGTTCAGCATAGAATTATAGAATCCACCTTAGAATCCAAACATTGACCAGTTCTTAAGTTTTCTAAATCACCTATCAGTTTGAAGCTGAAAGATTGAGTGCGGTGCTTGCAATTTCAGATATAACTGTGAACTGAAACTTATTACTATTAATATAATGACAGTAACAGTACACCACCACTCACAAGAACAAAGAACTAACTACACTACACTACACTACACTGCACTGCACTACACTACACTACACTACACTGCACTGCACTGCACTGCACTGCACTGCACTGCACTGCACTGCACTGCACTGCACTGCACTGCACTGCACTGCACTACACTACACTACACACAAATGTCCTAAAGAACTACTACCCTGCCCATGATGGCCCTGGA
The DNA here is from genome assembly GCA_963681505.1 of Eunapius fragilis. Lineage (NCBI taxonomy): Eukaryota > Metazoa > Porifera > Demospongiae > Spongillida > Spongillidae > Eunapius > Eunapius fragilis. The sequence continues at coordinate 2,427,566 of OY811983.1, read as the reverse complement.
TATTGATTGATCTTGTTCATTCTGCTGTAGATGTCAAACAGGGCAACAGATTTGGGGCGACCTTGGTGGATGGACAGTAAAGATGCTAGGCGTGAGAACACGTTTTGGGCCTCCTTCCCCCATTGCCCAAAGGGCTCTACAGCCAGTGGGATGCACACCCACCCCAGCTCCTGGCACCTGGCATCATTGGTGGAATGTTTTCTACATTCTGCAGCATGGGCTGCTGCCCCTGAGGAAGTACTGGCATCTCTTAAGGTAGCAGGAGTGAGGGGTGAAGTGACTGTTAAATCAAAGGCTTGCCTCTATCCCAACCCTGAACCAACGCATCAACTGGACGTGTGTTGATATGATCTCCAGATAGGCCATATCCCACTTCAACCCTTACAGGCAGAGTTCAGCAAAGGTGTCCTTGAGGTGGTTGTGACGGGTGACCACATCTCCACCATGCTGGCAGGGGTTGTATGGTGGCCAAGAGGGTCAAGTACAGCTCTAGGGCAGAAGGGGCAAGAAGAAGCGGTTGATGTGTTGAGGCCTAGCCACCATCTGATAGCCACTTGGCACTCTTCTGAATCTAGGTGCATGTTCAAGCCTACAGAGACCCAAGAACTTGCATGGGGGGGCAGATATTGAGAACATGCGAGCTTTGTTGGCTGGTGAAGCAGAAGAAACTAGAGCTTTGAACATGTGGGTGTCAAGTTTTAAAGATATGGCTTTCTGTTGAGGGGGAGTGTTAACCACTGCCTCCATAGTAAGAGAATCCTGTGGAGAAACCTGGGCGTTAAAATGGGAAACAGCTTGCTGTAGGTGAATGTTGTCTGGGCTCCATAAGTCTGAGGCTGCTAGTGAAGAGGTAAAGGCAGCACATGAGTGAAGAGAGAGGGAACAAAGGCCTAGCCCACCTAGCTTAGGGCAAAGATGTAATGATTGCATTCCATGGAATGACAGAAACATACCTTGGCTTCAATTTGCAGAGTCAAGCCAGTATAATTCTATTAACATAAATTTGTATGGTTATTAACATTTATGCATCCAAACACACTTTGCAAGCAAGCCTTCTTTGGATTGAAAACCACTGTCGCTTTTGGCAACAATTGCCTTCAGGACAATTAATAATCCCTTAAGGTCATGTTTAATGATTTTAACCATTACAGATGTGTATACAGCAACGCAGACATTCTTTTAAAATATGCAAGCATTGCAATTCATAAATTAAATTTGCTTACAAAAACATATATGCCTATTTGTAGCACTCAGTTATTGCGGGACAAGCAGAAATTACTGATAACAATCTTACCTCAACTAAACATGAAGTGTTATAAATTGGTGATGAATTAACATTTGCAGTCATATCATTGTAGTTAATCCATGCGTTCTTACTCCTCACTACACAGTATCTGTTGTGAATGAACATAATTAAATGTCATGCAGAAATTTGACGAAGACAAGTTACAATGTCCAGAGTTGGAATATTTGTCATGATGAATCTATGATTTATAAAGTGTATTAAATGAACTGTTGCATAGTCATTTGTCGATCATACCACAAAGGCACTAAGCACATACACTGGATTCCTTTTGGAGTATGTATGAGTCATTTGAAGGGATCTATGAGAAGTTACATGTGCAAGGATGAAATGATGATCCAACCAATGCTATTTAACCTTGGCAGTTTGACTGTATTTTGCAATTTTATATTGCTAGATTGTGATGCCCTGTCACAATGATGAATCAATACTGCTGGGGGAAAAAATTCTCTTGTTTGCATGCTGAGTCGCGTGTTGCAAACTTTACAAACACTATTAGAAATGCTCCATTGGAATAGTAATGCTGCATGGCTTTTGTACGTCTCTTACACTTGTGTCCCTTTCATTGAACTCATGTATTCATCTAACCAGTCATTTAGTAACCAATTGATACTTGTAGAATTGCTGTCTTCATCAATGATGTATGATATCACTGGCCATGTAGTTGCTTCACAAACAGGCTGCATGGGATATTTATAACTTTGCATGGGTATAAAGGGACATTCGTACCTTAGAACAACAATTGGATTGCTTCCGTATCATGGTGGAGAATTGATCAGTGCATTTGATTTCATAAACAAAAAAAGAATGTTATCAATGTTATGCTGAAAGAGCAGAGATCAAATATTTCTGTTCCAACTAGAAGTTTATCAAGTAAGAAAACTGAGCAATCATTTTGTACACCATAGTTAAGACCCTTGCCTCCTTATTTATTGCAATCCGTTTAGAAGTCAGTGTATAATAAACATACACTTCAAATCGCATTATCTCACAGCTAGGCGTGTAGGGTCACATGGAAGGGTTGTGTTGCTTTCAAGTTCATCCATTACTTTCAAATAAGCTTCTTGGATTGTAGATAGACTAGGTGCATTGATAGGTAAAATACGGAGTGAATAAAATTAATGTATTGTATATTAAACTGCATTACCTTTCAACATCAAGTGCAGTGGGGTTGTTGCAATGGCTAGTGCAGCATTTAGCCAACAAATTATCGCTGTGTTCTCAAGACCTTTGTTTGCCCTTCTTGAGATGTCCAGAGCACCATGGTCAGTGTTGTCCTTGGTGGATACACATTATCCCAGTCCGTCATTATCCCAAGTTCTATTGAGATGTTTTCTTCATATCCTTCACTAATGTTAATAAATGTGTAATTATATTTGAATCAGAATTTCACAGTGCCATTGAATTCATCCAGTACTTTACATGTGTTGTCATTGCCACATTGTACTAGTGGTGAAAGTGGACACACTTCATGTCCAGTATGTAACGCTTTAAATTCCGATTGTCATAAATGTGCTAATAGAAGAATAGCTCCGATGAACACGTAATAAATTATCGGTTTGTTACAAAACAACCAGTTTTAAAGTGACAAAAAAAAAACTAACACACACAACTATGACTTCTCAACTTGGGCAAACAGTACAGGTCTGTTCTCCATCATAAGATACACATCTAGGTCTTCCTGGACACGAAGTTCAATAGCAGCTGCTTCACTCTGTGGGAAGTAACCAACAACATGGCTGCCTTTGGCAAGTCCTACATTTGCCTCCAACTCACTCAGAAGGACACTTAGCTGTGCAGGCTTGGGGCAGGACACTGGGACACACCTGCTACCATCAGGGGGTAGCTTTATGTCCAGTGTCTCCACATTGCTATGGTGAGGCATCTTCATAGGGGTGTGGTCTGGTATCCCAGAGCCTTTATCAGCTTCAGACACTGGTGTAAGAGTGAGCTGTACCTGCTCAGTATCCAAGTCTCCAGCATGCCTGCCAACGTCAGGTATGGGTAGAGTTTCGTTTTCGCTTCCACCCTTCGTGTCATGCTGATCGTTCGTAGATGTACTAGTGTAGGTGTGGCTTAAGCACGTACCATCTTTAAATTCACCGTTTTCAATGGCCTGCATAACAGAATGATGGCTGTCCAGGTAAGTGGAGGACTGGGACTGTATCATGGAGATCTGCCTGCACATCTTGGAAGGGAAGGCCTCCCATATTATTAGGGTGCCAGCTTTTTCCACAGGGACACCATTCTCGTCCAGGCTATCATAGTCGGGTAGACCAGGTACGATGGGAGATCGGAACCCTTTGGCTCCACTCACCACCATGGCCTTCTCTGTTCTGCATGGCCCATCACCAGGGATGCATACCAGGAAGCGAATGTATTCCTTATGAGGACAAAGCCACATCAACAACTCTTCGCAAATGACCAGGATACATCCACTAGCCAACCCTACCCACAGTGTGTCCAGGGCAGGAATTATGGCTGTGATGGTCATATCATGCTCATTGCACATACCGATCGCTCCCATGTGACTCCTAGTGTCCACATTAAACAGGTGACTCTTCAGGACGGTGTTCCATGCTGACAAAGACATACCACCCAGTTGAGCACTCCACACCACTGCTCCATCATCAGACAACTTGAGTTGGCCAACATAGGCTGCCAGAGATAGTGAGCCTTCCATATCAAGTGTTTCCAGATTAAGAAAGAAGATGTAGTCACAGGCCATCTTTAGTCACAGCGATACCATCCACAGCATTCTCGGATATGTACTTGTGGTGAGGATTTGTGTTTGACTGGATCTGTTCAATGTCCCTACTGAAGGAGAAGCAGTAGCCTTCCAAGGTACCGCAGTACACCATCTTATCGGAGTGTGTTATGCAGGAAATGGAGCTGTCCTTCAGATTAATGTTGTGGACCAAGTCTCGTGTTTTGATGTTGAATATATCAATCACACTGTACTCAATACCAGCTCTGGAGGTTATCCACACATGGTCCCCACACAGACTGATGCACTGGACCTGGTTGTCTTTGATGAAGTTTTTACTCATCTCGGTCATGGTGTTGGTTGTGTAGATACTGATCTCTTCCCCTTATCTCCATCGCAACACACCCACAACTCATTCTCACTCATTCTGACTTCACTGAGATTAGTGGATGTGATCGCGCACGCATGCCGTAAGGATAGCTTGCTTTTCACTGGTTGGACGGCCATCACAGACTGGAAGGACGACAGCAACACCTTGTCAATGATGTCACTGGTGGTGGGCCTTTGGCGGGGATCCCCCTGCCAGCAGTGCTGCATCAGTCTTGTGAGGTAGAAATAAGCATTTTCAGCCTGTGGAAATTCCAGCAGCTTGGGTCTCTCCCCATTCTGTATTCAAGCCCTGTATGTCATGGAATGGGTGGTGGCGAGTGATCATCTGGTAGAGTAGCATTCCAAATGAGAAGATGTCTGCTTTATGATCATACACTGAATGCTGCTTTTCCCCCCCAACATGCAATATTTCAGGAGCCATGAAACCTTTACTTCCTATAAACCCACAGGCACCAATTGGAGTTGCATACATTGCTATATCAAAGTCTGTCAGTTTGCAATGACACAGAGTCTCTGGATCCAGTGACCATAATAGCACATTGGCCGACCTGAGGTCACGGATGACACCACTGTTGTGCAAATATTTGAGAGCAGCTGCCACTTGTGCCACAATGCGATGGATGACCACGCGATGTATCGGCAGTGCAAGCTTGATCAGCGGTCTCTCCAGGGACCCCATGGGAGCCTCCTCTAACACCGGGGCCCCTGATGGTTGCACACACCCCAACAAGGCACACCAGACATGGATGGTGGAACTGCTGAAGCAACGTGGCCTCATTGCGTAGCTCACTCAAGTCATCCTGAATATGATACTTCTTGATTGCTATCGATCTCCCCCTGTAGCTACCACGATAAATTTTGGCAAACCCACCAACTCCCAGTACAGAATTTCTCTCTTCTTCAAAGTCAAGCTCTCCATAGTCCAACAGGAATTCTGCATTGATGTCCTGCAGCAGAATATCTGGCACTACACTTGCAAGAGAGACAGTGTGGTTTTTTGGTGAATTATTGCCTGCTACACCGCACTGAACAGTTGTCTTCTTATTGTGAATTAATGTGAAGCAATTCTGAACATCAAACTGATATGGAACAGGACGATTTGTTCTTAGGCACTCTGGGCAGAGAACAACCTGTGCCAGAGGATCTCGCCAGGACTGCATACCAGGGTACCAATACTTCACCAGATTAGTAACCAGGTCGATTAACACTCCAAATACCTTCCTTCCAACAGTAGATGGGGACACTGCAATGAACACGCCTTTTTTTTGACCCCACCCCCTCATTGCACCAGACAGTGACACCACCCTGAAGGTGACATCACGGTCTTAATAGAACATACCCATGCGCCAGTATGTTACCCTCGCTTCAGAGGGATCAAAGTTGCTGGGCAGAGCAGTAGCACATGCAGCTCTAATGCAGTCCTCATCGACCCAAGGTGTCGTGCCATAGACCCAAGGTGTCGTGCCATAGACCCAAGGTGTCGTGCCATAGACCCAAGGTGTCGTGCCATAGACCCAAGGTGTCGTGCCATAGACCCAAGGTGTCGTACCATAGACCCAAGGTGCCATAGACAAGGTGTCGTGCCATAGACCCAAGGTGTCGTGCCATAGACCCAAGGTGTCGTGCCATAGACCCAAGGTGTCGTGCCATAGACCCAAGGTGTCGTGCCGTAGACCCAAGGTGTCGTGCCATAGACCCAAGGTGTCGTACCATAGATCCAAGGTGTCGTGCCATAGACCCAAGGTGTCGTACCATAGACCCAAGGTGTCGTGCCATAGACCCAAGGTGTCGTGCCATAGACCCAAGGTGTCGTGCCATAGACCCAAGGTGTCGTGCCATAGACCCAAGGTGTCGTGCCGTAGACCCAAGGTGTCGTGCCATAGACCCAAGGTGTCGTGCCATAGACCCAAGGTGTCGTACCATAGATCCAAGGTGTCGTGCCATAGACCCAAGGTGTCGTACCATAGACCCAAGGTGTCGTGCCATAGACCCAAGGTGTCGTGGCATAGACCCAAGGTGTCGTGCCATAGACCCGAGGTGTCGTGCCATAGACCCAAGGTGTCGTGCCATAGACCCAAGGTGTCGTGCCATAGACCCAAGGTGTCGTGCCATAGACCCAAGGTGTCGTGCCATAGACCCAAGGTGTCGTGGCATAGACCCAAGGTGTCGTGCCATAGACCCAAGGTGTCATGCCATAGACCCAAGGTGTCATGCCATGGTTTCAGAGATTTCCCTGTCTATCTGTCTCACTTCTTGAGTTCCCCTTAAAGGCTGGTGAAGATTTGAGCATGATTTAAAACCGATTTTAAAATATAGCTGTAAAATCTAATTGTATACATAGATTTTCTGACCTAAATGTCATGAATTGAATCAATGCACGATATTACTACAGTGCTATTATTAACAGCAGGTATCAGACCTGGACCCCAAGCAGTGGATGGGTTACATTACATCATTGGTGCGAGGTACAGTGAAAATAATAGTCAGGGCACGAAACTAACCAACTGCTTTTCTCAGTACCAAGAAAGTGCATGGCCTATAACTGGATACAACGTTAGGATTTAGAATTATTTTCCTATTTCCACATCCTTGTTCCCATCCATTTTACACAACCTTTGCCTTCAAACCCTTATGCCACAACTTTCTTGTGTAGAGAATATTGTTTATGGCATTGGGGGACATGGCAAAGTCTCAGATATCACACACGCTCAGCAAGGGTGGATACAGGAACTCCTGAAGGGTGGGGGGGGGGAGGGGTCCAACATGAATAATAATTAGGGGGAGGGTGCGGAAGCTTTTGTAGACCCGCACTTGGTACACTGGTTTCAGCACTGGTAACAATGGCTTCCTGTTTGCTTTGTTGAATTTGTCACCATCGCATACCTATACATTAATTATATTCATACTTCATTTTGAGGGGTCCTGACCCCCCCGCCCCCCCCCCCCACATTGCATCCGCCCTCGCTCAGTCAATAGCATATATCAATAACAAGCACATAGCAGTTAAAAACAGTGCACAGTTAGGGGAAAATACACTAGCTGATACGCATGCAAGTGTTTTAAGAAGTTCATCTCTATAGAAGTTGTCACGGTTATCCTACTTCAACTTGCATGGGCCCAGTCACTTTTATCTCTTCAGCCAATTGGTTTTCACCAATTTTCTTGAGGGCATCAATCAATTTTCCCCATGTAACTGGTATTTTCCCCCCAGAAATCCATTCATATCCAACTAGGTCAAAACATACATTGAAAGATTCTTGTGCATATCGTTGTTTAATGCACTGCAATGAATTTGTATTCAACCCTAACTGGTCTCCAAATTGGTACCATTTTGCAGAAATCTTTTCTTTAATCTGCACAGTAATCAAATGTGATGGTTAAATGACCTCTCAGCACAAATGCTATAACCAGAAATGTACACATGTTTATATGTATTAATGTGCAGATGTATGTATGTATGTATGTATGTATGTATGTATGTATGTATGTATGTATGTATGTATGTATGTATGTACGCACGCACGCACGTACGTACGTACGTACGTACGTACGTATGTATGTATGTATGTATGCATGTATGTATGTATGTATGTATGTATGTATGTATGTATGTATGTATGTATGTATGTATGTATGTATGTATGTATGTATGTATGTATGTATGTATGTATGTATGTATGTATGTATGTACATACGTACGTATGTATGTATGTATGTATCATTATTATAATGTATGTGTACATCAGTACTTTGTATAATAACACAGAAAAGTTACACAGGGAAATTACTTTTGCCATTGGTGTCTTGAGCATTTCAATATCAACGTAATTATTTTCGCTTGCAACACAATTTGCTGTATCTCCAACCTATGCAGAAAAATATTGAGCCACATATTATGACATCAACATTTATTAAATGCATGGGTGGAATAGGTTATCTGAATAGAGATTATCAATGATGTAATTTATGAAAGGTCTACTAATCATTTTCTGTGAACACTACATTGACAGCCTATCTCTCCCTAATTTTCATACATTCTTAGTGACCAATGAACACTTGAGAAGTCATATTGAGGCAACAATTTTTGAGGTAACTATTACATTTCACTCATGTCCTATACTATTCGTAGACCAACTTGAAAACAGGCCAATCATAATGGAATTGGGAGAGATACTAGTTGCCATTATGATGTTGATTTATGTACATGTGTGACTTGATGTATGGCTGGGTTGTATATACTAGTCATAGGGTATTAAAGTGCATTAAAAGAATAATGGTAACTTTGAAAAGCACCAGTGCTGCTTACTATTAAACACTACTATACAGGCCACTAAACCAGTTCCAGTGGCTGAGCAGCTGCCCTGTGGCCCATAAATAGTCAACTGGCTACAAGGGCCCCATAGGCCACTTCAATGCATACATGGTTAAAATTTTTAGTGTACATGTACCTGCTTTTCTAATCTGTCTGTCACAGAGGAGAAGGAGGACTACATGGTAAATACTGCATATTAATTATTTAAACCTGTTTTGATGCTGTATGAGCAACGTAAGAAAGCTGTTCGGAGTAGCTTATCAGAAAGTGAAAAAGGCCAAGTTTGATGAGGAGTTCCTTAGCATACCAAATTTACCAGACAATACCTGCTGTTCTGTTTCCACTTCCCTTCAGAATAGAACTTGCTGCTTGAACAGTTGTGGATGTTCTGATGGTTTTATGCGTCCCTTAAGAGGACACAAATCAACATTAATTGATGATTCAACTATTGTAGGTATCTTTCTAGAGGTCATTGAATCTTTGTCCAGATATGTTCTTCAACCGCTGGTACACATTTAGGGGAATTACTATTACGTCAGCACCAGTTTAAATATGTCTGATGTCCATTCAAACTAAGACTTTGTCTCAATACAGATTTGTCTAAGTTGTTGGTATCTTCAAGTGTGTCTATGGGCTGAACTTGAGGTTCTTGTGCGACACATTTCTTTCCAATGACTGCGCCTCCTGCACTTGTGGCATGTTGCCACTTTTGCTGGATAGCGTTTATAGCTGTATCCTGGGGTCCTTCAACAGTAAGAGTATTTATCTCCTGATCCTCTCCCTGTGCCAGGTGCCCTTATGTTTTCCTTGGTCGTCCATCTCTATCATCAGGTTGAGCTTTTGCATACTCAATTACCTAGGGTCATATATCACTGATTCCAACCAGTCTTACTTGCTATGAACTAAGTTCTGACAATCGGGTTGAAGGCTCTTAGACAGTACCATTTATACTGACTCAGTAGTGTCCGCTGATGCTCCACATTAACGTAGGTGAAAATGAGAATGAAATTACACTGCCTTTGATTTTAGGATTGACATTAGTACTGTAAAGAGTTGCCTACTGTAGTGCCAAATGCTCTCCGGCAACCCAGAAGATGCTCTGAAATGCACCCATTGCAGTCAAGTATTCAAATGCACAGCTTTACTGCTCATTGTGAGCAATGTCTCCACTACAAGTGCCCAGGCTACACTGTCTACAATTTATTCATTGATCAGTTGACTGATAATTGATATCAGCTTGTTCTGAGTGTCATTACAGAGAAATGAAGAAAGAGCTATGTCCTTTTTTTCATACTAAACTGTCTGATTGTAAGTGGCTTAGAACTTTTACTTTCATTACATGATGATGTAATGGAACATCACATTTCGCCATCCAGAAAAGATTCTGTATGGACCAGGAAATCATAAAGTGTAGGTGAGTGGTTACTTCTTAGGAGCCCTGTGGCATGGAAAAAAAGAAGTCAAACAAGAGATATATGTCCTCCCTGATTTGCAAACACCACTACTTGGAAGACCAGCTATCGAACCTGTAGGCCTCTTACAGCGAGTGATATTTGTGGGTGCAGCAGCAATGCAACAGAAATACCCCCAAGTAGTTTGAAAGATTAGGAATACTTGACTGGAATACAAAGATACAGATGAAAGTGGATGTCACGTCATTTACTATCACAACACCGGGAAGGGTAGCCACACCTTTACTGCCTAAAGTCAAAGTGGAGTTGAAACGGATGGAAGAAGTTGGAGTAATATCAAGTGTGGAAGAACCAACAAATTAGTGTGCAGGGATGGTGGTAGTATCGAAGGCAAATGGAGATGATTTTAAAACATGACAGAAGATTGGATCAAGTTCTCCAACACCTACTTTCAGCTGGACGTACGCTGAATGCGTGCAAGTGTGAATTTTCAAAGATAGAGATACAATTCCTGGGCCATGATGTGAGCAATAAAGGGATCAATCCGGACCCTGAAAAGATTAAGGCCATCACTCTTTTTCCAGAACCAAAGGAAGTTGGAGATATTAGACGATTTCTTGGGATCATTAACCAGTTTAGTAAATTCTCACCTCATATCGCCCAGGAAACAAAACCATTTCGAGATCCTAAGAGAGAAAAAATTCATGGGTATGGGGAACAGACCAGCAAAGAACTTTCCAGAAAATAAAAACCCAGCAAAGCTGATGCAGGGAAAGGATTAGAGTTCAGGGATCCACCCCTACTCTGAAGATTCAGTAGCATCAAAATCCAGTTGGACAATAACAAGTAGTGGAAAGGTATCTAAGCCACCTGACCAATACTAACAGACACTACATTGATAGGGGAGATGTAAACTGTTACTAGGATGCGCATGCACATGAGGCTCGATTATTAAAATTGTTGGTATTGTACGTGTAGGTTGATTCACACACAGTATTTGGCACACACTACAGTGTTGATTTGCAAGGCCAGGTAGACGCAGTGGCAAACTGGCCCAGCCGAAGGATGAAGTAGAGGTGTGGCAATTCCTTGGACTTGTCTCAACATTGATGCCATTTAGTTTCACTACCACTGTGATGTAGTTCGCAATGGGCTATAAGCTTCTCCGTTGTGGAACTATAAGCTCCTCCATTGTGTACTATAAGCTCCTCCATTGGGGTACAATAAGCTCCTCCATTGTGGTATTATAAGCTTCTCCATTGTGGTACTATAAGCTCCTTCATTGGGGTACTATAAGCTCCTCCATTGGGGTACTATAAGCTCCTCCATTGGGGTACTATAAGCTCCTCCATTGGGGTACTATAAGCTCCTCCATTGGGGTACTAGCTCTTCCATTGGGGTACTATAAGCTCCTCCATTGGGGTACTATAAGCTCCTCCATTGGGGTACTATAAGCTCCTCCATTGGGGTACTATAAGCTCCTCTATTGGGGTACTATAAGCTCCTCCATTGGGGTACTATAAGCTCCTCCATAGCGGTACTATAAGCTCCTCCATTGGGGTACTATAAGCTCCTCCATTGGGGTACTATAAGCTCCTCCATTGGGGTACTAGCTCTTCCATTGGGGTACTATAAGCTCCTCCATTGGGGTACTATAAGCTCCTCCATTGTGGTACTATAAGCTCCTTCATTGGGGTACTATAAGCTCCTCCATTGGGGTACTATAAGCTCCTCCATTGGGGTACTATAAGCTCCTCCATTGGGGTACTAGCTCTTCCATTGGGGTACTATAAGCTCCTCCATTGGGGTACTATAAGCTCCTCCATTGGGGTACTATAAGCTCCTCCATTGGGGTACTATAAGCTCCTCTATTGGGGTACTATAAGCTCCTCCATTGGGGTACTATAAGCTCCTCCATAGCGGTACTATAAGCTCCTCCATTGGGGTACTATAAGCTCCTCCATTGGGGTACTATAAGCTCCTCCATTGGGGTACTAGCTCTTCCATTGGGGTACTATAAGCTCCTCCATTGTGGTACTATAGGCTCCTCCATAGCAGTACTATAAACTCTTCCATTGGGGTGCTGTTTATTATTAATACACATAGCATTTCATTTTAAAAGTATTATAGTGTACTGCAGGAGTCAGATCCCCAGTCAAGCAGGAGGGGGAAATTATAGCACCAATAAGATGCATAGGAAGCTTGAAGAATGTGGATTACCAATGATGATCTGTACATCGATGGGAGATTAATTATATTCATAAGTTCAAAGTGAAATGGGCTATGAGGATACATTCCCTCCATTAATGCATGCAAAAAGTATCAATATCAGTAACAAGATTGGATTTTGCATGGATCTTTGCTCTCTAAATTTGCTGGCTAAGCACAATATTAATATACCATTAATATGTACTTTATTGTGAGTGATAAAGTACTAGCAATTGAAACAAGAATGCCAGGTATCAAAGTAAAGCTTTTGCTTACTTTGTTTGTTGCTTCAGAGATACTATTATTTTTCCCCAAAATAGCATTTACAATTTCTTCAAAGTTCTTAGCTCTGGCAATACGAAGTGGAGTCTCTCCATCACCCTGCGCATAAGAACAACAACTTCATTTGGTTTCTTAATACCAAGCAGCCTTTATTTCGATAATCACTGTTCTAATCAAACTGTTGGAGTCGTTGCATGTGCAAACTACTGGTTGGGAACATGTTACTGCTTTCTGTGATTGTACTGATACATTTGCAAACGACTCACATTTATGCAGTTCACATCAGCATTTTTCTTGATCAGCATCTTACATGCTTTATGATCCCCACTCTGACAAGCCAAATGGAGGGCTGTGTTTCCTTCCTGTAATGAATAAAATAAGTATCACAATTGACATTCAGGCATTGTCACAACATATTCTATCCTGTGCATGGTACATGCTCCCAGTAATCTGTTCATATATTTTAAAAATACTCTGTAGACTAACTTGCCATTTGGTGAAGTTTAAATATACCTGTTGGTTTAGTAATGAGCTGAGTACCTTAATGGAGATATGTTATTGTTGTTTCAGTATATAATTTAAACGTGTATATTTGTGGTGGGAAAGCATCACAAATCCATGCTAGACGGTCAGGTGCTAAAGAACTGTGCTGAACGTACAGTTCATGGAAGTTCAATGAATCTTTTCAGAGTTCTGCTTTCAGAGTTGTTGACTTACATTTTGATTTTTCCTATGTGTTTTGCATGCACATTGCGATATGAATTAATAATGCTTTTAACTTTAATCTATTTCCATCCTTAATTTAGGATGGAAATCCTGAATTAAGGATCACTTTACGCTGCTCGTATCAACTTCAATTCACATCATATAGGATATTTTTGGGGATATTAAGTTTCTATAGGCTTTCATCTAACCAGCGCTATCTAATTACTTGTTATTTCCTTCTATATTATTCCCAACTTTGATTGTAAGCCACATTATTATGAACGAACGTTGAAACAAAGCCTGAACAGTGATTTTGCTTTGGAAAAAAAAAGGTATAACAACTAATTAGGTAGCGCTGTCTACATGAATGCCTATAGAAACTTAATATCTCCAAAAAATATCCAATATGATGTGAATTGAAGTTGATACGAGCGAAGTAAAGTGATCCTTAATTCAGGATTTCCATCCTAAATTAAGGATGGAAATAGATTAAATACAACTTTTCCCTATACATTAATATCTGTGGACAAAAAATAAGAACAAGGGGTTTGATATAAAAGTTGCTGGAACTTTTAGACCCAGATGATGTACAGGTGTGATTAGGTGTCCACAAGGGCGAACTACAGACATTATGAAATATCCGAAACTTGCAGTTTAATTAAGAAATACAGTAAGGGAGATGACAAACACACCAATACACTCACTCTGTTCTTTGCATCAATAATGTGTGTATTAGCCTTCAGAATGAGTTGAATAACATCACAATTTCCAGACTCTATTGCATGATGCAGGGCTGTGTTTCCTTGCTGTAGTAATAGCACAGTGTCAGAGCAGGGTACTATCTAAGCAATATTGTGTACTATCTAGCATACTACATATAATACAAGCATCTATAATATCAGAGCAATGGGAATGCAATGAAACATGAATTTAAAGAATCAAGGTAAGGTTAGAGGGAAATTATTTTACCTAGCTCTAACTGGAGATCAAGGCAAGCAGAAAACAAAAAGGTACAATATTTTAAAAATGAGCAGCACACATCACAGGCATGTAACCAAACTCATATCTGCTTAAAGAACTGACAGATAATCTGTGCAAATCGTGTACACCAGGAAATAGACTTGCATTGTCAATCTCGTCAGGTAGAGCACCATGTTCCAGAAGTAGCTGCACAATTGATAGTTGACCATTACGGCACCCAATGTGTAAAGCTGTCATATTTTCCTAGAATAGAATAATACCACTGAGAATAACAACTATGCTACTAGAAAGCAAAAAATCACAACTGGCATTAATGCTGGTAAATCTTTTTTGTGTATGTGTGTGTGTGTGTGTGTGTGTGTGTTTGTCTGGGTGTGCGCGCATGTGTGTGGGTGTGTGGGTGTGTGGGTGTGGGTGTGTGCAACTAGTATTATACATGCCAATATATCACACCCTTGGTCCATACAACGTAAAAAAAAATGAATAGGGTTCTTTAAAATGCATTATGATTAATATTTCATTGCCACAGAAAAAGGAATGACAAGTTTTTTTAATAAAGACTAATGGGTGTGCTACTTTATACATTATATGGCAGTTCCTACGCGTAGGACAATGGGAGATTAAGGATTAAAGGCCATTCCATTTGCTCGAAAATGGACATACCAAGTAATTTTGTCTCCAGATGAGAAGAGAAAACAAATATCACCAAACATGAAATTAAAACAGATAGAATCACCTATTGAGCTCATCAACTCAGTAACAATTGGATCCAATGTCACAACTTCCGCATCAAGGTAGAAAGGTATTATAATGACAAGTTTGTTCAAATGATGCCTGGGTGAAACTCGGGGGGGCGCCTTCTCTTAAGCTGGTCAGCCAATGAACAGACAATACTACCCCAGGCATCTTTCCAACATTCGCTTATCCGCAAACAAAAGATTCAGCAAAGCTGTCACAGAGCTACCAGTTAGGGCAAGATGCTATAGTATGATAGGGGCATTGACATTTAAGCTCTTAAGTATTGGTCTTCCTTGCTGTCTGCATATAGCTGCCATCCTGGTGTAAATAGTGCCACAGCTAAAAATTATCTCCAAATTCCTTTCTTAGTTGCAGTGAAATTGCTGCCTGGAAAAAAGTTCTTTTTGCTTAGCAATGAATTGAGTACAGAACATTACATTTCCCCCAAGTGATTAAAAAAGGACACAAGGTTGATGCAACCATCCAGATGCTTACAACTGTTGCAAGTCTACATTCTTTCCTGAATCCAGTGAAATACAGTAGTACAATCCTTTATAGTAACTATTATTGTCTCACCAGGAATGATATAGATAAAGAGATAGCTTTTTAGTAGCTAAAGTGTATGCTCTGCACTGATATGGTTCTGGCTTTGTCTCCTCACTTGATGTGATGCTTGGAGATATTTGGGTAAGGTCCCAATTGCTAATGACTCTCATGACGCTCCAGGTTCAGAAAGAAGCTCTTCAAAGCTACTCTGCCAAACATTAATATATGTAATCTGATAAGGTAGATCCACTCAGTTGACTTTCCATGGGTCCTGAGAGCTTTAGAGGGCAAGGCAGATGTAGTTACGTCTTTGCTTTGCGGTGTATTAGCGGCTAAAAAGACAGCCAACAACTCAGTCATTACAAGTTTTGTTCCCCATATCATATGGATGTCTTCCCCATACTGTATGTCCATGGTTGTAATTCCACCTAGCCTTCAGCGAGAAGATCTAGCTAAAAAAGCTACACCTAGGATTTTAGAACTAATCACCATGCATGAATGCTGCCTGAGAACCTATGGAGCCATGTCCCTATGGATCATGTGATTAAAAACTTCATATATATATATATGGGACAGTGTCCAGCTAAATCACCCTTATGGTACTTTTTCAAAATTTCCAGAACAAGCAAAAGAAAAGTAACGCTCGCATTGAAATGTATGGCTAATTATAAATTCAGTGCCTAATAACTTTGTGATGGATAGTCCGATTTAGGATGCGTAAGGACCATTTGACAGAAGCTCATGGGTGTTCAAGGAAAATCAAAAAATTTGAAAACTTGAAAAACTAGCCAGAAGGCTGATTCTGCTGGACACTGTCCCATATATATATATATATATATATATAGGCTTATTCCAAGTTCTTTCTACTTTCATACAAATAATAGATTTGCAAAATTTTGACAGACATGATAAGAAGTTCCAGACAGGAATGGACATTACCGAAAAATGCCATCCAGCTAAAATTGGAGCTGCTGGAATGAACTATCAAACCCTTGTGGAACAATGCACTATCGCCAGACACCTCTTTCCTTTAGGCTACTCATGAAATGAATTCCTTAATGGTCATTACTTTTCTCACCAGCGTACATCAGAGATTTTATGTTCCCTAACACACTATATAGGACCTGCTGCCTTGATACAGGTGTATACATTATTACACAAAAACATTTAATTACTTACAGGTATTGTTCTGTCCTTTATATCTGCACCTGCAGTTTTGATGAGATATTCAGCTATCTCTCTACAACCCAGGTATAATGCCTGATGTAATGGCATATTGCCATCCTATGACAAAAGGAGAAGACAAATGTTATGGAGTATTATTAATCAAGTTCTAATTCTTACAGGACAGCGGCGATTCATATCAGCTCCTTCGTTGTGCAAGAACTCTACAATGTTGATGTGGTTGCATGCAATGGCAACTTGTAATGGTGTATACACATCCTGTAAAGCAAAATGAAAAGTTATGTCATAACTAAAATAGATGGCAACAATATGGAACAGAAAATTATTCTAGCAACTCTCTATCATATAATCGTTATGGTTTGCTCACACAGGACTTTTGTAATATACAATTCTTTCACCTCTCTATTTTCCTTGTCAAAAGTTACAGAGATAGAATTTTGTTTACTTAATTTACTAATGGATATCTATAATTAACAAAATCATTCCTCACTTATTGGCAAAGAGCATCAAGCGAGGGATAGCACCTTCACAAGCACAACTTTATGGCCAATGTGCTAAAAAGTCATTAAATCTACTTTTAAATGATTTGTCCTTTACCAAAACTGACTATGCCACTCAATAAATTGTTCATGAAAGTGGCTGATCTTTAGATTGATTAAATTTAAGTCATACTGATCTGGTAACTATGAATTATATATACTACTAACCTTGATATGGTTCAGTGCAAAAAATGTTTGGATGCAACAGATTCAGGGCAGCAAATAAAGAGTATTAAAGTCCAGTTTTGGATGCACACATACATTACATGCTACTGCTGTTAGGTTTACTGTTTTCTGATCTGTGGATTAGTGCAATGCATATAATTTAACCAAAGTACAGCAAGTTCTAGTATTAATGTCTAATGCACCGGGCGTCCTCCCTGGGTACATTTGTCTACGGCAGTGTACAGAAAAAATATTTTTTCCCGTTCTGCCAGTTTAGCATCCCTTTTACATTTGACAGTGCGTGCTCATTGTACAGGTCCTTTGGAGCTTGGCCTGAAATTTCCAAGCTGTAATTCTTTTTCTCTGGTCCCAAGCCAGAGCGTCAAAGGGATTGAGTTACACGTAACCACGCGAATCTTGATCGAATAGATTCATTTTGACGCTCTGGCTTGGGACCAGAGAAAAAGAACTAGCGCTTGGGAATTTCAGGCCAAGCTCCAAAGGATCTGTACAACGAGCATGCACCATTAAATGTAAAATGGCTGTTAAACTGGCAGAATGTGAATAAATTTATTTTCTGTACACCACGGTAGACAAATGTACCCCTGGGAGGATGCCCGGTGCATTAGACATTAAGATACAGCTAAAGCTGTTGGTTCAATTCAATTGTTATACTGATGTGTATTTAACAATAACATTCTTCTCTTGTATTAGAGTTGAGGATGGACTCTTATAAATGTCATCACATATAGATATGTATCAGAAAATGCTAAATATATAAATATTAATATTGGCTTTAAAAATGATAAGCAACACTAATTATTGAAAGTAGAGTGCTGATTTACACAATTAGAAACGTATACTATGAAATTTCCCTCATGCTTAATATCAACAATATACTCTCACTGTATCAGTCCAATCAATTAGTGTAGGTTGACGTTCCAGGAGTAGCTTCACTATTTCTTGTTTACCTGAATAGCAGGCATGATGAAGAGCTGTTTTGCCTTCCTAAAAAAGTCATATAGAGTCTGGACAATAATACTCATGTAAATCTTCTAAACTCACTGCATCTGCTTTTGATATATCAATGGCTTCATGACCAACAAGATGTTTTACAACATCATAATGGCCATACTTGCAAGCATAATGCAGTACTGTCATACCATCCTGAAATGAAGCGATAATTTCAACTACTGAATTTATTAAAATAGATTATATTTGATCAGATGATACAGCACCAATGCAAGTATAATTTTTTTATTCTATTGGTACTTTTTTGTATGGAGAGATGTCCTGTATTTATTACAGTTATAACATAATAAATACAGGGATAATACAGATTGTTTATGGAAAGCTAAGTTCTGTATATGGGACAGTGTCCAGCAAAATCACCCTTCTGGATAGTTTTTCAAGTTTTCAAATTGTTGGATTTTCCGTGAACTCCAAAGAGTTTCTATCAAATGGTCCTTACGCATCCAAAATTGGGCTATCCATCATAAAGTTATAAGGTACTGAATTTATAATCAGCCATACATTTCAATGCGAGCGTTACTTTTCTTTTGCTTGTCCTTTAAAATTAGATAAAGTATCACAGGGGTGATTTTGCTGGACACTGTTCCATATGTAAATAATGTTACAATAATCATTATTAACCTCCAGTTTGCAGCAAAATTACCATGTACGGTAATGCTATTTATTGCCAAGTGTGGTTATCAAAAATTGCTCTTTGCAAAAAAACATTGTTAGTGAATGTAAACAAACGAAACACAGTCTTTGTTTACTAAGGTATGTATAAGGTCAGAAAAGATAACAGATTTGTATGGTAGATAAGCCTCACAAAAGATTACATTTGTCATATCGCCAAACCATTTAAAGCAGTTACTAGAGCTTATTGTGGACATAATCAGGCATCCAGAGTTCAATGGATTTGATAGAAAAACCATATTTGGGGCTTTAGTGACACTTCAAAGAAACCATTTTTATTGCCATACATGGTAATAAATTTCCACGTATGGTAACAATGCGGAGGATAAAGCATATAGATATTATCCCTGAAAAATACAAAAATGGCACAGTCATCCATTGGTCATCGTTACATGTGTTTAGAACAATTCCAATTTGTGAGAATTTCAATATACATTAACTTGTATAAAATGGTACAATGGACAAATTCCCAATTGTTTCCTGATTTTTTTAATTCATGGATTTGCTTTTGGAGAGAAGTTCTTTAACAACTTCTGCATACGCAAGAGAAGATGCGCTCTGTAGAGCAGTCCAGCCATCCTGATATTAAATCTGAATTCCATGTGCATTTACTATGCCAGTGTAGTGTATGAAAATCATTCCATATTTAAATATACTCTCACTGTATCTGTCCAATCAATTAGTGTAGGTTGACATTCCAGGAGTAGCTTCACTATTTCTTGTTTACCTGAATAGCAGGCATGATGAAGAGCTGTTTTGCCTTCCTAAAAAAAGTCATATAGAGTCTGGACAATAATACTCATGTAAATCTTCTAAACTCACTGCATCTGCTTTTGATATATCAATGGCTTCATGACCAACAAGATGTTTTACAACATCATAATGGCCATACTTGCAAGCATAATGCAGTACTGTCATACCATCCTGAAATGAAGTGATATTTGCAATTACTCACAAATTAGAGTAGGACTTTCATTTGATCAGATGATACATATGAATCCTTAAATTTTAACAGCAAGAGAGATTTCATAATAATACTAACATTACTAGCACGTTTAAAATTTTTTAAAAGATTGGTAATGTTTACATGGAAATCTTAGTTCTGTATACATTAATAATAAACCTCCAGTTTACAGCGAAATTGTAAAAAATGAAAAGCAATACTACCGTATTGAAAGTGGAATGCTGATTTACATTATTAGAAACGTATTGTATACAAATGTTAATATACTCTCACTGTATCAGTCCAATCAATTAGTGTAGGTTGATGTTCCAGGAGTAGCTTCACTATTTCTTGTTTACCAGAATAGCAGGCATGATGAAGAGCTGTTTTGCCTTCCTGAAAGTCATATAGAGTCTGGACAATAATACTCATGTAAATCTTCTAAACTCACTGCATCTGCTATTGATAAATCAATGGCTTCATGACCAACAAGATGTTTTACAACATCATAATGGCCATACTTGCAAGCATAATGCAGTGCTGTCTTACCATCCTGAAATGAATAGATAATTGCAGTTTATTTAAATGGACTTTCATTTGATCAGAAATGCATACAAATCCTTAAATGGTCAATTTGGAACAGCAAGAGAGCTTTCATCGTCATGCAAACATTAATAGCAAGTTTAACTTTTTAAAAGCAGAATCCTAACTTCATGGAAAGCTAAGTTCTGTATCCTTGAATAATAATACATTAGCCTCCATTTATGGCGAAATTACCATGTACGGTAACACTATTTATTGCCAAGTGTGGCTATCAATAATTGCTCTTTACAAAAAAACATTGTGACTGAACGTAAGCAAAATGAAACAAAGTGTACATACTAAGGTATGTATAAGGTCAGAAAAGATAACAGATTTGTTGGTAGATAAGCCTCATGAAAGATGACCCTTGTTATATCGCCAAACCATTTAAAAGAGCTTATTGGACATAGTCAGGTATCCATAGCTCCATGGATTTGATAGATAAATAATTTTTAGGACTTTAGTAACTCTTCAAAGATGAACCGTTTTTATTGCCATACACAGTTATGAATTACCATGTACAGTAGCAATGCGGAGGTTAAAGTAGATATTAATCCTTGTAGTAAAGTATAAACATTGCAAGACATCCACATCCATTGATACATTACACATGTTTTAGAACGATCTCAATTTGTGTGAATTTCTATATACATTAAGTTGTATAAAATGGTGCGGTGGACAAATTCACAATTGTTACCTGATTTTTTTTATTACTGGATTTGCTTTTGGAGAGAAGTTCTTTAACAACATCTGCATACCCAAGAGAAGACGCACTCTGTAGAGCAGTCCAGCCATCCTGATATAAAATAGAATTTCCATGTGCGTTTACTATGCCAGTGTAATGTATGAAAATCATTCCATATTTACATAATACAAATCTAGTGCTATTGGAAAAGATGCTTTAATTATTTGCACACTAATGATACATGAATAATTAGATCACTTACCGTTCTTCCTATATCTACATCTGCTCCATGATCCATTAAAAGCTTGACAAATTCGACACTCCCTTGGCGACTTGCATAGTGAAGAGCTGTACACCCAAACTGATTAAAAGACCATATTACAATTTCATATACCATGCAAAGTGCTATCTGTATACATACTGTTGTGGAAGCATTAATATTAGTATCTTGTTTTGATATAAGTTCTTCCACTTTTGCACGGTTTTTGCATTGAATTGCTGTATGGAGACGGGTTGATCCTTCCTAAAGTTGCATTTGAAATACGGTGAATTAGATTTCATGGTAAGTGATGATTGGTCATGGATGACCTTTGTATGTGCTAATGAGTCATGGGACTAGTTCTAGAACAATCTAGGGTATGGATATATAAGCATATAATATATCAAGTGTGGGCTGTATTACTGAGATTGTGATAGAATCCTTGCTACTCTGTTACAGTAGCGACAGAGCAGACCGGCTGTACAAGACATACAACAGTGCATAAACAGCACATTTGCCTATACACCCCACACACGATGACAAGGAGTCCATACGAGGCATCCACCCCAGAATGAAGATTGAGTTGCCCCTCTGGATGGCAATAGAAAACAACTGTTTCAGTTTGGATGAAGTGCAATGATTGCCAAACCACCAGTCAGAATTCCATACACCTCCAGTTATGAGTTTAGCAAGCACGTCAAATGCAGTAAGCAGAGAAATCCTGTAAGCTAAGTTATTGAATTGTCCTGGTTGTTGACTTTACGTTATGGATATTGCCAAAATGTGCATTCTTTCAATGATTTAGGTTTAGGCAACCATGTCCCATCCAATGTAGGTGAGTACCTATAAATCATTGCACTAATTGAGTGAGAAAGAGTGATTGCATTTTGGCAACACCGCTGTAATATAAATTCAAAAATCTGAACAAATCTATAGCTACAGGACTCCTCTAACTACTCACTGAATGTGAAATCCTAACCCAATGGGATAGGGAACATTGTATAGTCATGCCAGAGAAAATATTTAGAGGACCAAAATCAATTTCCACAGAGAAAAATCATGTGGGAACAAGTGTACAAAACTAGAAATGTTCAGTCGGTGTACGATTACGAAGATTCTTTTTGTGTACCCTCACAAAGGGGATTTTGATGAACTACAGTAAACGGTTAGTTAAGCTTTAAATAAAATTATCTCAGAAGGATTCAATGTGTACAATAAAACTTACACGAGCCTCCAGGCATCTTACTATATCATAATGGTTATTCCTTAATGCAAGTCCAATAGCAGTAACACCATCCTGGAGTGTGAACATGAACAGTAATTCTACCTAATATGGTTGTATAAAATGTTTACCTTATCAGCAATGTTAGTTCCTGTATTAGGCAGAGAAAGCAGTAGCTTAACAATTTCTCTGTGACCATTTTGACTTGCAATGTGCAGAGCAGTTCGTTCATCCTGTGAATGCATGTGATGTATATTTCAGGATGATTGCTTCATTGCTAACACTAAATTCCAATTACCTCTTGTGTATATATAGAAGTAAGCTATTTATTGAAGTCCATATAAATAGAATGCATTGGTGAAAAAATTAAATGATATCCAATCTATTAAGTTTATCACACTGTAGCCTATTGATAACTATGGTGCACAACATTACCAAGTTGGTCTGTGAAACTTAAACACATTCATTACGAACTAGCTTGTCTGCATAATGTGCAGGCCATGCAGGTGAGTTATCCAGCCGTCCACTGTTATGATTAGCAAAATCAAGTCACCGCCTTTCAACATGTTTTTGGGACTACATGTAGATGTGCAGCTGTAACAGATAGGTTTGGTCCCCAGGCCACAAATCCCATTTGACGGCAGCACAAGAATGTGGTGAGCAGTAAGAGATAAATAACTTGAAAGCAATAAACCCCGAAAGCCCTTAATTACAAATTATGGCTCGTAAATATTTTCATGGTGAGGTGAATACAGTGCGTTGGTAAAAAAGTGCTGTATAATAAATTTCTTTTAACGCAAATCACTCTAGCTCCACGAAAAACAAATCGAAAACAAAAATTGATATACCCCGGTTATCATACGATAACTGGGGTTATTATTGATCAATGTATGATTAAAAAGGGAATGTGAAGGCTCATTTTAAAAAGAAATAGACCAATGTAAACAAAAGAGAAGAACAAAACATTCTCTAATCAAAAAGTTGGTGGGATACAGGATTTGAAGACAAAGATGAAGGGAACAAAAAGAAAAATAAGATCCAACCGTAAATAATCAGACCTTATTCCAGTATCCGCTGTAGAACTAAAAGAGAAGCAGCTAGAGGTGGATGCGCACGGAGCTACAAAGACACTGTTGACCAGACATGGTCAACTGAGAGTCCAAAACTTAGACCTGCAGGTCTTGAGGCCAGTCCTTCAGCCTCTGATCCGCCTTCTCAGCTGCAGCACGGACTGGGTATCACTTGGACATGAGGCCTTTCCACTCTTGTACAAGTTCGTCTGGAATAATTTCATCCCAGTCAGGACTTGCATTGACAAAGATTCTGGAGGAGCACCTTGAATCTGATAATAACCTGACAGAAATCCAAGTGGATCATAGAACTTGCCAATGAGGCTCACAAGATTTCCGTGGGTTGGAGATCAAGCGTAAGCTCAAGTGTGAGGACATCAGCTTTAAGGTTGGGGGCATGGTGATTAAGGTAGTGTCCAGTAAGACAGATGTAGCTTGCACCTGAAAGATTACTTGCCCTGTTGGCATGATGGAGAAGTATTTTCACATGGGAGGGCTGTACCACAGCCCTACGAAATGTGTTTTCCATGGAATATCAGTAAGCAAAGATGAGAAGCGTCTAAGAAAAATGGGGAGCCTCAGTTACACAAGGCTAAGGGAATGCTGAACAAAATTTCCTGGTTGGGTTATGATCCTAAAGCATTTGCTATGCACAGTCTTCAGGTGGGTGGGGCCACAGCAACTGCAAATGCAGAGGTACCTGACAGATTATTCAAGTGGCACGGTCGTTGGAAATGTAAATCAGCTGAAGGTGGCTATATTAAGGATTCAGTCTAGAGGTGTCTAAACAGCTGGGAGTATAGCAGCAGCCTCCATTCTTTGTGTCTCTATGTGGCTGTGTGTTTGTGTTGTATGTTGCCCCATGCCCCATAAATAAAATTTATAAATGACATAAGCACACTCACATAATCTCATAACACACAACAATTTCTATTCATAGACGGGTGTTTACTTAAGAGAACAACACTTTTATATAATTCCTTAATAAGATTGTCAGTCTAAATGAATTTATGAATCTACAATAACCACGATTAGTCAAATATGAACCATATTGTTATAATTCGATTCCCGGGTGAAAAAATACACGTAGTAACGCGTTATTACGCGTGAAAATGGGACATATATAACGCCAAAACACGCGATTTTCAAGATGATTATCTCCTTGATTGTGCAATACAATAGAGTTGAATTTTGCCTATACACAAAGCGGTCCAGTGTGTATAAAGTTCCAAAGACTGGTTGGTTTGGCATGCATCGTTCCGAAGATATTCACATTCAAGTACGAACTTGATTTCGCGGGAAAGTATACAAAAGCCCGCGAAATTAAGCTAGTACATTGAATGTGAATATCATCGGAGCGATGCATGCCAAACCAACCAGTCTTTGGAACTTTATACACACTGGACCGCTTTGTGTATAGGCAAAATTCAACTCTTTTGTATTGCACAATCAAGGAGATAATCATCTTGAAAATCGCGTGTTTTGGCGTTATTTATGTCCCATTTTCACGCGTAATAACGCGTTACTACGTGTATTTTTTCACCCGGGTTACCTTTTAAGAGTTCAAAAGATAAAATCAAATAGCTTGCAATTAACTAATTTGACATAATAATATACAACAACTTTAATAATACATAATAATAGCTAAATAAATAAATTAATGGATAAACATACAACATAATCCATTGTTTATTCATGGCTGGTCTATATACTGGGCGTTTATGAAAGAACGCAACACTCTAAAATCACTATAACTCAGGATTGAAATTAACTAACTGCTTGATTTCGTTAACATATGTTGCAGTAGTTAGCGAAATAAGTGGTTAAGTAATTGTATCAAAACGCTCATATATCAAAATATTAATATTCAAAGCCCTCTATTAAAAAGTTTACGGTTAGAGTTAATATCTGAATATGTGGTGGAACAGCACTGATTTCAAGTTACTAATCTCAATAGTGAGTTATTAACATATAAGACCATAATTTGCTTTAAAGTTATTAAGATTAAGCTGTTATGGGATAACTATTTATTAACCATCACTAATTAGTCCAGTATGAAATGAAGTAAAAAAAACTGTAATTGTGAGTTATTAAAACTCAAAATTAATTAAAATTGTAGTGGCCATTTAGCTTTTTCAAGTTTGATTTGTTGTTGTTTTGAATATTAACTGGTAAGATGTCAATCAAATTTCATACTTTTTCAAATTTTCATCAAAGTATTCTGAAGTTAATAAATGATGTTATTAATTGTATCAGTTGACGGTGTCCTTGGTCGAGAAGCTAACTTTTTTCAAACATCTCACTCGGAAAATTGCTCACAAGTGGGATAAATCAAACAGTGAGGTATTGGAATGGATAAGAGCACCACTTTCATTCACAATTCTCAGAGCGACAAACCTCTGTTTGAGGGACTCTCGCACCAAATGGTGAAGTAAAATAGGAATGGTCGATGAAGCAGCGTTGCCTAGTCCATCTTAATTCCTGAACTTCAGTCTTAAATCATATAAAATGCACTTAACAAATATAGGAGAGACTGAGTATAAGACATAATCTAAGGTGGCTGGTGTGCTTGCAGGCTCCTGCCCATATTATAATGGTAATTTGCAGTTCAACACATGAGCAAATTGATATTTCAAACAAATATAATTTGTCTTCAAGTGTGTCATATCTTACCTTATCTTGAATATTAACAGGCACCTTATGCTCAAGTAATGTCTTAACAATTGAAAGATGTCCTTTCTCGCATGCCAGATGTAAAGCTGTTTGGCCGTCCTACAAAAAATATAAATTTTACATATGTTAAACATGCTCTGAAAAACCAAGTGAAATGTCTATACTAAAGGCATATAGAATGTTTACATAAGATAGAGATAGTGCTTAAAAGTTAAATCCTGATACTGATATTAGACAATAGCTGGTGCAATTCATACAATCTGATTGCTTAATTGCAAGTATCTAAACACAGTAGAATCCTCCCCGTCTCCCTCGGATACTGAGAATCTCCCCTTCTGGCCACATATTATAATGCATGGAACGCTATATAATATGAAAAAAAGTTGAAATTGAAGTTCCAGGTACGCTATAGTGTTCCATTCCAGCGGCAGATGGGAAAGATGTATTTAATGTGTTGCAATTCAGTATATCTCATACTGATGCAAGATTCTTTTGTAAGAGAGATCTCATACAGCGATAACATAGCTTGAATTAAATGGTTGCTATGTACATATCGTATTGCTATTTTGTACAACAATCACTGGTTGCCACACATGCGTTGCTATTGTCTAAATTGGTTAGGCACTAAAACCTTCAGGATCCATGTGATTTAGAATCCCTCGGTTTCAGTGTCTATATATTTAGACAATTCAAGAAACTAGTTTATTAGTCATGCAAGTTCAAGATTCACATGAATAATTGAATATTATGACTTGTACACTATGGTAATAAAATAGCAACTGAAACATATCTGTGCAAGTACTACTTGCATTTATTTATTTATGTGTAGCAATTCACTCTGTGCAGAGTTGATTGACACCTTTCTACACAATGCTATCATGGTAACTTACTTGGTTGCTGTTTTCTAAGCATAGATCACTTTGCAGTTTATCCATTACAGTTTCAATGTTACCATACCAACAAGCAATGTGAAGTTCAGTCCAATTTGCATTCTATAATACAATACGCTGTTAGTGGATAAATTGAATATTAATATCTGCAGTACCTGCATCATTTTTTCCTTGAGTAATTTTGCCACTTTACTTTCAGGGTCTATCTTCATAGCAATGTCAAGTGCTGTATCACCTGACTTTAACAAAATGTATAAACTACATGATAAGACTGATTCCATTCCAATTGCTACAAAACACATTGCACTCAAAAGAAGGGGTGAAAGGAGATAGAAATGGCTGTAGTGTATGCACTTAAAATGTTGTTCAGAAAGTGAGTATACATTCAAATATGGCCATTTTCTAAAAAATAACACTCACCATGGTTTTAGTACACAAATCGGCATTTGCTTCTAAAAGGCAATTTACAATTTCATAGTTGTTAATCATGCTTGCCATGTGTAGAGCATTCCATCCATCCTATTGAGAACAAAAAATGCATAAAACAAATGCCTTTACCAACATTTAAATAGTACAACTGGATTGGTACAAATGTGAGAGAACCAAACCTGATTAATATACTATTCTGTTTGGCCATTTGAACAAACTCATCAAACTCATCAAAGTCATCATAAAGCAGTACAATATCATATCCAATGCCCCACTTCAAAATCTAAGTGTAAATTTATTCCTTTTGATAATAGTGAATGTGATCACATGCAACAAGGTACTGAATAGCACAGTTTTTTTTACTGCAGAGAGCACAACAATTTTTATTCATTAAAACCCTACAAATCAGTCACTCACTAATTAGAACGAATAAACTCATGCCATCCTAACTTGTTCATACACTTGCTTTGTGCAGCGGATGGGTGAACATTATGTGTAGTTATCTGTATTATGCAAGTGTGTGTGCGTGTATATTTCTCGCATAATATTAATATTAATTTTAAAACCACACTTCTTTAAAAGAACTAAAGATAACTATAATTTATGATCAATAAACTAAATTAGATTTCTAATTTTAGCGTTTAAAAATAATGTTCAAAAACCATAGGACAGTTCAGCCAAAGATTGCATCTCATTTATATATGTATAATATCCAATAGATAACCACTATTTCCTTCCTATTTTCAGCACATCATAGCATACTATTCCTCTATTCTACAATTTATTTTTGTCCCTTAAATTTGCTCACTAGGTAACATACACAGGTCTTTCTGTAGGAGTGTTTAAATCACTTCAAAATTGGTGCATAAATAGAGGAATTTGTCCTGTTCATTGATTTCTACATTGGCTGTTACTATTAAAGATATGGAAAGTGTATGCAAGGGTTTCCACTAGTTTGCACCGATGATTTAGGTTCCCGCCTGCCATATATTGAATCGGATGCAGTTTGCCTAAATAACTGGACCACAATAAGCATAAAACTATTCACTCACTATGCACAGCTATGTCTTCGTAACATGTAACGTAAAAATGACAGACATATGCACCAATTTTGAAGTGACAAGAACATTCCTACAGAGAGATGAATATATTTAAGCTTTGAATTCCTAGGGGTAATGCTCTTCGTAAGAGTTAATGTAAGGTACAAAACAAATTTTAACATAGAGAAATGGTGTAGTATATCAATGTAAATAACCTTAATCGTATAGTGATTTCAAGTGGAAAATTTTTAAATAACTTCATAAGTTACAACATTGAATGCACAAGAAAACAAACATTTGATTGGTGTAGAGGGTAAAAACACTATTGGACATTAATGCACAGCACTTAATTTAGGACACACCTACCTAAACTATACCACAAGAATACATATTTCATTGTAGATGTGATATGCTACAATCAACGTACACTAAATTGACTCCTTCCTAATAAAAAGGCATCATAAAAACTTACACTGTTCAGTCTGTTTGGCTTGGAAGCTTTTTTCAGCAGTACCTTGACAACTTCATAATGTGCAACCCAACATGCACTGTGTAAAGGTGTCCAAGAGTCCTAGAGCAGAATTGTTATATCCCATATATATAAATGCAATCAAAAAACAGACAGTTAACATCAAAGGATACAATAAGACAAATGAAAAGACGAAGTGATACCAAAACGCAACCTTGTTCAGTGCATGTACTAACTCAATAAATCCAATGGCTGATGAACATATGTAGTATGTTTGCTAGGAAGTACAACCCACATCCTATAGAAAATCAAATAACCATGCACAATGCATATTTGTGCCATCATTGCTATAGAATAATGTACTCAGAGTACTGCTGCATCATAAAATTATAACTTTCACTAACTATTGAAATACTTACTGGCCTTGGAATCTCCACATCAGCTCCTCTATTGATCAGCACTGTCACAATTTCCACATATCCAAATCTACACGCCAAGTGCACTGGTGTGTATCCACCCTAGTAATGAGTCATTAACCTCATACACTGGAACCATTGGTACACAAATGTTATGCAATACAATATATTGTAGTGGATAGATACAATCTACTAACAAAAGTTACAGCGCATTGTCAATGAGTACTGAGTTGAAAGGATAAAGGATACGATATCATATAAATGATTTGGCCTACCGTATTTGGTATGTTCATAAAGGATGAGTCTATGTCTAAGATTCTCTCCACCTCCGCTTTGTTATTCGCACTCACAGCAACATGAAGGCTGGAACTCATTATCTTAAATATAAATAAAAGTGCATGTCTATAATACAAACACAAGCACACTTCTTAATTATCACAAACAGTGGGCTCTATTTAACTGATGCATATGGTATTCAAGCAATAGAGTAATACAACTTCCTGTGACGTGGACGCACATGCGCACACAGATGTAAAGGAATGCAGACAAGACTGGCTATAATCAATATCATACATGACAATTATGACTACATATTATATGCACGTGATAACATGGGGCTTTATCTGACAAAACCCGGGACTTATACAACTTTCCAAAACAACATGCTCAATAAATAAATTTATGTCTCAGTGAAACGCCATCCCCAATACAAACACACTAAATAAACTTTAAACATCACATTGCATGCGATCACATCTTCAGACTTAGATCACACAGAACGACGTAACAGCATCCATGCAATAGAATGTATTCTGTATATACAATATTGGTCCATCACATTACATGGTGATCTACTAATACATATTCACTTTGAAGGTGGATGTTGCTTACATAGTGGTAGTCCTTTGTTGTGATCTCTGACACACCAAGAGTGGTAAGATATCTGCAGTGGTCATCATTCAAAGGGAACAGTTCAGCATATATACAGAGTGGGATGGAATACACCAACTCCACACATCCTTCAGTAAAGGTGCGTAACTGTAGAACGTACTCTTCAATCACAAACATTGTCATTATTTTGGCTGTGAGCAGTTGGATTTCATCCGCAGTTAACTGTTTCTCGTCAGACTGATGATTCTTCATTTTTAATATGCAGTAAGTGGTTCCCTTTGTAGATGACATAACTGATGGCGGTGGACATTCAAAGACATTTCGTTTGCAATATTTAAGCATCTCCTCTGTGTAGGACTGAAGGCTAGATAAAACCTCTGTTGGATCATTTTTGGTTAATGTTTGGCTAATTCTAGTGCTTGTTTTAAAGCAGAACAATTGAACCATGTATGATAGTCAGAGAGTAAGACTGAACAGTCAGCATGATCAGCTATCTTGATCTCTGTCCATCTATCTTTTAGCAAAGGTACATTATTCAGCATAGAACCAGGTACCTTTGAAAGAATTTTCCTGTAAATCGTGACAACTACATTGATTTCCATCCAATATTCAAATTCAACAACCATAGTACTATACTTTCTATCGATAGCATCTGCATCTTCCTGAAGCTTTAACAGTAAAATATCTTTTTCATTCTGAGTAAGTGTGTCATGGTCAAGGTACAAAAATTGAGGTCGAAGTGGCTTAGGACATCCATTAGTTATGAGATCCTTGAAGGTGCAATTTCCACAACCACAATTATTCTTGAGCACATTGTGTTTTACTGAAATTTAGAGAGTGTGTACATAGATAATTACTCAGCAACCAATTGTATGATACTTTCAAATTTATCACAAAATAGATATATAAAAAGTATATTAATATCAGACTGAACAACTGTCATAATAAGCATGCTGTTACTACCTATGCACATTAATTCCTGCATGCATGATAGAGGGGTGAGTGAGAAAGGTAAACCCTCCCTCCCAACTAGTAGATAAATGCAGGCAGACGTTAGCTATACACTACTGCAAGAATCTTACGTATCATGAAGCTCATTTAATACAACACAGGTGTCATGTCCCGACCCAAATGCAGTTATCATCGTTACCCTATCTTTCTAGCATGAATACATTTATGCTATGAAAGGTCTGTCCACAACAAAAGACAGTCACAATCGATGCTGCTGGAACATTTCATTATAACATTCCCATGAGCAAATTGGATACAAGACCATCTATCAGGTCCCCAGACTAGGCAGAGGTATCTCCTGATATATAAAGGCTGGTATGAATAATCAAGCACTAAGGCTGTATCCAATAGTAACCCTGAAATGAAACTGTAGTTTTTAGTTATTCTGAAGTTAGCCACAAATCTATTACAAGCACATCCATGCATGTAATTACATATCACTTGATCAAATTAATATCAGAGCTTGCCAATCATCAAACTAACATGTCAAACATTATAATCAGCATCGTACCATTCACTGAAGTTGTAGAAGATGGTAATGGATGTATTACACACAAGCCTGCTGCAGTTTGCTGGCTCTGCCGAGCTTCTATATGTGTATGAAATCATACGTGACCACTCATTATTAATATAGCTATAGGATGTAGTCATGCAGGCAGAATGGGCAAACTATGTATAGGCATGATCCTTCAAAACAGGCAGGAATGCTTCAGACGACCTTAATTCATGCATGATCACCTCAGCCTACATTTGGTTTCTTTTGCAGTCATTACATTGTCAAATATCTATTAGCCTTTGTACCTACGATTTTGAACATAAACCTGAAACAGCAAGATGAAACGACACATTATATATTATTATTCTAATGAATCTGTCTCCATATGCAATATTAAATGACAGCACCTACATGTATGTACCTTCAGCTATTAGTGGCACCAATGCCTTCACTGCCTCAGCTGCCTGAAGGTTCTTTACTTCTTCAAATACATTTATCAACACTCTATAAGTTGCCTTGGACCCTTCCATTTCCAGCCACTTGTGAAACATTCTGTCTCTCTTTCTTTGTTCACCCTGTTCGTCCCTATCAATGTCTACAATGGCCTGCTCACCCACTAGACGTCTGCCTACCACCTTCCAGTCAGAGACACAGGTTGCAGCTACTGTGTTCATGTGTTTAACACTGCACTGCGAGTCCAGTGGGTCTAGCGGAGTGAGTAAATTAGTTATTAATTGACAATAAGGCGCCTAACTCACCCTGAGTTAGAGGTCCAGGGTTCTCCTCTATATCACCTGATATCAGCAACAACATCTGTCCTATCTTCACCTCTGGGTCCACAATCAATACTTGCCATAATGATCCGTACTCAGACGATTCATCATACAATGGGTGTGTAGGGACATTATTTAAAAAATACAGGTTGGACCAGCAATTCCCGTCTGCCCACAGATTCACATCACCGATGCAATGTCTTCCTTTCCACCTCTTTTCTAACTTCTGAAACTTGCTGGAGCCTCTCGCATTTCTTCGACAGATGAGCGTTCCAATACGAGCTCTGTATTTCAAATCCACCCCCATTCTAGTCGGGGGTAATATTACGGCTGTAAATAGAAACTTACGGGGTTTTATTTAAATACATCTCCGTACATAACCAGAATCACCCTGCTGGACAAAACTGGTAGCAATCTTCTCGAAGGCTTGAACAATGCTATGAAAAATAAGTCCTTTCTTATCGAGATGTAAACATCCTGTATCGGGCGCGAATTACGGATCGGTACAGTACTCGTAATCACATAAACTGGAACGACGCAGACGTACAGTCTCAATGGCGCCTGTAATTTACATCTCGAGATGAGCTGTTTTAATCATGGTCACTAGTATAAACTGTTCTGAATAGTATACGGTGTTGTTACAAGGGACACGGGGGTTTACCTCGAAAATTCGGGGTTAACCCCTAGCTTTTTGGATGTCAACATTTCCTCATGACTCTAAAACTAACAGTACCTCCATTCACATGCCTTGCACAGTTATTTTTACCACGACCCTCCCTCTTGACCATCATCTTGGTGCCAGAGAAAGTGCTCCGTTGTTTTAAGCAATTTGGCTATGCTAAGTTGAGTAACAATACAAGAGTCCTAGTAATTATGACGTTCGCGTGTGTACGTGGGCGTAATTAAGTTGTGGCTCATTATCCCTAGAATGCATTCTCACCACGATACCATACACCGGCTTACTGTTTTTCTGGAAACTTTGACACTTGCGTAAGTGTTGCCGCTAGTATGTCGATCATGTACCTCGTACCCAGCCCGATATGCTTGCGTAATAGATGTGACGTATCAGCGGCAGACTGTGTTTGAAGCTTTAGAAAGGATGAAGATAAAAATCCAGTACTTTGAAACTGAAGTCGTGGGTTCGGGAAAATTAAATAGCTAATTAACTTTAACGTGATCAACAAATTAACTAGAGTGTTCATAATAATGGACAGCGACATTTAAATTGAGGGATTTATAAACTGAAGAATAACGTAAATGGAAGTTTGAAAAATTAAGGCCACTGCCGAATTGAGTTTTAATAACTCACTATTACATAATTTTAAAACTGGTGTTTCCTACTTCACTTA
Source organism: Eunapius fragilis (assembly GCA_963681505.1). NCBI lineage: Eukaryota > Metazoa > Porifera > Demospongiae > Spongillida > Spongillidae > Eunapius > Eunapius fragilis. Next base: position 2,393,191 of record OY811983.1, on the reverse strand, counting down.
ATAATGGACTAATAAGATATATTCTAATTAGTTATCAAACAGCTTCAACGTTAATACCTTTAATGCAAAATTATGATCTTAAATGTTTTTTGAACTTAGTAACTTGAAATCAATGTCATTCCACTGCATATTCACGCCGATTGTGCAGTGGTGTTGTCCTGTAATAGCACGTGAGTATGGGAAGCAAAAAACGTAACAGTTACAACGTATGGAAGTCGAAAGACTAAAAAGCGACAAGTTAGTGTTACAACATTCAAAAAGTGGCAGTCACAGTTCGAGCGTGAACAGCTTTCTTGGCTGCGTTGCGACGTTGATATGGCGAACCGCAATGAGCTATTCCATTCAATGACCGTACAGGGGTACGGATGGAAAAAATAGTTATTAACGGTGGGTAGCTTTGATATTCGTAATATCCAGGGGGATTTATTAACTCTCCTGGGTGGTTTATTGTAGTGTCATCCGTACCCCTGTACGGTCATTAAATGGGATACCCAATGCCCAATTGTAGACATATCATGTATAATTAAAAATGTCAGATCATGTATGGTGCATTTAATTGGTATGCTGGGACAATGAGCAGATTTGGTCAGTAACGAGATTATATAATTGCATGTCGTACACTAGCATTGTTAGTTAATGGCTTTGAAATCTTGATTTTCCAAAATGTGCAATATTTTGTTTAAAGTCTAATAAAGAGAATATTTCTTTAATATCGGAATTCTTGTTTCTTTTAACTAATCATGGTTAGTTCATAACCATTTTTTCCTTACATTCAGGTAGTACTGCTGGATAAGCTCATCCCTCACAAATTTTTTCACATGGGTCTATAGTATGATTATATGTTAGATCCTCAGAATGTATGTCTGCGCAATTATTAATGTTGACATTAACCAGCATTATAAGTATAGTAGCAGCATAAAATGATTATCAACGCTAAACTACATCATGAACCTTGCAGGTAGTGCATAACAACATGACATGCTAAATATTTTGATACAGGTCCAAGTTATAGCTGATTTGAATCTTCAAGGAGAGGCTCTCGGAGCTTAACTTCCAAGTCAACGTGACTTGTAGAGTAGCTTAATGCAGTGTAATCCTCCTTACTGGGTGGCTGTGAGTTCCCACTCTGGCTTGAATGTGTTCCTTTTGACCTGCCATCACACTTTTTGCAAAAGTTTAAAACCATGCGTACAATAATGGTGCAGAAGAATACTAACAGAGCAATTCCCACAAATGCTCCCACTACTATCTTGAGCTGTATTCTGTTGGTGTCATTAACCAAGAGGTAAGACACAATTAATGCCAATATGACATAATTTAGCAGGTAGAATAAGTCCAACCAGTTGTACATGTATTTACTAATGTAACTAAGTCTGCCTGGTTCCTGCTGACGTGCCCCTTCAAATGGCATGATGTGGATTTGGATGAACATAAATATGATGACCAAAATGACGTGGATCGATAAAAGCAAAGATGGATTATCAGCCCCCAAGGATGGTCGTATGCTATACAGAAGTACAACAAGCCAAAGCCGTGCACCCAGCCAGATTCTCCATTCACCCTTGTAGGGTCCATAGTATGCATCGTTCATAGGTTTTAAGTGGATCACCTTTCGATTCAGCCATGTACATACCTTGTGCTTTTCACTGCACACCTCAATGATTGGTATGAATGTCAGGGCAAGTGTGTAAAAAAAGAGAAACACGCTCGCCGCCATGGCCAATACAAACACAATAACATGGTTTCCATGTAGGTATCTGATTGTTCCATCATAAAACCACACTGTTACAGTGGTGCCATTTTCTATGTAGACATTACTATATGTAATAATGTCAATAACAGTTCGGAGCACTTTGGAGTATGAGAGATATATTAGAGTTGCAAGGACACTGACAGCTTTTTTCCCAATAAAGTGCATAACTCTATGTGCACATGAAACGGCAGTTTTGTCGGGTGACCAAGTTAAAAAGTAATGGCTGGTGATGACTATAGTGATGGCAATCACAAGAAGGTAAGCTGGAAATACAAACTGGAACCCCATTTTCGCCAAATCATTCATCCCATCAAAGAAGCACAGGGGAAATCCCAGATCCAAATTCATTAAGGATACTGCAATTTCTAGTGGCGCTAAACCTGACTGGCTAAAGAAAATACTAGCATTGATAACCAGGACGTTTGCATAGAATATGGGCCCATAGAGAATGCGGGATGTGACAGTGATGTTAAGTGCAAACAGGGCAGCCACAAGCAGTGCCCCCAGTCCTGCATACATGAGAATTGTGAGTAGCCAAATATTGGAGCATTTCAGACACTCTTCAGATCCAAACACCACACTAAGGCCACTAGGACACTGGCCACACAGAACACCTATGCGACCACCTGCGCAAATGTCTGCAAGCCTTGCCAATGTCAAGCCACCAATGTTTTCATTGCAGTACTTCAATGGACATGTCTTGGATACTGCTTCATTTCCATCAGGATCCAAGCCTATCCACTGAAGTCCATGTCTACTAACAGTGCCACGGTTGACATTACAAGTCACTCCAAATGAAGACAGGAACTCAGAGCATTCACATTGCAATAATCCTCTGGAGTCATTCTGCAATAAGAATCCATCTTCACATGACTGAAGAGCCATACCAATTTGCATTTGATTTGTACCAGGTTTGGTTGATAGCTGTAGGTTCACAGAGACATTTTGTGGTCCATATATTTGATACTCTATAGTAGTGCACTCACTGGCAATCCATTGGACCTCTTGTTGGGGTGCTAGCCTTACAACAGGAGACACTGCATTTTCACCCAAGACAACCTGGGCAAAAACCACACCAGGTGATAAGGAGTTTGCATAATCCCTCAATGTTGCATTGCACCGAAGTGTTGCACCAGGATATATACTAATTACATCACCAGATGTACCTGTTGACTGAGTGTCTCTATGATTGCAACCACACAAATACATGGTAGCAGGGAATGACAAAACCTGGTTTTCTTGGGAACCCTCAAATTTATAAAATTTGTAGTAGTCTTTCTGGTTCCGTGGCTCAAGGTTGGGATAAATTTTGTTGTCTAAATCACAATCATAAATAGGCGTGGCGTATATGGCATGGCCAGCCAGGTTTGCATGGTTACCTTTGAAGGTAATGTTGTGATTCCAGCCTAAAAAGTGTATGGCACAAAAAGTTAGAAAGCTGGTTACAATGCTTTGATCCCCTTCTATGTAAATAGCACCACCAAGTCTGCTGGCTGTATTTTCAGCAAAATTCACCACGCAGCCATCATTAAAGTACAGATGACCGTCATTTGTGAGATAGATGGCTCCTCCGCTCTCTCCAGAGTTATTTTTGAAAGATATCACTCCAAATAAATGCAGGTTTGCTCCTATTCCTTGAATGGCTCCTTGAGGGTAGTTTCTTGTGAAGTCACTTCCAGTACCAGGATTGCTGGTGACATTCAAATAATTAATTTCACTGAAGTACACCGCTGCACCTCTGGTCCCATTACTGCAACGTATGCATTCATTTTCGATAACAGCCACATCGATAAGCTGAACGTTGTAGGAGTCCTTCCCAAAAACTTCGTGGGCGTCACCAGCATATATAGCTGCTCCAATGCAGGCCTTATTATTGACGAAAGCAGACCTAGAAATCTCTACACTCGTTATAAGGTTGTATACAAAAACTGCCCCGCCCACTTCTGCAGTGTTGTTTCGAAAGGAGCAATTATGGACTTGAAAGATTGGACTGCTCACTTGTTCCTGCCCTCTAACTCTTATTGCTCCCCCAGTATTGTAAACTATATTGTTTTCAAACCGACTGCTTATAACGTTTAAGGATATCATATTTGTCGCGTTGATAGCGGCCCCTCGCTGGGCAAAGTTGTCGACAAAGCTGGAGCCATACACAGTGACGCTTGACTCAATTACGTGTAACGCCGCGCCTCTGTTTTTTCTAAACGAACAGTGATTGCGGCTACGTATCCCCGCACAGTTAGACCAGCTGCTTTATCGTATCTATCCACGGCACCCAACCCGACGAAACTACATCTCAAAATATTTACATAAAACGTACGGTCATCATCGATGGTATAATCAAAGTACGCTCCTAAGCAACTATTAGCGCACCCACCAAAGTCGACATCGGACATGGTGTAGTTCGTCAGAGAATAGCCAAGCACTCCTACACCAGACGAATTAAAGAAAGCTACATTGTTCACCGAAGTGCAAAAACTGGCATTCCAATGCAGAACAGCCCTGAGATCCTTTGATTGGTCCAAAATGGCGCCGCAATGGACGAACGCTAATCCTTCTATGGTAATGTTTTTGGTACTAACGAACCCAAATCCCCAGTTACCTGCGCAAGTAATTATAGTCTCTCTCTTACCTGTCCCAGTTATGCGGACGTTCGTCAGTCCTGTACCGGCGGTACAAAAACCTTCGTGGGTAATCACGTGCACTCCTTGCTGTAGCTCCAAAGTGGTGTTGGAAAGTAGTGATCCATTGCAGATATACTCTTGTAGAGCTGACGGGTTACCGGCTGGAATGGAGATAGTCCCTGCGTCAGCTAAAGTAGCCATTGCTGTAAGGAAAAAGATAAAAGATCCTGCCTCCATCGCTCTGTTAATAGTATGTCTCGTGCAGGTTAAAATGACGGTTGGGTTAATTTAAATTCACAGTTATGCTATCAATATAAGCATCACACAAGAAATAATTTCAGTTTCGTTTCGATAGCTTTTTATGTTTCGCTAAGCTATAGCCAAACAGTACATATATACATATATGTACTCAGTCAAGCAAACTCGGTATATTCAAATATATAGAATTTTATGCTAGGCCCTACATGCATGACCGGACTGGGGCGAGTTTTAAAGTCCGTACCGTATACACGTGGGTGGAAAGTATACGTCAGCACAATTTAAAAACAACTTTTGGTACAACTTGAGGTTACGACTACCTGTACAAACAATATTCATTTTATCAAATTTGCCAGGGGTATTTCCATGTAGTAGGGGCATGCACTGAAATACGTTTGCCAAAATTGCGATTCAAATTGCAGGCACATTCGGTGTGACAGCTGCATCTAGTTAATAAGGAGCTTCAGTGCAACGCCCGCTATCATGCAGTTCCAATAATTGTCTCTCGTGGAAACCTGGCTGTTTCTAGACCTGTTTGAGATCCTGGGGAGGCATGCAAAGAATTAACCAAAAATAAAAATAAACCTTAAATGACACAAAAACACATGATGGGGGACACATGTCTCGACTGTGGACCCTCTGGTACATCGAAGTGTGAAAGGGGTACTAAAATTCGCTGGCATTTTGGAACAAAGATGGATAAGTACTTTCCACTGTAGAACTCAAGCAGGTTATTATGCATGTGTGCATGGAATCCGTGCCAAAATTCACAATTTTGAAATTGCATATTTTTTTCAAAAGATGCACTTTTTTTATGTGACACATTTTCGACGTGACACAAATTTGTGCCACTTAAATATTGTGTCACTTAAAAATTGTGTCACTTAAAAGTTGTGTCACTTAAAAATTGTGTCACTTAAAAATTGTGTCACTTAAAAGTTGTGTCACTTAAAAATTGTGTCACTTAAAAATTGTGTCACTTAAAAATTGTGTCACTTAAAAAATGTGTTTACGTACATTTTTATTTCTATCGCCGCTTAATTAGATCTCTTTGACGTACATTTGGAGGCTCACTAGAAGCGAGCATAGGGCCATAGGCGGCCCCTAGGGGGGGGGGGGGGGGGGGGGGGGGGGGGGGGGCCGGAAGGCCTAGGCTCCCCCCCTCCCCGAGCTATAGCGCCACTCTACGCCCCCCCCCCCCCCCCCCCCCCCCCCCCCCCCCCCACCCCTTCCACCCCGTAAAATAGGGTTCAAATTAGAATAATGTGAAGAGACAACAGAATGTGGTTGTTATTATTAGCGTAATAGAGCTTCTAACACTCGCTTGTATGTACAATTAGCGACAAACAGTTATGAAATCTATCATACCACGTCCCCTTAGGTCCCTGTTAATGATTTACCCACTACTACGATGAGCAATTGCAAATTTCTATGGCGGATTGCATCATGAGGTATGACGCGTGCCTGTTCCGCTCTCTACATGTAATGTTAATTGCGTATATTATGAGAAAAATTGCAACAGCCTTTATAGATGTCTGATAGTGTTTAATTGTGTGTGTGCGTGCGTGCGTGTGTGTGTGTGTGTGTGTGTGTGTGTGTGTGCCTGCATCTGCTTATGTGTACACATGTATGAATGCCATCAAGCTTCAATAAAATTACATTCAAACATGAGTACAAAAGTACTTTGGTAATACCTAAGAGAGTACATAATCCAATACACGTAAATAGATGTCAATGCCATAATTGGTACTGTGTTGTAATGGATCTATTGCTAAACATAGATCATAGTAGTCAGAACTAGATATTCCATGATTAACTCTAGGAACCACAATTGCATCTTCTCTGACATCTTCTTCAGGCAAGGGTCCTCCATAATCAATTCAAAAACACTGTGTTGAAAAGCCATGCACTGTAAGTATCATGCTGTACATACATTCAGTACTAAAGTATTTTTTTCCTCACATTGACCTAACCTAGAGTTGTTAATAAGACATGGCTTTTAAACAATACAAACATTATGATATATTGTTAATTTCTAAGTGAACATTCAAACAACTGTAGATGGTAAATAATGCATGAATAACAAGCGATTATATAACTTACCTCATCAACATGAGAATGTTCTTGCTCTTGTTGATACGTCCCTTCCATGCATCCACAGTTGCAATGGACTTAAATTGCCAGCAGTACGTAAGGGGTGTTGGATCCAGGCTCCTTTCCACTGGTGAAGGTGATTATTGATTCGTGGTAGGTAAACAAAATGGAGACAGAAGAGATGAGCTTCACTAGTAGGGTCTAGAATATTGATAGCTTCCATGTAGAGAAAAAGGTCATGGTACATTTTGGTTACACCAATATAGACATCCCTCCATAGACGCTCTATGCGCTGATTATGTACACTTCTTCCAACCAACATTGAACCTCGATTTGGCCCACGTTGTGGATGGGTTAGCATGTACCACGAAACTTTCACATTTTCCCCACCCTTATCAGATCTGACGCGAAGTGGTAAACCATGCTGCTGAACCGCTTGCAATAAAAGGCTTAGTACAGTCTGAGATTCATTGTTATCACTACAATGAAGATATACTGGAATCCGACTGTATCCATCAATTCCCCCATGTATGACAAACCTCCATCTAATTAAAGGTCAAATACATGTGTCAAAGGAAATCACCACCAAAACCAAGCAATTTTATCCCTCAGTCCATGTAAAAAGAAATTTTTATAATCCCTAAAGCTTGTCAAGTTGAGATTGTGCATAGTGCTAGTCTGTGACTCAGGCTGTATTTCTATTCATAAACCTATTTTTTTAAATTCCATAAAAATGACATTTTTGTTACTTACATGCTTTATGTGCATGCAAAATTATAAGATTGGTTAAACAATGATGTATAGAAGGAGCTGGGTAAGAGAATAGATGTTAAATCCCTGAACTATAAGTTCAGAAGTAAATTTAGTAAAAACCCACCAATTGTACAACAGCACAGAAAATTAATTGGGATTGTTCCAACAATGCTGTCTGAAATGTTTTTAACTGTTTAATTCTCACACAATTGGAGTTGCACATACTCCAATATACATAAACATATCTTATTAGTTTATGGTTTCCATCAATATGCCACAGTGCCAGTGGGGAACTAACACAATAGGCACGGCGAACAATTGTTTCGTTCCATCGTACAGCAATGCTTTCAGGTGCAATCCGATGGAAAGAATCCCTTATTCTTTGTTGCTGTACCAACACTCCAAACACAACATCGCTATTTGAGGAACTTTGAAGTGCAGCATCAGCATGTTTTCTAGCTGAACTGAATCAATTACATATTTTGGTCGTCCAGGTGCCCCATTTCTCTGTAATGGGACGTTATGATTGGTTTCCGCATCATTCTGTGCAGCATTTAACAGAGCCAGAGCCTCTGCAACAAGATCAGCTGCAGCATTATTATTAGCTGCTAATAGACACCTGTGAAACAAGACGCATGTTCATAGTGCACGTAAGCATAATTACAATATACATTTGACCAATAAAAAATAATGGGGATGCGGGGGGGACGGTGGCGGTGATGGTAGTGGTGATCGTCGTGGTGATTACATGCCTTCAGAGTGCTGGCTGGCAAAAATGTTTACCACAGTGAACTAAAGAAATAGAAATCAAAGAACTATAATTGCAACCTCAACATAGTTACGCACAGTACACAATATCGTAGTTGTTGTAACAGAGTTAACATAGAATGCCAAACTTTTGCACAAAAGCATGAAATAATTTTTGGTATGCTAATACATGTTTTGTAAGTATCACGGTACAGGAAGAAATATTGCTAAGGTACCAGTGTCGAAAATTTAGAGTTATGTTTAGTTTGTTGACTTAATCTATAACTGAGCTATTGTTTTGTGTATTCCAACTTGTTGTAATAAATTATTTGTAAATTAATAAATAATATGGCATTGCTCAAGCTAAAAGGAACTATAAAAAATAAATACAAATTTATGTTATTCAGGAGTATGGCCAGATCCAATTACATGTGCGAAGGGATTTTGTCACCTTTGCTGTAGGCTTTATCTAGTGATGACAATATCATTCGTCTTGCCTGGCAATCCAAAAAGCACTCTCCTAACAGGAAGCAAAGGTGGAAGGGGTTGGATTACACTTTTGCAATGAGGTTACTGGTCCTCAAGCATGATGTTGCAGCTGGGCTATCTTTTGAATCAAAGGGAAGCAATGCCTGGAAGTCACCCATCGGCCAGACATAGTTCTACACCATTGTCAGGCACATTAGTGGTGCAAACCAGTAAGAGGTACTTACTGCGGTGGATTACATCAAGGTAAACTTCCACAGACAATTTTAAAATCATTGATAGAGTCATTGATGTACTTGCACCCCTGTCTGATATTAGATGATACTTTGTGCAATGAACTGCATCACCTTCGCTCCGAGTGGTTCGCATTCTTGAGCTATAGGTATGCAGTGCATGCAAGGAAATGGAGCAGAAGCATCATCAGAAGCAATGACTGAGCAATTTCACCAGCCTCAGGACCATGAAGCTGAGTGGTGCAGACTGTATGGAAGACTTGCTGTCACAACCTGATCTGTTTGACACGTCAGCCACACAAGATGAATTTGTGGATACTGAATGAACACGGCTCCAAGTATTTGCACAGGCAATGAGATTAGTGGTGGAACTGACAATGATTGATTGTGCTACTACACATGATTGATTGTGCTACTACACCCTCCAGTCTTTTAACTGGACCTAGCATCTGATTGTAGACCTAACAGGAATCCTAAACCAGGTGGTCATTCGGAGTGCCTATGCACCTTCATGTCTACGATAAGCTTAGGTCTGTAGCCCTAGCCAAGCTAGGTGAAGACCCAAACACGCAGGCTGAGATTACCAATGTGTTACACACTATACACCAGTGTGAGCATCGCTCCTATCATTACATTGCACATGCCATGCTAGCTGCCCAGCAAGCACACCATATGACGCTGGCTGTAGCACAAACCGACTCCAGCACAGCTTACAAATAGTTTTTTATTTCAAGCAGAAGTTCCTTGCAAAGGGGTTCGGTCAGGGTGGAAACTAGCTCCTACTATGGCAAGAAGGGAATGTTGTGGTTGGGTATTGGAGTGTATGTCAAGTCATTTACTAGGGAGGCTCTTAGACAACAAGTCTATTGTGTGTGGAGATTGACTTCACAGCTGATAATAGAGAAGATCAAGAGGAAGGAACTGGACGATGAGCAGGCAGAAGAAGTTGAGAGTATAATGGAGGAAGGTGTAATTGAGAAAGACATGGTGGAGGAGCTTCCACTGGCAGGATAAATAAGAGGCGTATACCAAAGTATTGGTCGGAAATCTGTTGCTCCAAAAGTACTTTTTAAGGTAACTTACTCCAGATAATTCAATACAACGAATCTGAAGGATGAACTGAGTGCATGTATTCGAAATTGGTGCTATTTTTTGTAGTGTTCATGTTTAACCTCAAAGGCAAAATCCTGATTTAAGAACGTCTGTATACTTCAATACGGATCACTGCAGCAATTGCAGACCATTTTAATTTTCAAAAAACATAAATAAATATCATTGGTTAAAACTACAGTTGCTAGTTGTATCTATTGTACAATGTTATTGGTACATTGAATTTGCTTGTTTCAACTAGACTTTAGTGAAATTGATGTAATTTTTGTACAGTTGAAATGGCAAGTTTCTTTCAACTGTATAGGTATAAAGTTAAATAATCGTTTAAAATAGCTGTACTTTAACAACAGTTTAATTTATTTTTCCATAACTGTTAATACTGCTAAAACAACATTTTAAACTGTTACCTCAGTTTCAATTGTTTTAATCATTTAAGAACACGTAGTTGCAACAATACTTTTCTAGTTTTTCTTATGGCTGATCACAATGACATTAGTCATCAACGTACAATAGACAAGAAGATCTAAAACACTTGATTGTTTTCTTTATGTCAGTTGTCCTAGTCATACTTTAAACATATAACTTGTGCATTAAGTACTTATGCTTTATTGCATAATGTTTGCGCACTTGCTGAGAAATGATCCACACTATATAGAAACAACATTTGTGCTTTAATGTCTATTTGCATCCGAACTGATAATATACCCAAAGGTGGTTTTGATATATGGCTTTAACATTATTTGAAATTATTAAGTCCTTATGGTGATTTGAGGGCTGCATGTAAGAGTTGTATACATGTAAGAGTTGTATGTGACGAATTTCAACAAGAAAACCAGACCTAACTCTCCATGTATGTAATTACCAGATGGAATGTGATTTTCAAAATTCAAGTTAACATTTGCATTACACTATCACCTGACAACATTGGTAATATGTAGTTTTAATTTCTAAGTTTTTTATGACTAACTTAATTAGGCTTAAGTAAAGTGTGAACGCATGTTCACGCTTTACTTTTATTGGCACTTTAAATTGAATTTTGCATCGGGGGAACATGATAAAAAACAGTAAATCACAGTGATGATAGAGGGCATTAAGGCCTATGTATACCTCATCTTGGATCATCTTAATTAGATTAGTGTATGCAGAGCACTGATGCGTTTTAGGTACAGTGTGCACACCTATGTCGTGTGGTACTGATGACTGGTAATTGCTGACAGTGTTCATCTTGACATTTGTATCAGTGGTTATTATTGTAAATCATTATGTAAGGAAACACCATGTAATAGGACAAAATTGCATAAGCCAAAAAGCACTTAGTTTTTGCTACTTGCTAATCATTTGCCGCAGATCCGACACTAGTTGCTTCTCTTCCTCCTCTGCAACGCTGTCTGCCTCTTCTTATTTGCAGGCACATGTACAACAACTTCCAAGTGAAGTATCAGACACCTAAGCTTTGAAACGGGGAACAGGTACAGTTCAGAAGCTTCCTTCTTTCTGGCTTCCCATGTTCGCAAGGGGATTGGACCACAGCTCCATCATATATCCTACCATGCACACATCCTGCAGCGGCTACTGTTACTGATGATTAGTTCATGTTTAACATCTCCTTTAGCCTGAATCACCCATGTAGCCCTGGCTTCAAATTCCTCCTCCTTCTCATCTGAGTCTAGACACTCTCCATCACTGGCTTCATTAGAAATTACGTCGTATGCGCTCTGTTCAACTGCGTGTCTTGTCCTTTCTCACTAGTCTGGCACATCGTCACTGGTTACTCACTGTAAATCCCTTGCCACGTCCTCCTTTGTCCGTGCCTGCTGGTGCCACCGCTGCCTTGTTGTGATTGTAAGCTCACACCTGTACGTGTAAAGACGTTAAAAAAGCCATAGCTATATCCCTACTTCGAAACACTTCCTGTAATACCAGCTGTCTGCTGAAAATTCTGCATAGATTTCTTAAGGTCCTATAGAAGGAAGCTTGCCGAGTTTTCAACAACGCTAAACATTAAGCCTGAAAGTCCTGGCTCCTCCTCTATACTATAGCCTCTAACAAGAGCAGAGTGCGTCGTTAGGAGATATAATTTGGGTTTCTGGCTTTGGGTTTTTGGGGGGGGGGCCGAAGGCCACTTTTCACCCCCTCTCCGAATCCGCCCTCAAATTGCACCCGTTCCTCCATCCCGACACTCTTCATTGAAACTAACTAACTCCCCTCTTCCTTAACAAGTAAAAAAAAAAATTTCTCTTTGAGAAATAGAGTGGGATGTAGGATTGGCATTGGTGGTGTAAAAAGCAAGGAAACAAGACCAGTTATGGATTGGTACCAGAATACAACAAGACGTCGGTCCTACATTCATTTAGCCAAGAACCATGAATTTCAACTTGCTAAATGTAGGACCGTCTTGTTGTATTCTGGTACCAATCCATAACTGGTCTTGTTTCCTTGCTTTTTACACCACCAATGCCAATCCTACATCCCACTCTATTTCTCAAAGAGAAATTTTTTTATTTACTTGTTTCCTTGCTTTTTTTTCCTATCATGCACTGAGATTCTGAGTAGATTTTAACACTTATATATGCATTTACAAAACGTGTCGTCAGGGGGATGAGACTATAGTTCTCAATAAGTTAATAACGCGCGCGTGCGATAAATATACGTAGTTTCTCTGCGAACGAGACATGCGTTCTAATTAAAAATCAATAATAAAAGTAACATGAACAATGATTCTAAATAAAAATAAAAATAAAAACAATAACCCGCCTCGCCCGCCTCGCCTTCCCCGCCCCCTCCCGTAGGGGTGATAGCGACCTGCGGCGATTGGAGGTGGAGGGACACCTGCGGCGATTGGAGGTGGAGGGCGACCTGCGGCGAATGGAGGAGGAGGGACGCCTGCGGCGATTGGAGGTAGAGGAGGGACACCTGCGCCGATTGGAGGTGGAGGAGGGACACCTGCGCCGATTGGAGGTGGAGGGCGACCTGCGGCGAATGGAGGAGGAGGGACGCCTGCGGCGATTGGAGGTGGAGGAGGGACACCTGCGCCGATTGGAGGTGGAGGGCGACCTGCGGCGAATGGAGGAGGAGGGACGCCTGCGGCGATTGGAGGTGGAGGAGGGACACCTGCGCCGATTGGAGGTGGAGGGCGACCTGCGGCGAATGGAGGAGGAGGGACGCCTGCGGCGATTGGAGGTGGAGGAGGGACACCTGCGCCGATTGGATCCGGAGGTGGAGGAGGGACACCTGCGGCGATTGGAGGTGGAGGGCGACCTGCGGCGAATGGAGGAGGAGGGACCCCTTCGGCGATTGGAGGTGGAGGAGGGACCCCTGCGGGGATTGGAGGTGGAGGAGGGACCCCTGCGGCGATTGGAGGTGGAAGAGGGACCCCTGCGGCGATTGGAGGTGGAAGAGGGACCCCTGCGGCGATTGGAGGTGGAGGAGGGACCCCTGCGGCGATTGGAAGTAGAGGGACCCCTGCGGCGATTGGAGGAGAGAGTAGAGCAGCAGCGGCGAGTTGCGATAATGGCTCCGGTTCAGGAGCCATGGGTTCATCTTCCTCGCCGCTGCTGTCGTACATATTCCCCATCAGATCCTGGAGGTCCATATCTGTATTAAAAAGAAAATTACATCACGCCGTATTCACAAGCCAATATAATGGTCTTACTGGTGAGTATTACAACTGAGCAATGATTCGGAGAGGACCTTAGTCGTCCTTTAAATATACTGCTACCTGAATGGCGGGAAAGTAAAAATAATTTTATTGGTCGAACTAAGACTTACCAAACCTGAGGTTATGGAGGTGTTAACTAACTATGGTTGCATTGCAACGATAAGCTCTCACATGGTGGGTGGGTGGGTGGGTACCTGTGTAAGGTCGGGTACTAAACCTATATACCAAGATTTGTATCTGTAATAGCTAGTGCGTTTGGTATGCCCCACATACACGATAAGATATATAGGCTTGATACTCATTTTTCCAACTAGTGCACTTGCATACATTAAGTTTCACATAACAGTTATTTACATGATTTTAAGGTTTAAGCATACAGTAGCGGCTCGCACATAGCTACAATTTGCATTTGGAAAGTATGCCCCATTCATAGTGATATTAGGCTAGGTTTTGTGTTCTATCAATCGCTGCTAATGAAATTCACGGGGCAATGGAACATTAGAAGGTGTTTTATATCAGCTATACCTGGGTATGTTAGCTGATATAAAACATTAAAGCATCTTCTAATGGCATACTTTCCAAATGTGGGATATGGAAATTGTAACTATGTGCGAGCCGCTACTGTACACGCCCAATTAAAGCAAATGGACACGTTAACTATATAGGATATAAAATACCCTTTCATACATAACCTTCACATTTGTCTAGCCAGCATGGCAGGAAGTTGTCAGAGAATCTAGCTATAGCAAGCTATAGTGAGGAGGTGAAACATTGTCAACAGCAACAGGTGTTGATTTAACACCTGTAGCAAGCTGAGGCAGGCACTCCTCAGTGACATGTGGTTTAGCTGGTAATCCCCTATATTATAACAGTGCATAATGGAGTTAGTATGTCAAATCCAATTGGGACAGGCAATAACAATTCTGACATGTCTGGTGTTATATAGCCAAGGGAATAGGTCCCCCATGTAAATCTGTTTGATCAGAAATACATGTATTATCCGCACAAGGCGGGGGTGTCATGAGTCCCTACACTCACTCATTGTTGCCTACTTTTGGCCACTCAACCAGATACATCAACAATACATGCTTTGTGCTCACTAAAGTTACCTCACGAGTACACTGGTCATTACATTAGTACACTAAGAACAATTCACTTCACTTGGTGCTATGCTACACACACAATGCCTCACAGTTGCCTGAATCGTCTAACTTGTAATGCCAAAACAAAATGAGTCTTGAATGCCAAATAGTGCACATACACAGAATATAGCACACACGAATACACATATCATGGGCTGTATTGTAGCCTTGGTGTGCTTTGACATCACATTGCACTTTGATATAAGACATCATATCTTATTCAGCACATACATAGTGACCAGAAAGACAAGTCGGCAGTGTGTATACCTCTGCACCAGTGACAATCATTGTTCACATTGTAGTGTAGTAGCATGATATATATTTTTCAACTACACCAACCAACCCGTCACCTTTCTAGTTGAGATGTGACAACATCAAAATGATTATTATTCCTCTAAAATAGATACATGGACCGCTGCCCAACATCATCTATCATGCTGTCATCTATGGTTTTTGGGAACACTGTATCCCATATATTGGCAGTGGGATTATAGGAATATATGTTACATTGCACTAAGTGAGCAAGTGTTAACATTTCTGCTGTGCTTCCCCATGTCCCAGAGTACCACATTCGGGTCGTACTAATGTAAGTTTCAATATCAGCTGTTATACCTGTGAAGGGGGATCCCACTAATAATGCACTGACAGACCGCATGTGAGCAACTATAGCTTTACGTACCCTTAAGTGATGGTTTTGTGACCCTGTCAGAATGTATGAAAAACACCTGAACAAACAATTTCCATCACCTCTTATTGAAACTATAGTTTGCAGGTTAGGGCGATTTAATACAACAGTAGGGCCACCTTGTTGCAATTGTGTTGCACATTCAAATACTAATCCCAAAAGCCTGCATTTATCCCGCTGCCATGTTTCATTTGTCTGATGATACCTTAAGTTAGGCCATGTTGTAAGAGGTTCTTGTGGTACAACTATTACATCACTGGAAGACTCGTGCATAATGTTAGGCTTCAGAGTAATTACACCATGACCCTTTTTCTTAGTGTCGTGCTCTAGAGGTATGATAGTACCTTTGATCTTATCACCATGGATCACAGGTAAATGATGTTGCTTGGTTACATTTGTGGGCTGAACCAAGTCATCTAATTCAGTAGCTACAGTCAGTTTTTTTCTAGATATGTTTTTAACAGAATGCTCAATGCAGGGAAGGTCAGGTTTAAATGTTTTTCTTAGTCTATTTAATTCATCAATGCACTCTTTGCTGACCTTGATAGATTTAGGGTCAAAGTTACAAAGGTACAAGCCTGATAAAGATCTCACCCTTGAGAGAGCTACATATGCCATTCCTGTTGCGAACACATCTTGTGACAGATCTACTATGGCACAATCAAGAGAGATGCCCTGTGACTTATGTATGGTTATGGCATATGCTAGGATCAAGGGGAACTGTTTTCTCAGCACATAAAACCGCTTCATGACCTGAAATTTACTTTTAACACGCTGTATTTTAACACGTGAGGTTGGGGAATGATCAAATAGCACCTCAATTGAGTCCTTACTGATAGCGCTTACACAACCAAGCGCCCCATTCACCAATCCACGACCAGTGTCAATATTTCTGCGTAACATAACTCGAGCCCCCACTGCTATGGTCAACTCTGCTTCTAATCCAGCAGTATTATTACAGTTATGGTTTAACTTTTCTAGTGCAGCAGAGGCTTTCGTTGTCCATTTCACTCCAGCAGTTTCATCGTATTCATCAATGCAAGCAATTTTTACTACCTGCGACCCAGCCCGATCTAGCATTGTACTGTTGAACTGGTCACATGCTTTTCGTGTGGCAAGCAGACACACTGGAAACTGCTGCCCAGATGCCTGAAGTTCCACAAACTTTTCAAATGGTTTGCAATTTATAACAGTTCTTTGTAGGCATGCAATGGTTTTCTCAGATAAACAATTCACCCTAACATCATTAAGCAGGTTAGCAAACTCTGAATCTTTTTTCTGACGTTCATTAATAGTCAATTCATCATAAGACACAGTTTCATGCCATATGTTTACAGAGGCCAAACAGCCAAGTCGTGCAGCTATGACCTTATTGCACACATTCTGGAACACATGTGACCCATTGACAGGAGGCAACTGTAGTATATCACCCACAAAGAGAACATTAGCCCCATCAAACCACTGCATGGTCACCACCAAACAACTCTTCTAACCTCAAGTGTATATATGCTAAATTGAGGCTCGAGAGCATTGATACCTCATCTATGATAATCAACTTCACGTGTTTAAAACCAGCACGCATTATTTTAACAGAGTCTTTTGGCAAGGGCCAGTAAGTGGATGGTTTGGATTCATGTTCAACAGGCAGCTGAAATAGCCTGTGTACAGTAACACCATTGATGTTGAATGCAGCTAAACCTGTTGGTGCCGCAATAGCACATGTCATTGCAGTATCTGGAGTGTCTTTCCATATGTCAGCAATTTGAGCTCGGATGGTATGTATTAAGAATGATTTACCAGTACCGCCCACACCCGAGAGAAACATTTGAAGTGGATGGAGTTGCCTGCATGAGCATGCACCATCTTCATGCCTTCTTAAATGATTCATGAGATCTACTACATTGCTGAAAACTCGAAATTGATCACTATTTAGCTTATCAATGCAGCTTTGTAAAGTGGCTTCTATTGGTACTTGTTCATTTCTGAGAAATACATCTTCTAGTGCATCTTTTGCTTCACCCTTCACAAACAAATCTTCTACTGGGAGATCGCAAGGCTCTTGTTCCTTATCCCTAGCCTCATTTATCTCTTTTACCTTGGATTGTGCCTGCAACATAGCCTGTAGTTTGTCATGGTGAGCAAACAGGTCTTTGTTGCAATGGATGTAACGGTTGAATGCTGCCTCAGCATTCTCACCCTCCCCTATAAGAGTACTTTCATTTCTGAAAGGTACAAACAATAGCATGAGAGAATAAAAATATTCTTCTCTCTGGTTTTCGTTGTTTGGATCAAAGAGCTTGTGGTTAGGAAGACGAGGGCTGGACACTTTGGTGTACATACGCTCACCACTCTGACTAGTACCACTGTATTCATACCACTTGATGAAATCATAAAGACATACAGATTCAAGCTGTATTGGCCTCTGAGGGTAATGAGTGTCCAGCATGCTTGCTTGTAAGATGTCAGTAGAGTTGGGGTCACTCTCCTGCATCTTAAGCAGTACGTTGTGATCTTTCAACCTGCGCTTACGCTTATGTGGCAGTGAAACATCGACCCATTTCACCTGTTCTGATTTCTCATATAAGTGATCACCTAATAATAGATCGCTGGCTTCATACAGGC
Source organism: Eunapius fragilis (assembly GCA_963681505.1). NCBI lineage: Eukaryota > Metazoa > Porifera > Demospongiae > Spongillida > Spongillidae > Eunapius > Eunapius fragilis. The sequence continues at coordinate 2,375,029 of OY811983.1, read as the reverse complement.
CACACTCCCTTGACCTGAAACTACGTACCCCAAAACTCCACAGTTTACTATATAGACTAGCATTGGAGTTAACTTGTTGCCACACATCTTGCATGTTACCCTTTTCTGCTTTAGTGACGTATCCTGTCACATAGTGAGCTAAAGCAAGTGAAGACTCAGATATGAACTGGATGTCCATATTGGCCTTCCACATAAGAAGCAACAGTGGATTGAAGTCATTTACACGTGATTCTTCAGCAGCTCTTGGAAGATTGTAAATCTTCTTTCTAGATTTTAGACATTCTTCCACAGGGTTAAGCACAGCACAATCACAAGGATCTCTAGGAAAACCAAATCTGCACTTTGTAATGTAAGCATTTTTGACTTTTGTTCTGCGCTTGCAATAATTGGTACACCTGTGCAACTGGTATTTGGTTACAAGCCTATGGAGCTCAGGATTTTGATCTGCATTTGGGATTCTACATGTGATTCTTTCCTGAATCCACTTAATGACATCGTTAGGACTACTTTTACCAATGACTGGAGCATCTGCAATCCACAGCACAATATGATAATGTGGAGCTCCCCGTGCTTGGTATTCTTTTTTATAGAAATAATGTTCTACCATTCCAAGCACTGCGCTTTTCAAGACTAAACTATTAAAAAGCGCATGAAAATTAGCAGAGAATTTCCTCGACACAGATATAGGATCCTCTGTGCAGAGTCGAGAAATAGAATAACTCTCTGGGACATCATTGACCTTCCTTAGGTAGCGAGATATGTGCTCATTATCATACTCTGCACATGAGAGTGTTACAAAAAGTGTTGGAGGTCCAAATTCCCTTAACATGCATTTCAATTCTGAACTGCGCAGAAACCAGTATTGCTTTGTGCCACGCACAGATTGAAATATAGTAGAAAGATTTCTTTCAACCTCTTCATCTGACTTGGACACCTTTGAGAGGAAGCACCAACAGGGATTGCACTTTTTGTACTTTTGAGAAGGTTGTAAATGCCTGCAGAAAGCTGCTTTATTTCATGCTGCCACAAGAGGAAGAATATATATTGAGCATCTTTACGAAAACGACAATCTTTGTTAAGCAGCCTGGACTTTACATATTCAGCGAGGGAGAGTTTCAAAGCCCGTGCATGGAACTCGCCAAATCGACAACTTGGAAACAAAGTTGGAAAGCATGCTACATCAAGATGTGCCTGCCTATTATCTATTGGATGCTCCTTCACCCTTTGCATCATGTACTGCTCGGTGTCCAGAGCAGTAGATAACTTCTGATCTAATGATCTAATAGTGTAAGACTGGAAAGCTGCTATATCATCAGATGTTAGCTTTTCAATCATACAACTTGACGTGTTGTCGAAAACCTCAACAACCTTACGTCCCATCTCACTGATTAATAGAACTGTACAGCCAGTTTATACTTCTGAGTTTTTGTATTGCTGCTTTGATGCGATCGACATCAACTAAAGTTTGCCAAACTACTTTATCTTTAGTTGGGACACCATTAACAATAACATACAGCTGAGGATCAGGCAATGATGCATTTCCCTCTACCCCAGTAACTGTCTCAAATGTATTATTAAGAGGAAGGGGCAAATAGAACATAATGCCTTTGCATGCCTGTAATGAATTATGAGCAGGTTGGTTACCACTGTATGTGCCTAACCTTACTACGGTTTGAAATGCTTTTGCCCTCTGAATTAGTTGCTTACTCAATGCATCAAGCCCTTTCAACTCATCTGGTACTGGTTCAGTTATCAAACCATTTAGAATACACCGGGAAGGCATTGTGTTTTTATTTAGGTACTGTCTGCAATAACTACACACATAGAGGTCATCGGTAACGACACCTATGTGATTCTTTAGTTGTAACCATATGGCAGTTTGATACTTTGTATCGTGCCTAAGATTTACACAGGACACTTGCTTCCGCTGGTGTAAGCGTTCACAGCTCAAGCAAGGGTATACTGGGTCATCTTTGTATTGTGACTCAAGATCTGCTATCAGCTCTGCATAAGTAACTCTAAGATGACTTTCAATTGGACCAAGACCAGGTGTGGAGTTGTCGTTGCAAAAAGCAGCACTATTAGTACCATCTTTATTGAACAGGTTTGCATTTTGTATAAAATCCATCAATCTCTCCACATCACCAGCATCAAGTGCCTCGTCAATAGTAGCAATGATTTTGTGGCTTTTCAGCACAGAATAAAGCAAACGTAAGAACTGACGCAGGACTGGATAGTGTGTGGAACCAGACCGAATCACCCATATTACAGATGGACAAGTTGGATATTTGCATGAAATTGGATGTCCCAAGAGGTAAGAATATTGTGTGCCCTTTTCCTCATCACAAATGTCTGCACATAGGTCACGATCAATGTGGCAACATTTATCAAGGTCACCTAGTGCTGCTCTAATGTCCGCTACAGGCTTTGTGAAAAGTAACTTTGTTTTTATAACAATATCTACCTCTTCATCACTCAAGAGTCTACACTGACCTGTGCAAAGCCACTTTTTGGGACGGTCACTATCACTATTGTCATTTTTGGGAAGGTCACTACTTTCACCCTTACTTTTACCCTCCTTTACTTCTTTAGCCACAACACACCAGCCATTAGTGTCAACAGGGATTGCTAACATATGTTTATCATATGTGTATGATGTTTCATAGAAGTATGGCTCTGAGCTCTTCATATGAATTCCATTTCTATCTGAAATGTCACTGGGATTTCATTTATTGAGCGTACAGATTTTAGGAACATTGCCGCTTTTTCTCTCCGAACATTAAGCGCTAAGCCAAGCAATTTATTTGCACTTATTTTGCACACTGCTGCATGCTCTGATCTAGTGCATACTTTGTCAGCCAACCATTCATGCGCTTCCTTAAATTCTTCAGTTACCTTTTCTTGTAAGTTTTTATTGCTATTTAGTGCTTTTTCAAGCAACATGCAATACACCTGCCTTTGATCATCTCTTGGTTCAAAGAGACAAAACCTGAGTAAAAATTAAATTAAACATTACATTACTTTATCTCACCTAAATATACAACAAAATGCTCAGTAACTTATTTCAACAGTACTTGCTATAGTATACAGTATTACATGCATGGACTCACCGATTAATCTTTGACTTATTGTTCAGCATTTGGGAGGCAGTGTTTAGACCAGACCATGCTGAATATTTAGCTCTTTTAACTGCCTTCCTTGCTTCAGCATGAACAAGGTAGCGTTTGCGCTCACCAACCCGTTTGGATTCAGGGTCTTTTTGGTACCGCGCTCTTTCAGCGGCTCGAACGACGTTCTTGCAAAATCTTGTCTTTGTTTTTATTGTATGCATCTCTTTGAGCTTTTCTTCGCTTTTGTTGACTGGAAGGCATGTTTCAACTATCGCCAAAAAGCTTACACAAAAAATGAACACACGTGCAAGATCACGTGCTTGATTCAAAATTGACCTCCGGCACTTTGATCATAGTTCGAATAGCAATTGAAGAAGAAGAAGAAGAAGAAGAAGAAGAAGAAGAAGAAGAAGAAGAAGAAGAAGGAGGAAGAGGAAGAGGAAGAGGAAGAGGAAGAGGAAGAGGAAGAGGAAGAGGAAGAGGAAGAAGAAGAAGAAGAAGAAGAAGAAGAAGAAGGAGGAGGAGGAGGAGGAGGAGGAGGAGGAGGAGGAGGAGGAGGAGGAGGAGGAAGAGAAGAGGAAGAGGAAGAGGAAGAGGAAGAGGAAGAGGAAGAGGAAGAGGAAGAGGAAGAGAAGAGGAAGAGGAAGAGGAAGAGGAAGAGGAAGAGGAAGAGGAGGAGGAGGAGGAGGAGGAGGAGGAGGAGGAGGAGGAGGAGGAGGAAGAGGAAGAGGAAGAGGAAGAGGAAGAGGAGGAGGAGGAGGAGGAGGAAGAGGAAGAGGAAGAGGAAGAGGAAGAGGAAGAGGAAGAGGAAGAGGAAGAGGAAGAGGAAGAGGAAGAGGAAGAGGAAGAGGAAGAGGAAGAGAAGAGGAAGAGGAAGAGGAAGAGGAAGAGGAAGAGGAAGAGGAAGAGGAAGAGGAGGAGGAGGAGGAGGAGGAGGAGGAGGAAGAGGAAGAGGAAGAGGAAGAGGAAGAGGAAGAGGAAGAGGAAGAGGAAGAGGAAGAGGAAGAGGAAGAGGAAGAGGAAGAGGAAGAGGAAGAGGAAGAGGAAGAGGAAGAGGAAGAGGAAGAGGAAGAGGAAGAAGAAGAAGAAGAGAAGAAGAAGAAGAAGAGAAGAGGAAGAGGAAGAGGAAGAGGAAGAGGAAGAGGAAGAGGAAGAGGAAGAGGAAGAGGAAGAGGAAGAGGAAGAGGAAGAGGAAGAGGAAGAGGAAGAGGAAGAGGAAGAGGAAGAGGAAGAGGAAGAGGAAGAGGAAGAGGAAGAGGAAGAGGAAGAGGAAGAGGAAGAGGAAGAGGAAGAGAAGAGGAAGAGGAAGAGGAAGAGGAAGAGGAAGAGGAAGAGGAAGAGGAAGAGGAAGAGGAAGAGGAAGAGGAAGAGGAAGAGGAAGAGAAGAGGAAGAGGAAGAGGAAGAGGAAGAGGAAGAGGAAGAGGAAGAGGAAGAGGAAGAGGAAGAGGAAGAGGAAGAGGAAGAGGAAGAGGAAGAGGAAGAGGAAGAGGAAGAGGAAGAGGAAGAGGAAGAGGAAGAGGAAGAGGAAGAGGAAGAGGAAGAGGAAGAGGAAGAGGAAGAGGAAGAG